>WHYT01017188.1:76239-102199 GCA_009806455.1 Tetrax tetrax | reverse complement strand
TCTTTTTGTTCCTCTCTTTTTTTTTTTTTTTTTTTTTTTCTTTGAGCCTGATTATTTATAATTAGCATTTTCTGCCCACACGCAATTGTGCTCTAAACTCTTTCACATTCGGTTAATTCACTGACTTTAAAATCTATTAATTGACATCCAGAGGGAAAAAAGTAAACATGTCTTTAAAGATGCCATGAATGGTTGAATCGAGATTAGGTCCCCACTCTTTTAGTCCCTGATTTTAAGGGAAGGCTGCAGTCTTCAAAAATCAATTGTCTTCAAAGCTCCAAAAAGAAATGGAATGAGCAGGGGTCAGACTCAAGAGCATCCCTTGTGTGCTGGAGTTAACATTACCTAAGTACTTTAAACGATCACTAATTAGTGCTTTCAATGGGCACTCTGAAGACCACAGGATTGAAATATCTTATTTGGAAATAAACAATTGTGTAAGGCAGACTAGATCAACTCTCTAACAGAGGCAGCAAAATAAATCTTCTGTTACAACCTGTAACCAGAGAGAGGTCCTCAAGGACCTGCTAAACCATTCACAATTGCCCTGTTCCATTATTCCCAGTTTAAGACGGCCTCAGGACTCTTGCCTATAAAGGCAAGTGTGCTTCTCTGTTAAATGCAGTTTTTAATACAGCCCTGTTTGTCTTGAATCAGGAACATGAGGGTGCTCCTTTCTATTTCGGAGACCAGGCAGTCAAAAAAGTATCCTTACTGACCGTTTCAACCGCAACTTGGAAAAATTCTTAAACTATTCACAGTAAAAAAAAAAACAAAAAAAAAACTATAAACATTTATTTTTTCAACATTGTTGTTGAGATGAATTTGGTAGAGTTAGAGTTTGAGTTTAGGATCCACAACTGCATTTGAACAACACAGGAGTATCTAACAAAGCAGCAAATGATAAATCAGTATTGCCAGATCCTTCAGTTTCAAATCAACAGCCATAAATATTCTCTAGGTGTAACAGGTATAAGAAAAAAAATCCTAATAATGACAAGAAAACATACAACTCAACATATGTATCCAGTCTATTTTTAAGAGTGCAGTTATAAATACTGAATATTCTTAACCGACACTTTATAAATAATTTGCAAACCAAATGCAGTTTGACGAAATATGGAAATAACGAATATACACAAGTACAGGGATCTGCCACGGAAAAACTGAAAATTGACACCAGAGCGCCATTTGTAAAAGTAATACTTGATAATCCCTTGTTTGCTTTTCCGAAAATATTTACTCATTGCTGTAAAGTAGGATGAGGAAGTCAATAGGAAGTCAACGGGAAGTCAATAGAAATTCCAAATCAGAAGGGCAAAGCTTTGACTTGGACTGTTATCCACAGCCTGCCGCATTGCACGGATTAAATTTTCCTTTCTGGCAGCCATCCCTTACGTAAACTGTACTGCACCTTCTTAAAGTGCATATGTGATAGTTAAAAACCAAATCATCAGAAAATAAAATGGGACTGTGACTGTTATAAAGAATTTTAAAATCCTCTTTATCTACCAGAAGAGAGATTTTCTATTTTTAAGGAGAAAAATTGCATGGAAGACAAAATGTTCCTGAACTTACAAAAGCTTAATGCTTTTTTTGTAAAACAAACAAACAAACAAAAATTAAAAAAAAACTTTGTAAAGGTTAAGTTGTTTCATTTTTTTCACTGAAGACTGAAATTCTGGTTTCTGTTTGTCAACAAAAAAAAAATGTCCCAGAAAAATTCTGCCCAGCAATACTGAAAAGTACAATACCATAAAAAAATCTCGTAGAGTTCTCTTGTGGCTTCTCAGTCTTTGTTGGACTCTGTGCCAGAAATTCACTTCTTGTGCTTTACAGCATATTTGAGTGGAAGAGCTTAGTTGTTAAGCCTCAAAAAGATAAATAAAAGCTTCCTATCTGATCTCTTCTGTCAGGAGTTTGTTTCAGATTCTAACACTTATACTGCAGCCGTAAAAACACTAACTCCTGATATTTCCAGCACTGTTTTTAGGTTTGTTTTTTTTTTTAATTGAGGAAAATGGCTTCAAAGATGCCACCAGTCCCTCCTCTAGGTAGGAAATAAGACCCGGTAGAATCACAATATACAGCAGAAAACTGATCCTACAGAAACATCAACTCTGAGGTTAATGTAAATTTTAATAATAAACTGAATTTCTCAGATTTGATGTTATGACCCAGTTTTTGTATTTCAAATGAAAGGAACATTTAGAAAAATATAAAAATTATTTTAGTCATTGCCACTGCCAGAAAACCTATTTTCAAACAAAAAAAAAAAAAAAAGCCTCTTCCTCCTGTGGCACTACCTGAGAAATCAGTCGCTAGCTTCTATCTTGGCACACAGAATTGAAGCTGTCTTGCTTTGAGGACTTTGTTGCAGTTGGTTTTTTGGGGCATTGTGTTTTAGGATGCCACTTTCATGGCTGAATAATGGCAGGGCTGTATGTCAACCCCAGTGTGGCCAGGTGCTTCGATGACGTGGCTCCCTCAGCACCGAGCTGGGGCTTGGGCCTTTGCAGGGCTGAGTTCTCCAGTTACCACTGGAAACGCTCTATTACATCCCATTCTGTAGCCTGGCCACAAGAAAAAAAGCAATTTCTGAAAAGTTAAAGCAGAGGTCATCGATAATTAATTGAAACAATTCAAAGTGTAGGTCAGATGTGAAGGATCTTTAATGTGAGAGATCATGAAATAGATTTAAGCAATTGCTAAAACATGTAATTTCAAATGCCCATTAAAAAAATGGAGATGCAAGTTGGCCACGGTGGGGAAAGCCACATCGTGGTTTGAGGATGATCAATAGCTGATCTGTGTTGCCTTTATTCTTTGTCAAAATGAATCTTGTATTTTTTCTGGTTACTACAATTTAAAGCTCAGTTCTATAAAACTCTCCCATTCAGTGGTAGTTAAATGAATCAAATTATTTAGATGTAAAACTGTGTTGTAAGGTTTAAGGCTTGACCCTGTAAGAAAGTGGCCCTTTCCTAAAATTTCCATTCCTATTGATTCCAGTGGGATCAAAATGTTTGAAGTTGCACGAAGTCTCTGTGTATTGTGGTTATCGCTGACAGAATCCAAAGATAGCACAAGGGAAAAATATTCTATGGGCTTTCACATTTTCACTGCATTCTCTAGATAATGAACTGATTGTGGGTCAACCTGAAACTAATAATTTTTATTTCTTTCTCCTGGAGAAGTTCAATATTGAAAAGATTCATGTAAGTACTATTTCCAGCAATGCTCTACAGAAATTTCGATGGCTGCTCCACACTAGTAGTGCTAATTCCCTTTCTTACAGACAGCAGAGGAGACACTCGACTAATTCTGACTTTTGGGCCCAGTTGGCATCATCCCCTTGTCTGAGGAAAGCCAAGAGTAGCACAAACTTTAAACTACCCCAGAGCACTGGTTGTTTCTAGGCTATGTACAGTCTGTGCAAACGTTTAGATTAGTAAAATACTTTTAAACTGAATCTCCATTTCAAAAGCAGACAAAGATAAATGGGAGGCAAGATAGTTTTCTAGAAAATGAAAGAGGGGTCCACACACCAATGTGACAGAGAAAAAAATTCTATTTTGTTTATAGTACCACATCTCCACAACGAGCCAGATGCTGAAGCAATTCTGAAATTATCACAGAGCTGGAAAAAATCCCACATTCCCCTCTTGCTGTAAAAGAGGGGGTTGATTTTGAAACACTGTCGCTAACTAAAGGTGATAGTTGACCAGACAGGCCAACAAGGAAAACAGATTTAAATTAAGATTGGAGATTATGATTAAAGGTTACGCTACATTAAAGGTTACATTACATTAAAGATCCCATTACACGGTGCAGACCAGGGCAAAGGTGCAGGACTTGCACCCTTGCTACTGGCAGCCTCACCTCTAGTCAACGCATGGGCAGGGGAAGGCTCTTTGCATCTGTAACACTCAGGATCTCCTGACTGTTTTCAGGGGAATCCAGGATGATATAAACCAGCTTATAGATGGGGAATTAAGGTGTTAATTGACTTGTCTGTATACACAAAGAAGCATATGGCAGAAGATAGATCAGACTTGGGGTCTCCCATGATCCCGAATGACAATGTAAAAGCCAACTCACTCCTTCTGCTTGTCAGACTCCCGTATGTTGCCCTGTTAAATTCTTCTAAATAGATGTTCAATTTGCTTCGTACTGTCACACTTAATAATTTGAAGTGTTGGAGCAGCGTCATTACTTACAACTCGTAAAAGGAATTACTTAATAAAACATTCTTATCAAGTGTTTGATCTTGCTCTGCCCTTATGGGAAAAACTTGGGTTTCTATTCCAGTTTTCTACATTTCCCAAGTATGTTAGCAGCAGAGGAAAAGAAGAATCAGATTCTCCAGAAATCTCTCTACTATAGGCTATTTAAAAGGATTTTAAAAATAAAGGTGAATGTGCACATAGCATAGGCTAAGATAGCAGTTGCATTGCTTAAATGCTCTCTTTAAAGTTTTAATTCACCAGGAAAACTCTCTCAGAGAAATTAAATAGTACTCATGGGAAAGGATCCTTCTTTCAGCAAGTTTTCTTGGGACTTTCAGGGCCATTAACAAGCCTAATACACTGCATTACCTTTCCAGTCACTTCTTTTCCCTTTGTTGTGATACCTACTTAAAATATCAAAGCTATGAGAAGTTCAATGAGATATTGAAAACTGAGTAACACAGGTTTTATATGACAATCCCAAATCCCTCCCTCTGTCTTTTTTTTTTTTTTTTAAGTTCTTTGCCAGCATCACCAGATGAAAAAGAAATAAAAAGTCCATGGGTGGGACATGAAGGACTGACAAGGTAAAGCCAGATCAAAAAGAAGCCTCCATTAAGAAATCAAAGAGGCTAAACAAAGGGCAGAACAGAAAAAAAAAAGTATTTTGAATCCTGTAACCTAGATGTAAACTGTCCTAATTCAGCATTATTTAGCACTCGCGAGATTAATTCTTAGTCATTCTAACCTGAAGAAGAGGGAGGGTGAGAAACAATATTCCTCTGGTGGAAAAATGGCAAGGTTAGGAATCAATGGACAAAATCAAGATTTTTTTTTTTTTCCCCGAGACAGAGAACAGGAACAAATGCTAGTTCTTGATGTTTCTGATTAAATGTTGGGTGTTTTCAGGATGCACGACTATTGATCCAATAAAGCTAAAGAAGGAGATTGGAAAAAAAGGAAGTGCAGATGTAGCTCTGGAAGTACACCTAGATAATTTGTTAACTATCTCAGGACAGAAATAAGTCCCTAGAATACGAGCTGGATGTGACAGGCCTAAAGCATGTTGATTAACCTAAAGTCAGTTCTACACTTTCAGAACTAGTTTTCCATCAGATCTTTTCCTTTGTAACTGTTTTGATCATGATTGTGACTAGGTGTGAGATGCAATCCATAAAGCCGTTAGAACATCATAGTGCAGAGGCAGCGATCAAAACAAAACCAGGAAGAACGTTTGGAAGAGCACTTGTAATGCTGTGACACTGTCCTGCATATATTCTACGCTACACATAGGTTTGTGATCCAGCAAGTCAATTGGCTTTCACCGTCCTGGTCCAAAAAGTTATTTGTCAAGATTTACGTGTTCCGAATTCAGAGCAAATCCTGAATTCCTGTTGGTGGACGTCATACATTAAGTCATACTTTATCTTGAGGTTTTCAGTATCCAACCCAGTCTAATGGGTTGAGGCCACAAAATCCAGAAATCCAACCCAAATTGCAGTATAATATGCATAAAGCTCCCAAGAATCAAAATAGATTCACATAAGCAGAAACATTCAGAAATCTTGCATGACTTATGAGGTATAAATATGAATTACTGACTTTTAAAGAGCATATCAAATACAAAATGAACATATTTCCACCTCAAATACAAATTTGGTGGAACTATAGAAATATATTTTCTTATTTCTTTTTATTTAAAAAAATTAACAAGTGTCCTCTTTCCATTGATACATTCTGACCAGTAAATTTTGTTAGTGAATGTGTGAGACTTCTGCAATGCATTGGTGTCGTATTCAGCTACTTGACCCTGGGAATTCTTCTCAAAACCAGGCTGAGATTCAATCTATATAATCCCACTGAATGAAAATACAGAAGTGAAGATCTGGTAATTCAAATCCAAGTAGCCCAGCTCTAACTTTTAGAAACTACCTCTAAAGTGGCTCATTGCTGTAAACAGAGGTC
The DNA here is from genome assembly GCA_009806455.1 of Tetrax tetrax. Lineage (NCBI taxonomy): Eukaryota > Metazoa > Chordata > Aves > Otidiformes > Otididae > Tetrax > Tetrax tetrax. The sequence continues at coordinate 96,005 of WHYT01017188.1, read as the reverse complement.
TGCACCTGCTGGGTTTATTTCAAAAAAAACCCAGGTACTGCAAATGCCTTTTGCTTTAGTTATACATTCTGCAATTTGACTGGTCTCAATTTGAAATTGAGGGCAAATCTTTTCTTTTTCATCAATAATCTGCTACATCTTTAAAAATAAATATTCTTTTGAACATGCTTATCAAATCAGACATCCACTACGGTTCTTTAACAACGAAACCATTTTTTAACCTGACACTTTACGGTGGACTTGATAACTTCTAATCCTCAACCGCTCCATAATCTTTTCTTGTTCTGTAAATTACCTTTCAGAAAGTAACCTAGACACTTCTTTAATGTGGGTTTGTCCTTTATTTACTGCAGCTTCTGAAAACCTTTGATAAATTAATCTCACCAACAGAACAGCAATGTGTAATTCAAACTTTGATGCCTGCTATTGAAGGAACTGCTGTTCACCACTGCATAATGACACAGACATTCAAATAGATGAATACAAGTGTGTGTATGTGTCTGTGTGCATATTCCAGCAGTGTTCAGTGTCACTGTTGCTTCACGTCTTCCTGCAGTATTTCGAGATGACCTGTTGTACAGCTATTTACACTTGGTGAATGGACACATTTCAGATTAATCTGGTACTTAACTCTGCAAAAAGAAAATCTAATTCACATGACATACGTCACACCGGCAAATTTTATCGTGTAGAACCAGATGTACCTTCCTGAATCAGAAGTCGTCAAACCCCCAGTACCCTACAGGCTGTATTTGTTTGAATTATATCAGCACTGCTGTGGTAAATTGTCACTGTGAAAGCATAGCGCGCATACGCTATGTGTATTTGCACCCTTAGCAATTACCCCATTTGTTCTTAATTTTAATATAATGGCTTAAAATTATGATTTAAGTGCTTAGGGTTTTCTTTGCAGAATGAGCAACATTCCAAAAATATTTGACAACAAAAATGGATGTAAACAACATTATAATTAGGCAAAGTCTATTTTGGGAATGTCAGAAAGAATGTCAAGAGCCTGTTGGGCCAGTGCCCACTGTCATCATTTGGCATAATGACTCTATTCATCCCATTTAAATCCAAGATCACATTTTTCTTAACTGTAGGGCAAAGACAGGAGACTTTCCATTCTCTTCTCCCCACACTTTATAATGATCTTCCCTTTTAAGATACACTCTATCTCTGCCTTTACTTCTGTTCTGCTCTTATCTCTTTATTCATACACAGAGAAAAGTGACAAACTTCTCCAAAATCCACAAACATAAATGTGAGTGTGAAAGGCTAGGCATAAAGCCACTGCAATGCCTGCTTACTCTCAGAGAAGAAAAGAGCAGAGAAGAGAAGAAAACAGAGAAGAAGAAAAAGGAAAAAGGAAAGACACTGCTTGTCTTGCTTAATTAGTAAAAATGCTGGTCATATCAACCAGTGAATTTAACGTGATTTATGTCTACATTTCCATTGCAATACAAGGCAGCTAAAGGAGTTTTATATTTATTTCAGTCTTCCTTTCTCTGATGGATGACTGTAGATTGTCTTGTAGTATTCATATTCAACACAGATCATCAGACCATTTAATCCAGAGTTTCTTGTTTCTAGGAATATATATATATATATATATATATATATTACTGTAAGGCTGGTCAAATATTGGTCCAGGTTGCCTAGAGATGTTTTGAGATCTCTGCCCTTGGACATATTCAAAACTTTACCAGACATGAGCGATCTACTCTAACTGGACTTCCTTGAAGCAGGGGATTGGACTGGATGACATCTGAAGGGGTCTTCCAACCCAAATTATTTTATGATTCTGTGCTGCTGATGTATAAGAAGATGAATAAAAAGACATAGTGTTTCTCCCTCACACAGCTGTGAAACATGGTAAAAACATGATGCCATCTTCTTCTCTATAAATCTTTGGAAGTCCGGTGAGGACACCGGTGCTAAACATATCTTTCATAAAGCTGAAGGAGTTGGTCATTTAAATTTTGAAATTAAGTTGCTGATCTCTTGGTTTGGTTTGTGGAGGTGTGGATAACCTGCCTATCAGCTCAGATCTTAGAAGATGATGCCTCCAAGTACTGCTGCTTCTTCTTCCTCTTTACCTTATTCCCTTTCCACGTTTTCACTAATTAGTAATTCAACTTCAGCAGTTATCTTTGTTTTATCATTTATATGAATTTATCTGCATAGTGAGTTGAATAGTTTAGTCACTGCTATGCATTTTTTAAAAAACTTTTTCATGTAAAATAACGAAACTATAAAAGTTTACAATAAGGAGAACTTCTCAAGAACAGGTTCAGCTGATAAGCAAATGTGTCAGACAACTCCCAACCACTGTGATGACACTTCTGTGCCTGCTAATTAGCATGGCAAAGTCCAAGAGTCCAAGAAGATGATAACACACGTAGACAAATAGATTAGATTATACAGCAATATCAAAGAAAAGGAGATTCTGGTACTATCATATATTTAGAAGACTGATAAATGCCAGCTAACGTACCAGCTAAAAATGCCATTCGTAAAAAAAAATAGCCCCAAATAAAAACATTTGGAAGTATACTCTTTCTTATTAATTTCTTCTTTTTTTCTGTTTCCATACAGGAAAAAAAAAAAAAAAAGAGAGAAGTCCTTAGATCAAGGGCTAAGTTCTGTCATCATTTATGATGATATAAAACCAAAGTTAATTAATCCAATTCTGACTTCAGTCATAGGTTGCATCCGTGATAAACTTAGCGCGAAGTGAAGTAGCTAATACATTCCAGTGCTGTACGGGGACACATCTCCCAGCTTTACATGCTGCAGTGAAGGCTTCTACTTCAGAGTCGTCATCTTTATTCTCCTTAGAGGTATTGGAGAGAAATAAGCAGAGTTTGTGATAAGATCTAATTCTGAAGTTAGTAATTTAAGTTGTAAGAAAGAGGAATGCCAACCTGCTTTCCTTAAGTCCTTGTAAAGAAAGAACTCAGAGGTGCAAGCGTATACTGTAGACATCCGAAGTAAGGTGAATTGAACCTCATCTTCTGCCCATGAATCAACACTTTTCCACAGAGCAGTTCTGGAAACAGAGGAAGGTCTTTCATGTCTCTGGCCATGTCTGTGTTTCTGGACCTGAGTCCCTGTGCCTGGCTGCAAACCACGTCTTGATCTTTGCTCCTAGGCAGGGTGAGACCTGGATGTGAACTGGCCCGTTCTTCCCAATCCTAATGTATTTTCGTGGAAAGGAAGCCTAAAGAAGCAGGGCATGGGAAATATGCGGTATGCTCTGAAAAAGGAGAAGGCCAAGACCCAGTGGCAAGCACCATTAGGTGCAACTTCAGTCTAGAGAGAACATGTGTATGAGGCAACTATTGGGCTGTCAACACGTACTTCCCTTTCTCTGGGCACCAGAACCTGCAACTAGATGACTCCTTCATTATGCTCCTCAAAAGCCAGATAAGTCCACTAACTTCAGATGATCCTTTCTGGTATATCAGCACAATCAATATGTCTACTGACGGAGATGTTGCACCAGAGTAAGCTGAAGGGAATTTGGCCCCGGGCTGTTCTGCTCTAGGGAGCAATCCCTCTGTCAGAGGGATTGCTATTTGAAGTAATAGCACAAGTTGCGAATTTCCCAGTCGGCAGACAAATGAGATGGGACAACATTCTCTGAGCAAGGAGACCTTTGTGAAAGGGAACTGGAGAAGTGGAAAGTCTGCGCTCAATTACATTAACGAGATAAATCATTTATGTGCCTCGAATCGAATTTGCTGCATGATTTAAGGACATCATCACTAGATGCAGTGTTGTCATTCCTTGTTAGTTGTTATTTCCTTGTTATTAATTCTAATTCTTATTGCCTCTCAACTGTCCACGCTCAGAAAGAGAAGTGCTTGGGTTTTCTGTATTCTGTTGCTATGTAATGTGATATAAAACTAGTTTGGAGTGGTTCCCTGAATGCATGCAACCAAAACTAGGCCAGAAATCCCTTCCGTTGCAGCTGCTAATCATTAAATCATGGACCTGTTCAAGAAGCCCCGTCTCCTTATATCAAACTGCATGAGAACCTATAGGAAGGTTACATGCCAACTAAGAAATCCCCTGGAACATAGTGTATGTGCAACCTCTTCATACTTTTGGATACAAAAGTCTCTTGATTTTAAGAGAATCGCTAAGAAATTAAGAGGATTTAAATGCATGCATATTTGAGCGTACACGGAGAGACAGAGGGAGAGAGCTGTATTGTTTTGGTCGAGCTGGTCAGAAAAATGAGTAGAAATGAGAATTCTAAAAAAAAAAATGAGGGGAAGAGAAAAATAAAAAATTCACAAATTTTTGCTATTTTCCTATTTTCCAACCAAGTTTTCTACAGATGAAGCCTGCTATTTTTCTCAAAATTTGATTTTATATTGTATTTGTAAAACAAATGGGGAAAAGAGAATTGTGGACATCGTGCTTTCCATTTCAGACTGTAATTTTAGGCATACTATTTATATGGTTGTAGTTTGTATTTTAGTCAGCATGTTTTTCCTGAGGGATTAAAAACCTTTTGATTTAAAGGAAAATAAAGGCCAAATCTGCAATGAGATCAGCCTCTGTGTTAACAACCACTTGTAAGATTAAAAAATGCTGGCTAAGATTGAAAGGTATTTTCACCAGGCTTCATTTCATGAGTATAGAAATCAAATTTTCAAGGTTTGGGTGCTTATTCAGACACACTTCACTTTTGCTGAAGTAATTTTGAAATCAAGAATGGTTTATATTTTTTTCTTAATATACAAAAATAATAAACATTCAGTATCTGTTTTAAGGAACAATTTAACAATGTACATATGCCATTATAAAACTCACTGTGTTAAAATACCCTTACATTTTAAAAGAAAGAAAAAAAAAAAGAAATCCTGCAGTATTTTATGGAAAGAAGTTATGGGACACAATCCTGCAGTATTTTGACTGGGAAAAGTACCGCATCAGTAAAAACATAAACTGCAGCTGATAAACTGTTGGATAAATGTATATATAGTTAACAAATTATCTCTTTACTCAAAGGCAGGCTGGATTCTTCGTGTCCCAGCGCTGGAGCCCGGGGCAGGGGAGCGGGCTGGGCTGTAACGCTGGGCACTGGGACTGCAGCAAGGTGCTGCGCTGTGTGGGGAATCTCTGCCGCAGGGAAAAAAGGCAGCTAATGCTGGTGGCTGCTGTGGGACAACCCCAACCCTGCCTGTCCCCAGCGCAGGGCTCTGCCATGCAGGAAGGAGGGCCACCTGCAAAAAGCAGGTTCAGGGCCTCTGCAGAGCTGTCTGTTATCATGAGGACTCTAATTTTCTTTTCCAGCTTGGCAGAGCCATGGTTTCTGGCCGGCATATACCACTAATACTAGTCTTCCTCACAAAAGTGTTTGCTAGACTTAGTTGATTAATAAGTCTTATCTGGAGATAATTAGGGTGTCCTCTATAACTGAGTTCCAGTCTCTGTCATTATCTGTAGGATTTTTGCCACTAGCTTCAATGGTGAGAGGATTTTGTTGTATATCGAAGACAAAAGAACATGTTTTTGTGAGACTCAAAGAGTAGAGTAAAAATAGGACAACTCGGAGTGCTTACTAACGTGTAACAATATCGATCTGCTATCACTGACCTCCTACTGCTTCAAGCAGAATGACTGAGCAAAGGCTGTTTATTTTCCTATAGATCAAAGACAGGCAACAAAAGAGGTCTCCCCAAAAGGTGGTTCGCTGCAGAAGTCAGTGCTCTTGCTTCCCTATCTGATCAGCAGATTCCTTCAGCTCGCATTGATAAACCCGGCTGCTGCTCGGTCAGCCTCAGCCCTGCCATCAGTCTTGTCGGACAAGATGCCTGACTCTTCCCAGGCTGCATGGGAGAATAACAGTGTTGCTTTGGCATAGCTAAAATACAATAGATGGGAGCTGGAATATAAAGTGGGGAATTCCTCACATACCTTCCCATTTTCATGGACTATTGGCAGTGAAGAAGGAGGAGGAAAAAAAAAAAAGCGCACTTTGGCATTCAGCCAGATATTTTCATTCGTTTTCTTTTTAATTGCCTGAAGTCATTCCACATTGTGCTAGGGTCCCCCCTCCCCGACCTCTCTTTTCTCCCCATCCTTTCCATCCCTCCCCTTGCAGCCGCCCCCAGCCTCAGTGGCACTGCAGGAAGGCTGGGTCCTGCCTCCCGCGCAGCCTGGGAGGAGAGGAGCACCTGGGTGCCCATGGTACTGGGATGCTGCTCTGATGCAGAAGAAGAAAAAAATCCCCCCACGGAGTAACAAGTGCTTGCCTTACCAGCATCGTCAGCCTTAGTATGTGGCAGAGGACCACACCATTAACTTGGGCAAATTGTTGTAATGATGCTGCAACACCATGCATCAGCTAAGGCTTTTCCCCCAGTCTTTACTTGTATTCATTATCCGAGGCAAGGCATCTTCCTTAAGCCTTTAACTAAATTCCAAATTCCCACTGCAGTCTGCTTACTTAAATTCCCACTACAATGTCAATGACCTGAACCAGTCCCCTCTTGGGGACGTGTTACACAGAGTTTTTTCAACTTTGCAGCAGTTTGCATTTTAGTGAATATGGTGAGGCTTGCAATATTTCTGTCCCCAGTGAACCTTATTTAATATTTGAAAAAAAGCAGAGGCAGAAGCTGTGAGAAGTAATACTTTTTTATGTAGTCAAAGAAACTTAACTAGGAAATTTTTTATTTTAAAAATTATGCTGAAGAGCAAAGCTCTCAAAGACTCCATCTTAAAAGACTCCTTTTCTGTAATAATTTAATGAAAATTAATTTTAAAGTGCTTTAAGACAATCTTTACCTCAGAATATTTATATGAACAGTTGGATATATTTGTATAATGGTCATTTCAGGACAGTGGAGTAGAATACATCCACTGTTCATTAGGGATCAAGTCCTTGAGTATCTTACGGATTGAGATTTTTTTTGCAAACAATAATAAATTAAAAACATATACTACTCAAACAGGGAAAAGCTTATTTGCTGAAAAATAGGCTGCATACTATTTTTTAGTTGAAAGTGGATATGCTTTTACTTTTATTGTATAACAACTTCAGTTTTCTGGGATAGTCTGTAGAGTTTAGGAAGAAATTAATATACCAGATATTGCATTTTAAAGTGATGTTCTGGGTTATAGGAGTTACTGTGGTTTCAAGTCTAACATCTGCATTCAATCTTTATTATCCTAGTTGTCGGTTGCCAGTTTTATGTTAGTGAATGATATGGTGATATTCCCTGTTGGAAAAGTAGCAGAACGAAAAAGAAGAAGAGAAAAGAAGGGAAATCTGTCAATGGATGGAGGGAAGAGTAAGACTGTTGTCTTGTCAGGAAGTAAATATGTAGAATATCAAAACATGGAGTACTCCGAATGGAGTTTATACTCTACAAATCTTCAAGAAAAATGCTTTGAAATCCAAGTTGTCCAAAATATTTATTTTCTTAGACTATTACTCAGATTCTTACTGTATCTAAAGTCTCAGTCCAGTCTTAAATGAGACTGAGGAACTTGCATGAACACCAGCACATGAGAACACACTTGGTCCTAGCCGGGAGCTAAACCATTTGCTACACCTGCATTACCTGGGTGGGGAGCAGAGCACAGCCCAGACCCTACCCCATGCTCTTTGCCCTCACACCAGCAACATGAGGGTACAGGGAAGTGCTATTCCATTGCCCTCAAATCATAGAGCCATGCTCCATGCAACCGGATCCCAGTGACCATGTCTGCCCAGCAGTGAGACCACGGCATCGGAAGACTGCGGCTGCAATCTGCGTTTGGCTTTCAGTATGAACTCCAGCTTGCTCCTGAGGTAAAACGATGGCCTGTTGATTCATATCTTAGTGTCCTCATCAGAAACTCTTTCCTAAATGAAGCCTAGATAGAGGTCTGCCACAGTTGCATGGCAGATGGGGACAGCACTGCATTGGGCCATAATATGTGTCCAGCCACGCTTCCACCAAGCTGCTACCAGCCACTGCAGTTGGGGAGACACGGCAATGGAGGATTTTACCTTGTGTGTTTCTGTTAGGCTACTGAGAGGAAAGCTTGCTTAGCTTCCCTCCAAGGTGCAGCCTCACATCTCCGTAACGGGACAGACACCACCTACGAAGTGGGGCTAGCTATGGGAAGGATAAAAGGAACAATCAAAAATGTGGGATATTCAGCTATTATACAAATAAGAGCTACAAAAATGTGACAGAAAGAGGATGGAAGTACAACAAGTAGCTAAAGAGGGAGAAATGACACAAATTTTCAAAAGCACTGCAGTGATGTAGTGCTTAGTGAACTCTTAGTAAGGATCAGTATTTGTGCACCGATTATATCTCTGATTTGCAAAGCACTTTTCATTCAGAGACCTACACACAGTGCCACAGTCACCACATTCACCAGTAGAGTGAGCCAGCTCTGGAATGTCATTAAAAGCAAATGCTGTCTAATGTTCTACTTTTTAAACACAAATATCAAAGAGAGGAAAAAAAAGAGAGAGTTGGAGGGAAGGGGAGGAGGGAGGGAAGAGTCAATTGCTTTTGCAGAAACTGCAGTTTCTTTCAAAAAACCTGTCATTGACATCTTTCCCCAGAAAACATTTTGTCATGCACATCAGTGTATGTCTTTAAGGAGATCAATCTAGAGAAGGAGTCAAACCAACAATCATCATGTGACAGATTTTCAGATGGTGTTCTCATCAATCACACTGATAACGAGGTGGCAAATTGCTGTCTTATAGCAAAACTAGAAAGACAACTACCCCAGTAGGTGTCAATGAATATGTCAAAGGATTGTCCCTAGGGGAGTCTGAGAAGGTTCTCAGAAAGCTTTTTGTAAAGCCTGAATGCAGAATACTTTATTGATCACTAAAGAACTTGCACTGACATGCTATTTCCCCATGACATTTGAACCACCAATTTCCTAACTCATGGTGAGTACCTATTCCGTAAATGCTTTGGGAGTTTTCTTTCACCTTCAGATACACTAAAAAATCTTGGCTTAATATGAGCTTAGTCTGTCATCTCCTAAAGAACATAAAAAGTAAAATTTTACAAGTTGTAAGCAAGAATTGCCACCACTCCAGTTGTATTCTTGAGAGTTTTGGTGGCCGACAGACTGCTGTTTACCAGGTCTGAATTTCTGCATGTCTTGTTTGTCCAAGTTTCAAGCAATCACAGTAATGCTTATTTTCTCCCATTTTTGTCAGAGTGCAAACAATATCTACTGCCCTTTTCAGTTCTGAGGCAAATAATATTGCAAAAGTAGTGAAAACTTTACATACTGCTTTGATTGCTCTTGTCTCAATTGTGAGATAAATTTAACAAGATTTCCCTCAATATTTACAAGAAAAAAAAAATTGTCCAAACTCCTGTTGAGCTAATTTGAATAGTCTTTAAGTTTAACACTGCTTGGTTTTGGTAAGAAAATGTAATGTAAACAGATGACACTTGTTTAAATTTTTCTTGAAAATCACTTTGATAAAAATCTTCATTACAAATCAGTTACAAAACCAAAATATCCATCCAATTAATAGCATTACACAAAAAGATTGTATGCTGAAAAAAAAGGCCATGTTTCAATAATAAATATTATAATGCAAACATTTCAGTTCAACTTGGCTTTTATATGGTGCCTGGTACAACTGTTTGTAGCCTTGAGATTAGTAATGCAGAATCACGCCTGCAATAAGTTTTCTAATATCCATTTGGGCTTGTGGGGCTAAGGGCAAATGCATTGGGGACACGGTCTTAATTCTATATAAAATTGTAACTGTACGGTTGATAACTCATAGTACACACAGCAATTAAACACTATTATCCGGTGCACCTTTACATTGCAATGATACGCAAACCCTTGGGATAAAAGTACACAGATTTCACATGGGCAGCTGCCTGGGGTTCCAGATGCATGGTGTCACCCCATCTTTAAGAATATTTAGGCATTCAAAACTACTGCAACATATCTGGTTTTAGATTCAGCTTTTGTCATATCAAATTAAAGATGCGCAAAGCACGTGCAACAATAATCAACGTGGTTGCAAGCAACAATAAAGCAAAGGCAAAGAAGACCCAAGCCCAGTGTATCCTCCGTGTTCGCTTGCTGGCATGTTTTGCCTTAAATCAAATGAGACATCAGCCTAATTCCACATGCATCTTCTGTCAGAAGATGGTTGTGAGAAAAGCAGTCCAGAAGATTGTTTTGCAGAATGTCAAAAGTTGGAAACTGGAACAATGTCTGGGATTGTTTCTGCTTCCGACCTTTGACATTCCATGAAACAATATACTAAAGCACAGCTCTGCTTCAGCATTTTGAGTAATGTATTTCAAAGAGTTTATGAGCCTTATCTAATTCCAGTTAAAGTTAATGGAAAAATTCCCACTGAACAAAAGTAATAGTACGTGTAGTCTTGTTGGATTGCCAAGGGGCCAGTTGTGAAAGGACCACTATTGTGCTAGACGCTCAGCGGAGCAGTAGCAAGCTCAAGTCCCAAAGATTTTATGATCTAAACAGACAAGACAACCCCATGGGGAGGGAACAAAATAGCCCAGGAACTGAATGGCATCCTATTATACCATGCGTAATTGAGTCATATCAGTATTTAGTATCTTGGATCTTAATCTCCCAATTAATACAATTGTCATTAGAGACTTGCACTAGAGCAAACCCAATTGCATCTTAATTGGATTTTTTTTTTGTTTGTTTGAATTTCCGTTGTATTTAGGGCTCTGTTCATATTCCTTTAGTTTCTTACCTGGACATTTAAGGCATGAACAATGTGGGAACGTAGATGAGGTAGTGGGTGTATTTTTTGAAGGCAAGGGACCATCAGAGCCTGGGTAAACATTACAGGAATGGCAGTGACAAGTACCTTGGCATATGGAATAGCTTTACATGTATTTACTGAAACTCAAAGAAATCTGCTGAGATTTCTTTGCTGAGACAGGCCTGCCATGGGATTTAGGATTTTTTTCCCCCAAAAAAGCAGCAAAGCAGGCAGTGTGAAGATCAGCAACACTACTGCCATCCCTAGCTGAGTTGGCTGTCCTCCTCTCATGCTCCTCTACATATGACTAGCTTGGATGGTGGTGAGTCTTAACTCTACGACATTGTGGATCATTTAGACTCAGGAGGGCTGGTTGTTTCTCTCCTTCTTTTTGCAGATTTCATAAATACTTTCAGTATTGGGTCTTTACTTGGCTAAATGTGTGTAGCATACATGGCTTCTGTTCTGATCAGTGTCAGCACCCGGGAAAAGACTGGGTCCCTTAGCAATGAAGTCTAGGTAGTTTTGGTTTGAGCAATCAGAGAGATATTATCAGTGTCCTTTGAAAGACATACTTGCAGTATGGTCAAAGGAGAAAACCTAGTTTTATCATTATAAAAATTGTGATGTACAAGGGAATTAGGTGAAGCCTGAGACTTCTTCAACCATTCCTTTCCTTAAAGGCTCGGGGTTGGGAGAAGGAGGGCAAGGAGGCGTTAAGGAGGTTGCTATCCTGAGGCTGCATTAAAGCCCCTTCAGATTCTCAGTCATGTTGTCCTAGTCTGAAGATTTGCAAGAATTTTGATGTACTACAAGGAGAGAAAACCCACAGCTGCTATTCACATCCTGAAATTAGTCTCTGTCCAGAAGACTGTCTTGGAGGATTATGTGATCCTTTCTTGCCACCCACTCACTCTGTCATTTCCTAAACTCTGATATTTTTACAGCATCTCTGGCAGTTAGAAGAACATATGTATATCCCTGGAGCAGACTGCAAAGATGTTTTTAGAAGTACACAAGACATCTATTTAGAAGACATCTATTTCATAGGTCAACCAAAAGTAACTGGTTTTTATTGTTAAGAGACTCAAGGGAATACATGTATTGCTGTCGGCTTCTCTCCACACCTACTCTACGAGATGACTACAGAATCAATTTAATCAAGAATGAAGACTGCGTGATTCAAGCAACAAGGTCAGAAGTCTTATGTTTACAGGAAAAGTGCACTGGTTTAACTTCAGTCAGTTTTAAAATCAACATTATTAAAGTTTGGTTAAATAATTAGGTAAGTAGATTAATACCACTTCTAATTTAATTTAAAGGTAAACTAATTTAAGTCAAACAAATAGATGCTCTTTTATGCTAAAATGAATATATTGCCACAGGAGTTTGCATTGATTTACCTAAATCAATTAAATTCATATCCTAGGTCAAACCAGCGCAACTTTCCCATGTAACTAAAGCCTTAAAAAAAAAGTTTTAGAGATAAATATCTCAGTTAAACACTTAAACTGCACTCTTAATTCTATTGGAGTCAGATAGACAGGAGAGCATGCTGCCAGCAAGACACAGACTGAAATGTGTTTCTGAATGAGTGGGCTCTCAGGCACAAACCTCTACTTCATTCTTAGGATCGTGGCAAGTCAGTATTTTTACTTCTTCCATATTGGCAGATGGAAGCTAATCACAGTTCCTTTCACACTGAGTGGTCTGAATAATCCGTACCAGTGTAGCATCAGCCTAATTCAATGCAGGGCTCAGGACAGACTACGTAACCAGAGATAACGGCATGAATATTCAGATAACTGCCATGTGCTGAGTGGTCATGGCTGCTCTGCTATCCCCACTTACGCTGACTGGTACAATCATGCCAACTGTTACATTTTCCAGTAGGATAGATGGATGTTGCATGGTACATACAGGCCCAGCTGACAGCAGGTTGCTCGAGAACCTCCTGAACCTCGAAGTTGTGTTCCAATGTCTTTTATATGTTCTTTCTATCTCTGTTTTTTCCTTCTTAAACTCAGGAAAAGCATACACCTTTTCATTGCTCAGCTTCTTTCTTGTGGTCCTTGCTCCCTTCGTATGACTCTGAAGCTCATGTGGGTAACAGCTGTTCTCTTCCACCTTCAGTCCTACGCTAATGCTGTCCTTATCTTTCTACACGCCCATATGAATTGTACTTAAAACAAATGAAGTACTGCAGCTGCTTCCAGCAATCCCATTTGGGATTTGCACCTCTTCCCCATGACAGCAGGCCAGCTATTGCCAGGTGCTTGGGAATTCCCGTGCCAAAGGAGAGGGGTTCAGCTCTCCCACAAAGCACTGACAAAGTGATCTCACCTACTGCAGGCCTCTTACTCAGAGACCCAGTACCGTTTGTATTCAAAGGATCAGGAAATTATGGATGCTTTGAATATGGTGCATCTTCCATGCAAACCACATATCTTGTGTGTTGTAGTTAGACCTTAGCAGTACAGAGGTGAAAAAGCTCTGATGATCAGAGTAACTTTTTTTTTTCTCCTTTTTGTAGGGAATGGCACCCCAAACAGTATCATGGATTGTCAAAATGCAGATGAGCTTGTTGTGCCTTCACACCTGATGCTCTTGAGGAGAAATATATTCCCTCGCTAATCAGATACTGGTTTCTCTGATACGGGCAAACTTCTGGCAGATTGCTCTGCCTCACTCCTAATTGGGTATGTTGTGTTCTGTGTGTATGGAAAGGTCTGATATAAGGGCACTGAAACCATGTTTAGATAATTAGCTCCTGGTTTGTGTAACAACTGCTCTTAGAGTGGGAAATTTACTGGTGAGGGAGAGCCTACAAAGATTTAACCCTGCTATCATTAAGCCTCTTTTCCACTTTTGCAAACTGTGCTCAGTCCTGACTGTGTCTCCAAACTGAGATGAAGGCTGTGTCCAACTCTGATTTCTACTAGCATCTCTTACAGCTTTTCTGGTGCTCTACCTGGTATGGATGCTACCTCAATGCTTTATCTCTACCATAGCCCCGTAAAAATAGTTGCACAAACAGTTACCCCAGAGCTGAAATAGAAAATAAAGAAAAACAAAGGCAAGTAAGCAAAACATGCTGTGACAGGAGCTAATAGGACATATCTACAGTATATGAACACAGGCTGGCACAGGTCTGGGATGCTACCACCTAGCAAGAGAAGATCTGTGGAGTCGGATGGAGAAGAGAGGGAGGGTATGGAGCAAGGCTCTGAAAGGAGAAGTGGACTCAAACCAGCCCTCCCGGTGCACGACTGAGAGGCGGGCAGTTGTACGCAGAATGTGCTTTCCTCCTCTGCTCGTTATTTATCAGCCGTCTTCAAACTCTCATCCCTTTACCCAGTTGTATCCAAGATTTCCTTTCAAGTCCAAAGACATAGCCTGCCATTTTTGTATTGCTGTTCTTAAGTCTTTTTTCTCCTCTGCTTTTTCTGTACAAAAGCATTTGAAGCTCTTCACTGTTTCCCCACCTTAATACTTGATGGGTAGTGCACATCTCCTAATGTCCATCAGTCATCTAAAGAAAAAGCAAGGTGTTCCTGCATGTTTAGTCACTGTGTGGGCTTCATATGTGTTGCTGGGTCAGTTGCTGCTTGCCAAGACTCAGGTAGATGTCAGCTGGATCACTTTATACTGCACAAAAGCTGAGCACACCGTGCAGCACATTCCGTAAATATTTATTTGAATGTTGGTACAAATCTAAATCAGCTGTGTTTCAGTTCCTTTGGACCACTCTGAGTGTCCATTGGCAGAAACGGATATGAATTTTAAGCAAATACTGAAAATAGCCTGAAAATTTACTAGCTGTCGTCAAAATCATACAGGCAAATCACACAGGCAATAAAATCAATATGCAAAAGCAAGACAGAACTTCGTGAAAAAATAATGATGTGCAAATTATTCATTCAGCTCCTGATAACACAAATAATGCATTGCCTTTCTTTGAATTGGACATATCTTGTATTCATGTAAAACATTCATGGAAAAGCTCATCATTAATGAAATAGAACACTTCATAGTTCAGTCAAAGGAGTGGAGCTATGAAACACAATCTGTAGCACGCATGTTTAGGTAATTCCTTGACAGTGGACAAATAAATAATTTTTTTATAATGAAAATGCCAACTGGAAGACTAGCTGCCAATGAAATTGGTAAGATTATTCACTCTGTCTTTCTGGAAAAAAAAAAAGAGCATCTTGAATCTGATGTTGGTCTCCCTTGCATGCAGTTTATACAAGTGAGAACATAGTTAGGCCCACTCATTTTGCCTTTAAAAATTATTTCTTTCATTAGGACTAAATGCTGATAACAGCATGCTAGGTGAATTAGGGATTTTTTATAGTGTGGGTGAAAAGTTAAAAATGTGTAGTGACTATATGTGTCTGGATAACCTTACCTAGCCCCTTTCTTTAGAGTGCAGATTAATTACAGAGAAGCAGAAGACAATACATCTTTGCAGATGCTGCAGTATAAAAGCATCATGTAATGTCATCACTGAATGATAAATAAATCCCAAAGGAACTAGAATATCTCTAATTACATCCCAGGCAAATCAACACGTACCTAGCGTGGTTTCCTGCAAAAGGAAACTGTATTGCCAGTGAAGGAATCTCCAGTTCCATGTATAGAGCCCTCAATAAGCTAAAAAATAAAATAAAAGGTTACCTGTTTAAATGTCTAAACACAGACTTAGATATCTGTTTTTATTAGTTTGTTTTTTCTTTTTTGTAAAATATCTTTGTTTGTGTCTGCTACTCTTTAAATCTTTCCTCATCTACAAAAAAAAGGCAGGATATGAACCCCCTCGCCCCTCAAAAATCCTCTAACAGTGTTAAAAGTCTGATTAGTCTCACTTAAAGAATCAAAACAGCACAGTGAATTAGGAACTGACAGGTTCTGACATCAATTTGCTCTGTAATTCTTAGAGAGCTACTTCCAAGCCCCAGTTCCCTCGTGTGTTTAACTGCAAACTGCCTACTTGTAACTGAGGGAAGTTCCAGGAGATTTTACTGATAATAAAATGCGACTGATCTTGCACTGGAGATTAAGTGGCTATTTTATCCTTTCTTCACGCTGCTTTGGAGATGATGTATGTTAACTGTTACTGCCACTTCACGTGATAAATGCTTTTTCTTTGGAGGAGTCATGACAAGTCATGATGTCTCCCACCAGCGTGAATTAAGGTGGTTACCATATTCCATATGTAGCTTTTCCAGCTCAGATTATGTTGATTACAGAGGAATCAAACTATTCCTGCTTAAAGGTACCTCGCATAAAATTATTGATGGAGAGGTAGTGAGCTACTAAGCATATTAAGGAAGTACAGTACTTTATCTTTCAGTGCATTTGGCTCTGAAGGGAAAAAAAACAAGGGCTTGCAGATGTTGTTGACACTTTACTCCTTCAGGTTGCTAGTATTTCACACAGAGCTTTAAAATAAAAGAAGAACTGAAAAATGTTATGGGATCAAAGCAAACAGACTGGGTTATGAACTGAGATAAAAATGTGGGGAGTCTAGGACAATATGGGGCAATTTTGTCTTATAATTTCAAAGATTTTTTTCTCGTGGGAAAAGTAACACTTTGCTTTAATAAAAGAAAATAAATAGATACAAGCACAACCCATTTGCTGTTTGATGTAACAATGTTATCTGCTCTCTGGGCTTTTTTTGTTTCTGTTCAAGGCATAAAATAATTATTGAAGAGGACTGTTTCATCTCGGTAGAGTACAAAAGTCCTCTTGCTAATTGCCACATCAAATGACCAGAGGACCCCAATGGAAACCTTCAAATGACTGTGAAAAAATTCAGGCCATCACTAAACACTGGGCACTTTTTTTTGTGTGTGTGACTTCCCATTGCAGATTAGGTTACTTGGGTGTGGGCTTATCACACAGGAAAGGCCTGGCTGCAGATTAGTTCTGCACCGTTGCAGGTCTGTTATGCCAGCTTCATCCTTGACCAAATCGATGGCTAGCACCTTTATTGTATTTTTGAGATAGGAAAGAACACTGGACTGTCCAGGCAACAAAAGAAGCAGCAGAAGGCCTACTGTGTTTCTAAAGTGTTACTTCTCTACTTTTTGTCATGCACCAGTGACATGAGTGCCGGGTCCCAGACTTTAACCTCACACAGAGTCAGAAAAAAGCTGTCAGTCTCGGCTTGTTCAAAGACAATTCCTTTGTGAAGATCAGACTAAAGTGGCATGGTCCATATACTCACTAAAGCACGCCAAGGAGTCAGAAAGTCATAATCCACCTTTGTACTTATGGCCATTCACATTTTCCTCCATAGCTGGTGCCCAATTACCAGTGCCGTAATTTTTCCTATTGTTAGAAAGCCATAAGGGTTTAGCTACCACTTATCCAATCAGGGTCATGACCTGATGTATTTAAGCTTTGCAAATATAAGTAACAGTTCCCTTATCAGTGTCACCAGGACTCTTTAACACTTAGCAAGCAGAAAGATAAATATACTTGGCAGATACAATTTGATCCATTGCTAAGCCTTCCATTTTACCAATGACCCATGGCGCTCCGCCATTCAAGGGTATGTTAACTGTTATAACCTTATACCCTTCCACACCAGCTCAGAAACCGGCCAACTTACGCTTACAGGAAAGACTTCTATATGAGAGCCTGTCAACCCGGTCTACAACACAAGGGTTTGCACTGGGAAGCCAGTGATGATTCTGACCTTGCTTGCACTAGTTCTGCTTTGGCCCAGTTTTAGTAGAATTCTTCCTAACTTACACCAGGACAAGAACTGGGCTCTGTCTCAGGCCAATCCACTTCCAGGAGGAAGCCAAAGCCAGCTGATTTCTGTGTTGCTATTATTAGAAGCATCCCTATTTACTTCTTCACTTTCTTTAACTGGCTAACTTAACTTTATGCTATTTTACAACTCAGATTTATCCTGAACAGTTCTTATTACTTTCCTCTCCTCCTTCAGGTCCTTTCTAGGACATCCACCCACCACAAGGTCTACAAGAGAGGACAAAGGCCTGGCTTCAGCAGTTGGAGAGTGCAGATTCCCTCATTCATCCAGCCCTCCGGCAGGTATGAAATAAGTACTCTTAGCAGGGTTATGTTTAACAGGCACATGTTTAAGAAGGGCTAAAGTAGCAGATCTAGAGAAGCATCTCTTTAAAGCTGAATAGGGCAAGAATTCAAGTAAGAACCACTAGTGTGAAAATCCTATAATAAAATGATCAAGATAAGCTGGAGCTTTCTGCTATCTTGAAAATGCATCTTGATTGACTAGAGGTCTGAAAGTTTGAGGCATTCAGTTATTGCCTTTTCAACTGTAACTTGAGAAACCTATCCCTTGTTTTTCATGGAATGAAACTTCGAAACGATGTTTTGCAATCTAAACATAAAGGAACTGAAATGGGTTTCTTACAGAACGTTTCTTACAGGCTTTGATTAACCAGACTCCTTAGATTGCTTTGCAAATCTTTATCCTAGTCCTCCTGATTCTCACTGGAGAATTTCTTTCGTCCTCACATTTAATTCTTTTTAATGTCACTATAGACTGCATGGATGGATGTTTGGGAGGAATTACTGAAAAATGTGTTGTTCTATCATTTCTCCGCCTTATGAGACATTTGGCAACGAGGCAGTGTTTTTGCCTGTAAGTAATACATTGTGAAGACAACTCTGTCACTGCTTGAGAACTGACTAACTCAGAGCCCACTCATAAGAACCTCTCCCCACTCCAGAACAACATGCACTGGAAGACACAGCACCAAACATTTTAGAGCAGCATGAGATGAAAAGAGCTTTGCAAGCAAGAGGGAGCAGAACATGATTTTCATATGCTCTCTAAGAAATTTTTCTGCATTGCTGTGGAGCACTGGCTCCTAATATGAAGAAATTCAATAGAGTGCCATCATCAACCACATTCGATTAGACATAAAGCAACACTGGCAAATACCACAGTCAGCCCTTGCACTAACCATGGAGACTTTACACCTGAATATGCCCTTTTAAAAATCACAAAGACTTCACGAGCTGTTTTTATTTTTTTCATCATGTGGGCAATTTTTATGACCACTACAAATATCAGAGTATCCTCCTTCATTAGGTTATAATATGCTTTAATTCTCTAAAGTGTTTAAATGTTAGTTAATAGAAGAAAGAAGATAAATTCTTTTAGGAAAATTAGAAACCACCTAGTACTTACAGTGCAATCCTAACCAATCTAAAAGGATGGCTAAGACTCTTTCTTTTTATTAAAACGGCTTTGCCAGAATTAATGGCTGAGTAGCAGCACCAGCTCATTTATGTATGCAGTTGGGTTAGGACTGGGTCAGCATTTCAGTTATGATTAAAGCACAGAGTCTAACTTCTCACTTACACATGTATATGTGCACATAAAGGATTATTTGGCCTTTACTCCAATGTCTGGAATACAGAGGTGAACTTATGCTCTCTAACAAAGCAAGCTCCTCTGTCCCCTCTCTCATGTGTAAGTTAAAGGCTTCATCTGAATAAAATCTGCCAGATAGTTTTTATACTCTGAGTAACAAGGAAACGTTGTGCTATCATCAGTGCTTTTGGGATTATGAGTCTAACACTTTACCAGTAATAATGCAGTGTCAGCAACATCAGTGCTAAGGCAGAGGCCGTGAGATGTCATGTCTTTTTTGGGTGTTGAGAATTTCCTGGACAAAATGAAGAAGGCTGAGGAAAACATTTTACTTTGCATTTGTACAGCAATGTCTGTTCAGGCTGATGACACTTTTACCATCATTAAGCACTGGTTTATCTGCCCAGTTTTGCAGGGACCTGTTAAAAATCCTGCATATTCTTGGACAAAGACATTCAGCTCACAGGGTCCTCTTCTTCCTTGGAAAAACTGTCCAGAAAATCATGTGGTTAGCGCCCCTAGTTAAAATCAGCAGAAAAGCATGTCTATTTATTGCATGGCTTCTCTAAGTTCATATTGCTTCTCCCTCTGTCTACTCCTTTCTTTTTTTTTTTTTTTTTTCTT
>WHYT01017188.1:4109-76214 GCA_009806455.1 Tetrax tetrax | reverse complement strand
TCTGATCTTGTTTGGTGTTTGTTCATTATAATTTTCCCATTAAAAAAAAAAAAAAAAAAAGACTATTCCCTCAATAAGTGACAAAGCCTCCTTCTCCTTTTTGTTTACCAGAAAGTTTCCCTGTGTCTCTTCATTTTTATTTCAGAGTTTGCATTGCCTCGTTTGTATTACTTATGCGTTACTCAGATCTATCCAGCTGCACTTAGATGAGAATTTGAAACTGAACTAAACATACAAAACAATATTTTAGCAAAATACTACTACCCAAAATACACATAAGAACAAGACATGGTTTTTCCAAGATAGGGTCTTGACAGATTTCTTAGATAAAGAAATGTATTACCTGTATGTATTAAACTTAATTGATTGGCTTTTGATCACAACAGATCAGAATTTGAGATTTACTATGTGTTATCTCTCCCAGTCTGATTTTATTCATGGGTTGGGGAGGGAATACAAACTTCCTTGCCTTCCCAGACCCTGAGGAGTTTCTGAAGTTAGAATCAACTAGTCATTGCACCAGACTAACCAAATAGATATAAATGAAAAAGTTTAATAGCGTAACAAACTCTGTTTAAAGAAGTTCCCCCAGCAACCAGTTCAAAGTTTTGGCTTTTGTTAAAAGTTCAGAAGAATTAATTCACTGTTGCCACAGAAGCTGACAAAATATCACGCTGCTGGTCACCAATTAGAGGGCCTGACTATGGAGATTCAAAAAGATTGGGGCCCATTTATCTTATTTTTATAAAAGTCCAGGACAATCCCAAGACTTCTATATCCCTCCCTTTCTTCCCGCCCACCCCCAAGCTGGAACAGTTCAAGATTGTTTTGTGATGTGGACATCCCTAGGATCAAGCATCTGGTTTAGGAAATTCATCAATCGTAAGCACTCCAAAAACCTTCAAGCATTAAGTTATTGATTCACTGTTAGTGATTCAAAAATATCAGTCAGATTTTGTTTTTCTAGGACCGCTGAGGCTCTGAAACCAGTGCTGCTCCTGCTCTTTGGGGCGCAGATGATCACCCAGAGAGATGAGGTTTGAGTTCTCCCATCTATATTCATGTTCACATCAATGTGGTTACTCATGCCTAGAACTCGGAGCAGAAGGGATGATAAAAATATAATATGAAATTACCAATTATAATCTGCATTCATACAAGTATATTACTGGGAAAAAATTGACACAGTGACTAGGGCAGGAAGGGATGTCCACCTGAAATGGGATTTTTGAGGAACAAACATACATTTCTTATACAATTTCATGTGCCAAGATCCCCTAGGACCCGAAAATTCAAAAATTTCCTAAATTAGAAGCAGAGGCAAAACACGATTTCTTATAGAAAATTTGCCTACAAATCTTAAAATAAGATAAAATAAATTTTGAAACAAGTTTCCAAGTTAAACACAATTTTAAATTTTTTTTTTTTCAAATTATATATTATCATTGATTTATTATTTCTTTAAAATTATTTTTAAGATCCTATTTCTGCTTTTCTTTCCCTCTATTTTTCCTTGCTGGAAAACAGTAAGGTATGTGAAAAAAGGGGAAAGTACTTATTTTAAGGAGAAAAAAATTGTGAAAAACTGAACACATCTTTATAGAGTTCTCAGCATTGTTTCTAAATAAACCTCAAAAATGGAGAAAGTTGGAAAATACTTTCCTCTGATTTCAGCTTCCTCAGTTGTTTTGTTGAATGGGAAATTTACTTGAAATGAACAGTGTTTCAAAATGAAAGATATCAGTTTTGTAATTTTATTTGTTCCACCAATTTAGCCATAAATATTTTTATTTACTTTGGTAAATTCCACTTCCCAACTAAAAAAGTAAAAACA
Source organism: Tetrax tetrax (assembly GCA_009806455.1). Lineage (NCBI taxonomy): Eukaryota > Metazoa > Chordata > Aves > Otidiformes > Otididae > Tetrax > Tetrax tetrax. The sequence continues at coordinate 74,380 of WHYT01017188.1, read as the reverse complement.
GCTGTGCTAGAAATGTGTACACTGATTCTAATCCTAACTTTGCCCATGGATAAAGGTTTCAAATGTTTTTGTGTTCAAGTGCTTCATTGAAATTAACTTTCTGAGAATTGAGATGGGTAATGGTATCAACATAGAGGGTCAATTAATCCAAATCAACTTTAATATTGTGGTGGGTTGACTCTAGCTGGATGTCAGGTGCCCACAAAAGCCCCTCTAACGCTCCTCTCCTTAGCTGGACAGGGGAGAGAAAATATAACGAAAGGCTTGTGGGTCAAGATAGGGACAGGGCAAGATCATTCACTAATTACCATCATGGGCAACGTAGACTTGACTTGGAGAAATTAGTTTGATTTATTAACAATCAAACCAGAGTGGGATAATGAGAAATAAACCCAAATCTTAAAATACCTTCCTGCCACCCCTCCCTTCTTCCCAGGCTCAACTTTACTCCCCAGTTCTCCACCTTCTCCTCCCCAGTGGCACAGGGGGATGGGAAATGGGGGTTGTGGTCAGTTCATCACACGTAGTCTCTGCCATTCCTTCCTCCTCAGAGGGAGGACTCCTCACACTCTTCCCTTGCTCCAGCGTGGGGTCCCTCCCACGGGAGACAGTCCTCCACGAACTTCTCCCCTGCTCTTTCTTCTTAAGAAATCACCCTCTCACCATTTTCTTGCTTCCTTTTGAAGACATAGCCCCCTTGATCGGCAATAAACAGATGTCTGGTAATCACAGGTAAATATTACTTGCTATTCCTATTCCCGTTGGCCAAAATCCCCTAAGAATAATGTTTGAAGCAAAAAAAAGCAAGCTATAAAAAAAGAGTAAATTAATGTTAAATATAGACATAATTACCTTCTTGCAAAGTGACTATTCATTCCCAAAGGTCATGAGTTAGTAGAAAACAGATTTCAAACTATTATTTTGGAGTGGGGTTTAAGCAGGTTTTAAGAACAGACAATGAAGACTGGGAATTCAGTCTTGCTTTTGATCCCTCCAGTGGTGCGCAGGTCTCACTGAATTTGTTTTGTCAGTCTATTGGCAAGAATTTGGCATAGGAGTCCAGCCATCAATCACTGGGGTTTCTTCAGTTTAGATATAAATAGCGTAGGTGAAGGTTTAGGGTTGTTTATAAAGAATCCACAAAACCTTTTTTTAATCTGTTACTGACAGATGGAAATACCACAACATGTTTTCAGGCCAAACTCAATGCGTGTTGCTCAAGACAGATTGGAGTGTGAAGTGCCAGTTCGTTGGTCAAAACAAAGGAAAACAGCACTTTTCATTAAATTCTTCAGTCCTGATGTGGGAAAAAAGGTGCTCAGGAGCCTGAAGTGCTCCTTGAACACCAGAGTGCTGAGCTGGGTCTCACTTGGCAGATGCCTTGTATAACTCCACAAAATATGCAATATTTCTGTGCCTTAGCTTCTATATTATTTCTAAAACCAAACATCTTTCCCTTTTGTCCACATTATATTAATTTTTAGGGAAGTTCTTCAGAGCAAGAGGCTCTATTATGTGTACACGTGTGGCAGGTTCACCCTGGCCAGCAGCCAGCTGCCCACCCGGCCGCTCTCCACTCTCCCTCCTCAGGGACACAAGGCAGGGGAAGAAAACGGGGTGAAAAAGCTCACAGATTGAGGTAAAGACAGGGAAATTGCTTACCCTTTCCCAGGCTCAGCTCCACTCCTTCCCTCCTGATGCCTGTGCTGAGGAACAAGAGCTGTGGTCAGTCCCCTACAGCTCCTTCCCTCGTGCTTTCCCCAGCTTCACCATGATCTCTCTGTGGGCTGCAGAGGAAGCCTTGCTCTGGTATCCAGAGAACGTCTTCCTCCTTCTTCCCTGACTTAGGTGCTCGCAGGGCTGTTTCTCACTTTTTTTTTCTCCTCCTCCTCTGCCTGTCCGGGGTTTTTGGCCCTTTACAAACACTCTTTCCCTGAGGTGCCACCAGCCTGGCTGAGGGGCCATTGGAACGAAGCAGCCGTGCCGTGCATGGGGCAGCCCCGGCCTCTCCTCACAGAGGTGCCCTGCAGCCCCTGCTGCCAGCACCTTGCCAGAGACACCCAGTACAACGCATTTTTACGTTGGCGTGTAAATGTTTTTACTTTGAATATAGCAAAGGTAACTCCGGCGGCAGCCATTACCACTGAGAGGCAGGCAGCAACCAGGGAGCCACGCTCTCAAAGCCCCTCAGGTTCTCACCCATCGAGCAGGAGCTGTGCAACTCAGTGAAGAGCTAACAATGGCATAGTTAGCCTAGTAAGTAATTTTACCATAAAATGGGTGATTTTTAGTAGTCTATCGCTGCACCCAGTTGCTCCTAAGACAGCTTTGAGGCCTACCTGGTGGTGACGCAGAGTCAGGCCTGGAGCTCTTCCAGTACAGCGACAACTCAGAGGCGCCCGGCGTTCACGCTGGAGATCACGGCAAGGCAAAAAGTCCCGGATCTGTCCTGGCACTTGGATACATCTACTGGGATGGCTGTTGGTCCCAGAGGCTGGGACATGTCACGGGCCTGGGCAGAGTTAGCCCCACAGGGCAACAGGGAACTTTCCTGGGATGATGCCTGAGCATGCCACTGAATCTCGATTTTAGAGAACCCATTTCTACCTTTCCACAGCACATTTCAGCAATATGTTACACTATGCTAAAAGACTGGCTGAAAATAAAAATCCAAGTCCTGCTCAGTGTTAACTTCCACTGATTTTAGTGGCAAAAGCAGGGTATTTTGTATTTCTGCTAACACAGATGAGCATTATATCTTTGCTGTTCATATGCTGCTTGTTCTCATGAAAGGCAGCAGGCTGATAGGTAACACCAGTATTTCCAGCCTCAGATATTCAGCTGATATGAATCTGTCCCCAAATACAGTTTGTCAATGGAAAATGTAGATAGCTTTATGCTTGCATTTTGAATTCTGAGCCTTCCTGAATCCTTTTCCAAGCTCTTCTCTCCAAACACAGAAACTTTTCAAAAGTCAGAAGCGCTGAGTTTCTTATAAAAGTCTAACCCACGCCAGAATAGAGACATCAATTTCTGAAAAATAGTATTACAACTGTCATGCTGGCTGATGTCCTCTACTTTTACAGCAGAACAATAGAAAATCAATTACACTGGCACCCCCCCGCTTTGCAGAGTGAGACACTGCAAGCTTTCTCAACAGACATAACAGATGTTTCTTAAAGACTGATTTCTGAAGCCTTGTTCTTTAGGTAGGGAAATTAGACCTCCTTTCACAGATATTGTGTCTTCATTTCCTCATTTACAAATCACAAATCGTTCTTCATTTCCACAAGTGGTTGCTTTATCACTGAGACACCTGCTAAATGCTGGGCTAAAATGACAAATTCTTGGCGAATAGGCCACCAAGCAGTCCGCAGATGATGGGTGACGCCAACAACCTCAGCAAATCAACACTGTGTAGAGTTAAAAATGTTTGTCCCATTCCTTTCCCCACTATACCATCCTTCTCTGTCCATAACTTTTACATCTAGGAAAAAATCTAGTATTTGGTATTAGGACTCACTTTTGTAAAGGATTTAGCAGCCCACATTTTTAGAGATGTAGTCTCCCAGGTCAGGGAAGGACTTATTTTCTGAATGCCTAATACATATTTAAAGGCTGATAATAGCACAGGATAGCTCCAAGAATGTTATATAACTTACAGAGTGTCTATTAAAAAAGGAGAGACTTTGCCATTTAAAAAATAGAAGCCTGTGAGATTCCCACCATCTGGATGGAGTCTTTTTTCTTCCCAGATGAATTAGTTGTCAGGGGAGGAATTATTTTAGGCATCAAGTAACCCCTGATTGTGAGTGACAGACTAACACAAGAGCAGATGCAAGGTTACTGCTGCCTATCCATTATGTGGAAAGGAGACCCATGCATGTCCTACTTACTGTGCATACTCACTTGGGTTATTAAAAGAGTAACTAGAGGTGGGTCAGGCCCAGAAGATAGCTCATACCACTCACAACAGATGTTCTTTCACAAGAGAGAAAGCAAACACTGGATAGTTTCTGGGGATAATATAGAAGGAGGGGTCTTCACTGCTTACAGCAACTTACTAGTTCAGATATTCAACAGAAGCACAAACACAGCTTTTTCACTCAAACAACATCTACTTTGATAAGTGTTGTGGTTTTGTTTAGTGAGGGGGGGCCTAAGGTGGTAGCTTCTGTAGGATCTGGAAAGATGGAGAGAGAGACTGCGTAGTCTGGTCCCGATCGGAGCTGAACTACGACAATAATCTTTCTTAGGGTCTGAATTCTGCAGAAATAATGTCCTGGTATAACACCCTTATTTGCAAGTATCCTGTGCTTAAAGGCACATCATCTTGATGAATCCAGATGAATAGAGTAACTGTCAACATTCTGAATACATCTTAAGATAAGAATCAGTTTTCCTCATCTCCTATTTCAGCTAATGGAAATGTCTCTATTTACATAAATATGGATATCTGTAAATTCCCCTGTCCGTGCAGGCGGTACAACTGTATTATGGGAACCTGTAGTAGCATCTACTCAATCGTCTTATATTTATAAGGTAATAAAAGAGGTATTATTAGAGTAGAAGTATATGAAATGCTGTCTAGAAATTTTTATGCCATCTGATTTCACTATGAATTCAAAACTCAAACCCTATCCATCCAGATCTTTACCAAGGCTCCTGAATTAAGGAGAATATCTGGATTAGTCTCACATCTGAATTTTTTTTTTTTCAATTTAGTGGACGCAAAGTAAGCCTGAGCTGGTCTGAGTTTGAAAATTAAGAAGTGAAGTGGTGGGCTGTGAAACATTCTACAGCCTGAAGGCAAAATAATGTCTACAAACTAGAAACACTGAAAGCCACAACCCAGCATTTTTCAAATTTAGTATAAAGAAAGCAGATGGCCAAAATAAACAGGTATACAAAATAAACGTGTGCTAAATGTTGTTGAGTGGTGTTAATTTTCTCTTTAGAGATCATGATGAAGCACAAGACGACTGTGGACAGTGCTAACTGAAAATACAGGAATAAAAAACAGTGCCATCTTGTGGTAAGTAAAATGCTTTGAGAAGAGAAAATCAGTTTTTCATGTATGCTCAAAAATCTAGATGTTAGAATAAAGCTATTTAGAACTTGAAGTGGTGAGTTTTCCCCTCCTCTGGGTTGGTTTCTTTGACTAGTTTATAAGTGCTGCTCTCAAAAAAAAACCAACCAGAAAGCTATAAAAAACATCTGTTTCCACCAACAAGAAACAAACTGACTACATTAGTTTGAAAGAGTATATTCACATCTAACTCCTCATTGTGTTGCCTTTTCTAACATAAAAAAACTAGTCTCTGTAGTTGAATTACTGAGGTAAAAGGTGATTAATGCTTATGCCAAATATCTCACTGCTGAAATGCTCTAAAGATGAACCTGCAGCTCAGGACAGCTGTGTAGCAGCAAGATATGATCTGTGGAAGACCATGTTGAGGAAACGAGGTGGGTTTTTTGACAGCAGACTCTCTGAAGTTAGGCAGTTTGCTTAGGCAAGCCTGTGCTGTTGGGAATGGAGTTGAGAGTATCAGAACAAGAACTTCTCAGTGCCTTGCTGTAATTATTGATACCACAGGATGACCAAAAATAAACCTGAAGCTTTATCAGGCAGAGTGACTTTGGAAAACATTTCTCAGGCCTGACTAAGACTACTGAACTCAGCAGGATCTTTTGTCTTTGCCCTAAACAGAACAAGACTTCAACCTGGGGTACACATACTTCTAACGTTATCCACCACTTTCTGTTTTACTCCATGAGTTTTTTTTCTTCATCCATGTGACCTGTTTACCAGTACAGGTAGCAGTAATAAGATAATAAAAGCTTGATAATTGTTTTAGGAGCCATGGACTGTCTGGTACAGTATCTCACAGTGAGTAATAAATACTCTGAAGTTACTCCATTAATTAGTTTCTCTTCATTGCTTTTGAGATAAGAGAAGAATTGTACAGTTTTTTTATTAAAAATGCCTTTCAAATACCTGAAAAGAAAACTTTTCAGATTTCTTGAGATTTACCATTTCTATTTATTGACGATAAAATAATGATAAGAAGGATGTATTTTATAGAATTTTCCAAAGTTCTAATTGAGATTTCTTGAAAATTGTCAAAATTAGCCTTAAGGTTGACATCATTAATTCCTGGTCCTCATCCAAAGGTACTAGAATTAAAAGAATTGCATGTCTTTATCTGAAGTATGTTATTAATCCTAAGAAATAAACATAACTTTTTGCCATAAATGTTAGGCCTACAATATTCTGAATGTTGCCAAGAGGAAAATCTTTTGCCTAAGGAAAAAATATAGAAAAAAATTGTGGCCGAACCACGGGTAAGCTTATTTCCATTCAGTTTCAAGTCTTGGATATATAAATATTGGTTTTACAATACAATTGAAACAAATATATTTTCTTTTTTATAACAACATATGTTTTAAAACAGCAGTCTATCATTTTTATCTTACTAATTCTTTACTACTGAAGAGCCTGGAAGCACATACACTCAACATTTGTCAAAGTTGTGTCCATGGTTTCCTAAATTCAGGCACCCGAAAACTGAAGTTTCTGAAATTATGATTTCTTTCTGAAAATTAAGGTCAAAATATTTGTTATCTTTCATTGTTATTCTACATACAAAACCAAAAGTACACTTCTGATTTGTTTGTTGCTGTTGTTGTAGGTGATTGGGAAAAAAAAAATCAGTTAAATATAACATAAGAAATACGATGCTTACATATTTTCCTGCAGCAGACTTTTGCGGAGCATAATTCTTTGATAACGTAGCAGGTGAAAAGCAACAGGTTGCAGTTGCAGGCCTCTATAAGTCATCGAACACCAATGTTTTGACACTCGGTCTGTGGAAGAACCGTTGAGCCTCACAAGCGCTAAGATGTATCCTAAGCACAAGGGTTACGGAATTTAACAAAGTGTGTTGAAGTCTACTAGCACCTGAACTGGCACTTCACCACTCTTGGTAAGAGTGCTTAGAAGGTCACAATAACCATTGCCCAAGTGAGGGAAAGAAGACTGCAAATCTCCCTGATGTCCCTTTCTACGTACTGTCTTATCCGATTGATCCAAATCTAGCTGTTTGCTGGAGGAAGTGTGGGGGCTGTACTCCTAATCAGCTCCATACCAGTCCCTGTGAGTCAGCATGTGATCTCAGGGCGTATAAAACACGTAATGCAGAAGAAATGAAGAATATGTTGAACTATGATAGCTCTTCCTAGCTACTGATCTTTATTCCAACAAGAGTTTCCCAAGTACATGGGACTGTTCCAGAAGGGTAAAGAGCAAATTGTCTGGTTCAATCTGGATTTCTGGGAGGTGTTATTGTACCACCTGAAGGATGCAATAACTGGTGCAACAATCTACTGCATAAAAATGTACTTGTGTACCTTCAAAAGTAGGCCCAACTCCTTAGGTGGTGCGATCTCAGTATATGGTACTTCTGTCAAAAATGGTTCACACCAGCTGTCCACCCTCTTCGCTCTCTGATGTGTGCTGTATGTGTTCTATACCATTTAGCCATATCAAAATATTATAATGGGCTGCTACAGTAACTAAGTTCAGTTACCCCATTGTAATAGCTACCTTTTTTTTTCTTAGAAACATGATGGTGTTTCCCAGATCATTAAAATAAGCCATACATTTCTCCTAAGTACTTCCCCAATGACTGAAATAAGTAGATGCCATGCTCTTTGCTGACATGAATAAAATCACACACTAAGACACAGACCTCAGCTGAAAAAGCATCAGGTTGCTTCTCTCTTAAAATATCAGAAATGAATCATTAATTTGTTATTTCCAACCTTTGCACTGAAAATATTCCCCAGGACCAAAACACAACAGAGGAATTTATTGTAGACCTTTGTGGGCATCCATTCACTGACACTAAGAAATATTTGATCCTAACATCACTGGATGGAGCTGATGCTAGATTGTGACCTCAGCGGGTACGTGTATGTGTGTATTACCAGCAGACACAGGTCAAGGCACAGATTTAGAGCATTTTAGTCACATTTAGGTCATAATTGTCCAGCAGGTGGTGTGATGAGTCACAGGAACTGGAAGTTTCTTAGGAAAACTGAGGTGACCTGAATGTTATGGGTAGTTCTGGGCTTAGGGGAACAAGAAGGATTACTTGGTTGAACTTGAAAATGTACAACTGTTTGTTTAGCAGTTAGAATTTATTTATATGACACAATGTGCCCAGTTAATAATGCAGGTCGAGTGAGCCAGATATGGACACAAGCTCATAGTCTGCTATTTTTTGTTTGTTTGCTTTTAAGACTGAGATTCTACTACAAATCCATGTGTAAGGCATGAAATAGATCTTTGTCACCTCTGAACTACTTAATGTTATTTTTATTTCTAAAAATGGAAGACAAAGCTGAGTGAAACATTTAAAGTTAGGGTTATTCAAATCTAGGAATGTGTTGTGATAAAGCTTCTTGTAAGAAATGTCAGGATCTGCAACTGAACACTAGGAACAGTTGGGGTTTTGCTTTCTTGATAGATCAGCATCTAGGAAGACACGATAGATGCATGGGAAGAAAGAGAACAAATGGGTTCCCGTTGCAAGTGAAAACAGACTTGTGGCTTCTCTTACCTGCTTTGGGAAGCTAATGCTCCATAGGGAACAGTCCTGCTGGCTAAAGTTCCCAGATCACATCACACTTTGGCCCCAATCCCATTTAGTAGCTGTAACAAGCATTGGTCAGGTGGTCAGCAGCCTCACAGAAGATTTGCATGTCATTGCAGTATTAAACATGTGCAAAAAAGCTGAGGATCAGCAACAAAGTCTATGGAAGGACCACTCTCCTTGTAGCAGCAGGGACATTTTCAAACAGGAATGAAGTGGTAGAGCAACGGCTGAGTGAATGGAAGCCCTGGATTAGAGTTTTTCCTGTTTGAGGGATGCCCTAAGCCCTGAAAATCAGAAATGCGGGGCTGATCCCTCCTAGAAATACACAAAAGCTAAAGCTAGGCTTCTTACATCCACAGCGTGTGTCCCAGTTCCATGTGTATGATGATGCCTATCTCTTTCTTCTCTTCAAAAGGATGAGAAATACTGTTTGTTTCAAAAGAACCTTTGCAGACAATTGTCCATAATTTCTTGACTTTCATTTTGTTTTGGAATCCAGAAAAGTCAGGTTTTTCCCAGATGAATTTGTGGCTGCTTCTAAGAAGCTGGATTCAGCAATACAGATTCTTCAGGTACACATACTGACTTCTAAAACCAAGAGGAATGTGGGCCTCATGCATGAGCCTCAAGTGTAGACCTTCAAGACCACCAATTAGTTAAACTGGAAATATTATACCGATCACATTTAAATAATAACTATTTTTGGGGCATAGAGTACAAAACACTTAAAGATGTGCAGCAGAAGTCTTGCTGCATTTTGCTGTGCATGTGTTATTACAGACATGCAGCAGGGTATAAAACAGAAACAAGTTTCTTGTCCCTGCGTGTTGCAAGGCTGGAAACGAGGTAAAAGCTATTCTAAGAAAAGTAAACAAAAAGATGACCTTTTATGTAGGTAAGGAGTCCAGAGTTACACGGTTGTTATTCCCTAATTGCTTTAGCAGGAACAGGGGTTACGCAGTCACTGTGCTTTCTTAGGCATGCCCTTTTTTCCCTGTTAAAAAGTAGCAAAGTCATATTGCTAATTTCCTTCTCACTAGAAGAGGACTTCCAACAGATAAGTCAGTAATAGAAAGAGAAGAGATTTGTTAAAAACAAAATCATTGATGAAATAACCATCCATCAATTATAAACTTCTAATTGTAGGGTTTATCTCCCTTTCGCCTTTCACCACCTGTCACAGATTTGATGGCTTATCATAATTATCTTGTTTATTACTGATATCCCAGCTGAGTAATATGTGAGAGGGCGTATTCCAGGAGTACAATACAGAGAAATCATGTGAGCAACCATTTAGTGGGATTAATGAGTGCAAGAACAGCAATACTTACATGGGAGTGTAGCAGCTGTGTTGGAAATAGGCATGAAGAGAAGAACATCTGAGACAATGATTTGATTAAAAATAAAGAAAAATCGATCACTTGTAAACGTACATCCACATGTTTAGCTAAACTTGACATGCCTCTTAACCCCTCTCTCCCCTTGGTATATGTGTCTTACATTTTGTAAAGTCAATATCAAACCTAGTGCAATAGAATTTCTATTTCTCCAAATTTGCTTGAAAGGTAGCAATGAATAGCTAGCAAAACTATAGGAGTAGTTTAACAAATTCAGGTAGTGAAGCTTCCAAAGAACATCAGTCTGGTTTGATTTTGGAAGTGTTTCTTAGGTTAAAAAATGCACTTTGAGGATCACCAGCTAACATGAACAAAGCAGAAATCCATCTTCTTCCTCACACACCTACAGCACTAAAAGAGTTTTAAATTTCAACATCGAAAATGCTTTCTAGAGAAAGAAAACATTTACTGACAAATCCAGCCATGGCAGGGGTAAAATGCAGTTCCAGCAGTACTCTCAGCTTCCTGTAACACATATACATTCTGCAGTTCAAGAAAATGCTGTGTGGATTATGTGTGGATAATCCATAATCAGTGGATTATGGATTGGGTTATTAGCACCTGTGAATGACTATGTTGGTTAGATGGTGTGACTGGATTTTTGCTGTGGTCAGGGACAGCAGAAAACCATTCAAGAATTTCCTTCTCACCCTTGTGTGCAACTTGACTGGCTTGACTCTTTAAAAAAACAAATCAAGAATCCTATACTAAATCACAAAATATCTCAAGTCTTAAATTAGCTGATTATAGTCACACCAAAGCAACAATTATTTCAGTCATCCAGACTGTTACTTAAGGAAAGTAAATCCTCCTAAACATTTGTGGCCTAATATGTAATTTTTCTTTTTTTTTTTTATGATCAAAGGTTTTTCCTTTTCTTCCTCTGTAAATTTTTACATAATTCTGTCACAGGCAGCTACCTGATTACACATGTACAGTGCTTGTATGATAAGAGTTCAAGTTTAAATCACAAGCGACATCTAATGGGAACTGAGTGCTTCCTTCCATGAAGGCTTCTTTAGAAAATGTAGTTGTTGTCTGTAAAAATATGATTTCCCATGCTTTGCAAAGATACATACATGACATATACAAGTTTTCTTTAAAAAAAATAAACTCAAATGATACATTTCAAAACCTATGATTTAAAATATCTGCCACAGGATGTTTCAGAAGAGTTTCCGAAGAGAAAAGCAGCTGGTGTCTTGGACATGATATTCATCCACAGGCCAGATTGCTGTTCACTGTGGGTACATGGGTGATGGAGTGAACACTTGTTTCCATTCTCTAATAGCCAGACTTTCAGTCTGAGAAGTTCTCAGGGACTTTTGAACTGAAAGTGTATTTAGAGTGCATGAGGAGCTGACATCTTGGCGTGACACCAAAGCGGAGCAGCAGTATAGCACAACTTGTGGAACGGCCTCAAAAATGTTAGCATTTTCTTACTGCAATTGTTTCATTCTCTTTTGCTCTAGGCACCTTTCTTTACCATCTAAACACAACTGCCAGGGATTAAGTTGAATCAACTAGCTGCTAATATTTTAATCCTTTTGCAGCTCATTGACCATAGCTGAACTAAGCGCTGGTCAAGTGCCATGTCACTAGTTCAATGGAATTCAGACTTTGGCACTCTGAAAAAGGCAACAGATGTGCTTTAATGATTATCTAATAACTTGTATTTTTTTTTTTCATTTGCTGTACTAATGAAATCTAATCTCATTGACCCAACAGACAAAACCGTAACAGTAAGAACATTAATGGCAAGACAAAGGACATGAACAATACCGCACTTGGGCAAAGGTCCAGAAATCAAAGCGCTGCAAAATGTACTGGGAGCACAGACAGGTTGATTTCCAATCCATGAGTAGTTAAAAACATTAGCTATATAATCTGTGAATTAACTGCAGGAATATGAATTCAACATGCCTTCAAACAAACATCCTGAACTATCACTGCTTTTCCTGGGACTGGGAAAGAACAGAGTAAAATCTCTATTAGGAATCAGTAAAAATTCCAGACTGAATCCCAAATGTCAAGTTTACCCTTGACTGTCTCATTAAGGTCAGTGGAGATGTATAAAAGTTTAATTCCATTTATGATGCCTGATTTTATATGTAAAATCAAAATACTACAGGCAGTAGCACAATTTAAAAATCTCGACTTCTCTTTTTCACTTCATGTTCAATGACTGTCAGATCACGTACTGAGCAGCCTAGAAAAGAGATTAATAAAATGGCATTTAAATAAAACTGAGACTACTGTTTAAGGCATAAAGTAGGGGTTTCCAGATCAAGTGGACTTAAATTTGTCATCCTCTCTCAAAAACATCTGGATGTTGTGGCTACTGGCTTCACTGCTCATTACCAATCTCACTGCAAGGATTGCTGCTCAGACGCACTGATTGGGAACAAGCGCTGAACTCTTCTTGATTTCCTCTGGCATTTTAATGGGAGCAAAATATCTAAATGTTTCTGTGGGCCTGGTGCAAACTTTTAAAATACTAGCATTTGTCTGGAAACCTGTGCAGCAGCATAGACAACTGTAAAAAAACAGCTGTTTCAGAATTGTCCCTTAGCTTGTGCTGTCACAGCTATACTAGTCCTTGTGCTATACAGTAAAAGTCCCATTATGAGAAGCTTAAAGAGAACTTTAAATGACATAAGACAAGCAGCTCTCTAAAAGATAGCTTTCACTCATGGGCCATAGGGCAGATATTTGTAACGTATTTCATTATTATCTTATTATTCTTTTAAAGTTTGTGATGTATTCTTTTGTTGTCTCAAAATGTTGTCCTAAAGTGCTGTGAAGCTCATCTATTCCCTCAGTGATCCCTGGCTTAGTTTAGCAATGATATTGCAGTTGTATAATGATATTGCTAAACAAGATGATCAAATATTTTCTTCACCCCTATGTGGCTGAAGTGACTTAATCATGATGGACTGTATGGCATTAAGTAATAAGAACAACCTGAGAATCAAATCTAAGCGCGTAGATCTGGGCTTAAGCATTGGAGACCTATCTAAATTGAAAAAGTATTTGAGTTTATTGATCTTCAGGGCTCGTGCTCTGCACGTGTACTTCCATGGAAGGCCATTTTCCTAGCGATCTCTCCTTCCTGACTGTATTTCCTTTGCCTTATCCAGGGTGAATTTGATCTAGCTATCTCTGTCTGGAAACTACTCTTAGGTAGGCATTGCGCTATCCTATTTATATCGCTGGTGACATTACTGGCAAATGGGACACAGTAGTAAGCATCGCAAGTGAGTTGTCAGATGTTGAGGCCATGGCTTCTCTCTATCTCTCCAGATGACAGCAAGTAAATATTTTGAGGTAGGGGACTTAGATAGAAGGCTTTGATCTTCATGTGTGCCCTGCAGAAGCTTATGGACTGCAGCAGAGACGAGCAGACATCAGTCATGCTAAAATACAGCTGTCAGAGGAAGCCATGTCACCTCTAGTTGGCAGCACCCTTCTTCTTTGTTTGCTGAAATTTGGCTAAGGAGCTGAAAATTCACTCTGTCTTCTGCAGGCTTCAAGCCTGTGAAAGGAATAGGGGCGTTAAACTTCCTGGCATCTCTGAGCATTTTTATTGACTGTGTGGTTGCCAAAGGGGACTGACCGAAAGATCAGAGATGACCTGATTGATCAGATGTAGGTTGTTGTTTTAGTTTTAGCTTCTGTGAATCCTATGTGCTTTTGGAGTCACCAGAGATAAGAGGACGAAAACACACAGGAGGGAAATGACCTACCTGGTTGGACATAACAATCATTTTGGCAGGAAGTTTTGTTGATGTGAAGTTAGAAACCTTTAACCCCGTTTAGGAAGGTTTTTGCCTGTGAAACTAATGGAAATTCTGTATTGCTAACCACAGAGGTAGGAAACCTCAGTGATAACTGCTGCAAATTAAGGTATATGTTCCTCTTTCTGTATCTCCAAGAGACAAGTCCAGCTTCCCAGGAACCCTGTAATCAATCAGTGAGAGATTGTTCAGGGAAAGTCTCTGGCCCAGAGGTCTGTGTGTAAAGCCATACTATTAGAAATCCACAATAGTTCTGCTGGGCAAGGATGAATTGAGCTATGGGATTCAGCTCCAGGTTAGGACTTGGGATGCCTAGTTCAGGTCTTGGTATTATTAGCAGCAATGAGTTTAAACTTTGGCAAATAATTTCACCTCTGAAAGTATCCATTCGTCAAGCTGCGAAATTGAAATGCTTCCCTGCTTTGTCAAGTTCCATGTTGAACTTTATTTAAGTAGGCATCTAAGTTGTCCAGAATTTATGTAAAAGTAGATATGAACAGGCATATCTGTCTTTTTTAACTAGCTCCATACTCTCTGTGTCGTTTAAGCTTCTCTCATCAGCTAGCAGTGGGCAGGCAGCTCCAGATATTAGAGCAGACACAAGACTTTTAAAATTCCCTTGCATTTTGCAGAGAAAATTTATTTGCTGTGCCTAGACTATCATGGCCATACAGCAATAAAGCATACTTTGCTCTAAATTTGATCCTTGACAACATCACTGGCTCTTGAGTGTTGGGTTTGTTTTAACAAATTCTCTTTATGTTTTTCTGTCAGCTTCTATTCTTCCTGTCAACCTTCAGTTTCCCATCTCTCCATCTCTGTGGCTTTGAAGCTTATCCCTGATAAAAGACAGCACTTATGTCAAAATACACTAATGTCATTTTGACACACAAGCGCACAGGCTGGAAGCCATTTCGTTTGGCAGAATTATCTCCTTTGGCAGCCTCACCACAGCTGAGTTGAGCTGCTGGGCACTCATGTGTATTTGTCCCACTCTTTTTGTCAGAGGTAAACCCTTGGGACTTTCATCAGCTCACACGGAATAAACACCAATGCAAAGAACTCTGAAAAAACATGCCAGTCTGAGACTGTTTTCTGGGAAAGTTTCTTGTTAGTTTTGGGGGTTTAATTCAGGGCACCAGCGTGATCCAGGGAAATTAGTAACAATGTCAGACACAGCATTTGCTCCTTTCCTTCCTTTTCTTCTGCTAAAGCAACATGTTTTTAGTGAATGAAGATGATAAACAGTTTGGAATTACTAGGGATATTCTCCTTGGTGTTTTGGAATAACTCCACTGCACTCCTGACTGCAGCTCATCTCTTTACTAATTGCTCCAGATAGGAGATCTGTATTAATACCAACTTTTTTCCTTTGAGAGAAATGATCTTGTGACTTCAGTAGTGGACTTTGGGTCTAGATCCTCCCTTCCAGATCTGACAGGAGGAGCCAAAAATTCTCATGCTGTCAGCTACCTACACTGTAGGTCAGAGGCCTTGCAGCTCAATTTAAGTTTTCAATTTTTTTTCAGAATAAATAGAATAACATTTTTACCAAGAGCCCTTGCACGTTTCTTCTTCTTACACACTTTTTAGAGAATATAGCTGCCAAGAAATAGCTCAGCATTTGTACACACCCACAAAGTGGCAGAATCTCCGCTCCAGCTGTTTTTCAAACAGCTCGACTTGAGATACTGACTTCTGTGGAAAAACAAAGCACTCACAGACACAACTAAAGATAACTAGCATTTTACTTTAAAACATATGTGCTACGTGATACTTATACTCTAAAAAATCAGATCTTAAAAGTGTCAAACTGAGTACCTACAGTCAGGTCTGTTATTGACCTCCCTGTCTCAGCTGTAAGCTATAAAATGACGGTGTAACACCACTTCATCACCTCACAAAGGTGTTGTGAACGTACGCATATTCCTGTTTGTGTCGCACTTCGCTGTTGTAGTGAGAAGCACGATAAAAATGCGTGAGGAATTTACATCAGACTTTGCATGGCGATGTAGTTAAGTAAGACCTCAGTGAATATTGCTCGGAAAACATTATACTACCACAGAATTGGTTTTAAAGTGTATAATCTTTTTGCATATTGAATGAACGCAGGGGAAATTGGGCTGTGTAACAAAATGAAAAGGGAGGAAGAATAATTTTTGGTTTAAATCTTTCAGATCTTAAGTAAGAGTCAGAAATTTGTCGAGTTCCCAGATACTTTAAAAAAAAAGCAAATAGTTACTGCAAATCTAGAGGCAGTGTGTTTTAACCTACTTAACAGCACAGTAATGAATCATTCATTAAAAGTTATTGCTTTACATTAGGATTGGAACTAGGATTCCTGTTTTTTTGAATTCAATATGAATTGCAGACTCAATAGGAAGCACCTTGTTGAGTCTGCATCAAGACAGGAGGAATGCATAAAAGGACAAAGTAACTAGAAGCAGATCCTGACTGTTAAAGCAGAGAAGTTGCAGTTGACTTCCCTAGAGTTAGAATTCGTTCTCTGGTGTGTATTATGAATACAGAATATGTGCTAAGGTTGCATGTTCTAATATTCATGTTAAACAAGGACAACCAGGACATCAGTTTTTCTTTACAGGAGGACAACGTGGCTGAAAAAAGCATGAAACTGAAATGAAGGGTTAAAATTATAATTGAATAGCTTTCCATCGAAAGATAAAAGTACTTTCATAATTACGAGAGTTAGTAACAACTCATAATTTGACGAAGCATGCCATCACTTAGAATGTATTAACTCAGAGCTGTTAAGAGAACAAATCTCTCACTGCTGCACACAATTGTGATGGAGTTTTTCATAAAAAGATTCTTTTCTGTTTGCAATTAGATCAGTACTTTAAGTGATTCTAGATATTTCATACATCATAATATCTCAGGAAAGATCCTTGTCTCTCTGAGAGCTGAAAGCAAGTAACTGAAATAAGAAAACAGTTGCAATGTCTCAATATAGCATTGTTATTATGGCAATTTATTTTAAGATATGACTTAGAGAACCACAAAGGCCTCATCACTTTCTCAAACTGTGCCCCATGTCTGGCTGCCTGCCTCGCCTCCGTCTGCATCAAATCATGTGTGATGTTTTACTAGAAAATATTTAGAACAATGAATCAATATACATGTACAGAAGAGAAACAAAATCTTTTCTACACATTCTGAGAAGTTTTTGCACACTGGAAATCAGTTAAGAAGTCTTTTTCTGGTTTTAACGGCTAACACAAATTTGGAAAATAGGGCTGGGTGCTGGGTGGTTGATACGTGTTTACACTTACCACTGACAAATTGAACAGAAATGGAGGTCATAACTTTATTGGCACAGTGACAAATAACAAAGTCTACAAGGTTTTCTTTCTATTGAACACTTTATAATGCAATATAATCAATTATATGTGCCAATATCCTTCAGAAATCTACTGTGAAGATTGTTCAGAATATCGGAGCATTGGAGCTACTGCAACACTTCCCCATCTTAGTGAATTTTGACTCATGTAGTTAAGTAACTCCCAGCAATTCAGAAAACAGTGTGAGCACGGGGAAGGACTGTAAAATTGGAAGTGCTGTGAGTTTAACTTAATCTTGAGCCTAGATAAGCTTACAGCCAGTGACACTAGATGAACACAGGAAGATCATATTAGAGATTTGGTTGAGGTAACCATGTAATGTTTTTGACACTTAAAAGACACCAACATTAAACTTCTAATTAGAAAACATTCTTTCTTAGATGAGTACCCATCTCATAGATTTGCACACTCAACATTGGAATGTTTTAAAACAAGAGGGAGAGAATGAGGGTTTTTACATCTTCTTGATGTTATCTAGTAAAACTGATTGCAAATAAGAGAAAAAGGCAATATATTTTAAAGCAGAATTGTGGGACTGGGGGCACATTTCCTGCAAATGTTTAGACTCTGCTTATTTACCTCAAAGGGATCAAGCAAAAAAAATATTTTCAATTTTTCCCAGCAAAGAAAAAATCCACTGCTTGCTTTGCAAAAATGAACTCAGGATGCACATTGATACTGAATCTTTTTATATATATATAAAGCAGGCTGTGAAAACAAAACCCTGCTGTTGGTATTTCCCCCCACTTCTTTCTTAAAATAAAGAGCAATAATGTGAGCAGTGAGTATAAAGAGAAAAAGGGGGTGAGGAGAGCTACCTGCTTTCTTTTTTTTCCTGCAAATATTTGGTTTAGTTTAGACTGTGCACACTGAAAGATAGGAAACAACTGTGGGGAAGGTGCTTCTTCCAGTAGGAAGGCCAACATAAGAAGTGAGAGAATACAGCCAGACGCTTCAGCAGTAGCACAAAGCCTCACGACTGAGCAGCATCTTTCAGAGGAACTTGCATAAAATGCTCAAAGCTCATTAAACCAGAGCACAGGGAGGTCTGTTTCTTATGTCGCACTGGTTGTTACAACAGCTGGCTAAATTCAACAGCAATTGTAGTGGACAGCAGCAGTTGGGGGCCTTGCCTGTTGTCTGGCCACGAGGGACTGCTACTATAACCTGTCATCACTCATCTAATGAGCTTGAAACAAGAGCAAAGACTCCTTGGCTGGACTTCGCTATCTTTAGAAGGGGTGCCATGAACCCACAACTGCTGTGTGTGGCAGGCCCCGTTGGAGCTGAGCCTTGGGTACCGATGACAGAGTGTCAGGATCAATTCGCACACTTAATCCCGGGCTCAAGTAGGCAGGCTCTGTCGATTCCCAGTGTACAAGCACACATATGCTTCTTCTAGTTTAAGCTTTACAAGTACTTGTAAGTCTCTGAAGCCCTGGTATTCAAACCAGAGTAAAACATCCAGCATCTTAATTTTGGAAGCCTGTCCTTAGTGTGGCCAGTTTTCTTCTTTTATTTATTAATTGCTCACTTTTACAGTGGGGTAAGAGACTAAACAAGGCGTGTTTACAAATACCACGAGTTGACCTCAGTTATGCATGGATCAACCGAGAATAAACATGTTACAGTATCAACAACTGCATAATGATTTAAGAATATAAAGTCCTGAGCAATAAAAAACACTGAACAACATCCCTATCTTTAACTCCACTCATAGAAGTCACCTAGATTTTTGTTGCTAGAATTTTTCATCACACAACGACTGCAGTTTGGTAGTTCTGATCGATGCCTGACCTGCTCTTTGTTTCTCTGCTATGGCGCCTGGTGATAAGTTAGGATTCACGATTACCTGAGGATTTCATAAACAGACTCCAGAATATGACTAGGGTGTTAGCTTGCCACAGAAACAGGGAACCAAAGGATCTAAAGGATGTTTTTGGGGAGGAAGGGAACAATAATTTTAAATCAGAGGAATTATGACATTCTTAAAGTTTCTGCTTTCAGAGGTTTTCTTGACCGACAAGAAATTAATCTGGTGAATAATTTGGGCTCTGTACGTTCCTGGTTTTCAGATCTGACAAAACAAGGAAAAAACCTTTGAAAATCTTTTCACCTTGCTATAATTTCAGCAGCAACAGTTCTGCTGACTCCTGTTGGCTCCCATGCAGAGCTGGTTTCCATGCCTACTAATGAGCCCTCTTCATTAACTGTGGACAGCTGGCTGCAAACTCCAATTAGAACCCCGTCCTTGCAACTGTGTGTGCATGTGTATGACTTTAAAGACACGAATGTGCTATTCACACACTTACAGTTAGCTGTGAGCATACATGCTTGGAGGATTAATCTCCCTTCTGGATGTAGGAACACCTCCAGGTGCTGTGCAGGCTCCAGTGAGGACCATCTCTCCCATGAAGTCCATCCTGGCCAGGGCACAGCATGATCTGATCTCAGGCTTGCAGAGGTGGGCAGGGTGGAGGCAGGGAAAGCACTCTCCTTCGCAGAAGACAATGCTGTAGGCTTCACAAGTTCTGTGCTCACTTATTCCATTTCAAACAAGCCAAGGGATATGGCAGCAAAAACAGCAGAAGGAAAATAAATGTGTATTTTTCACATCTAAATGTATTTAGCTTTAGGCTCTCACTGAACCTCAGCATGAGTTATTACCCGCTGGATCAAGCTTTAGGCTAGTTTAATTATAGGAACATCTTATTAAAAGGTAAGAAAAAGAAAAAGAAAATTAAGATAATATTCCTGCAGTACCATCTGTGTGAGTATCTGGAGCTCATTACAGGTTTCAGATCTTACAATTAGCTGTCCCAAATGCATCACCCCTAAGTATCTAGGAATAACCTTTAGCTTAGAAGATGTTCATTCAGATGTATTCTCCGGAACCAGGATCCAAGATCTGCAAGCGTAGATTTGGTATCTTTGAAGCAAATTTCAGGACTAGAAAAAAATGTGCTTGGCTACCTAGAGGTCTTCAGGATGAGTTGTTTTAAGACAGAGATCCTGCAGATTCAGCCTGGATCTTCAAGAACTGAAGGTGCTTTAAGAAAGGTGAGGGCTTTATCGGTGTTTCTCACCTCACACTCTTGTGTAATGTGGCATTCACTGTGAGCTTCTGTCGCCTAATCCAAAGGCATGGGGGACTTGGGGTGGGGAAAATTTCCTCCTGTAAATATCTGATAACAGCAAATGAAAGATGGCTCAAGCACCAAACTCAGACTGTGGTTCGTGGTGCCAGAAAACCTCAAAGTTTAAGTACATTCCTGACAAGGGGATAGACTCAGTCCAGGGTTAAGAAACTAGCTCCAAAATTTGGATTTAGATTCTTGCTTCTTCTAGAAAGTTCAAAGGTATTTGAGTCCCTCATTTCATTTCAGACCTACCTAATTCTCTTTTTGGAAGTAACATGACTGTGGTGGGATGGTAGCAGAGAATGGGAACATTGCTGCTGTATCTAATGTTTCCTTTGCTTTGTTTGTAAAATAAGCATAAGACCTCCAAAAGTTTAACCCATGGATTAAGCTACGGAATTTCAAGCAAATTAGTTTTTGTTTGTTTTATTTTTTTTTTCCTCTGGCTACAGGAATGATAATGGATACTTGGCTCTTTTAAAAAAAGAAGCCATTAAGTAAGTGCTTAACATTTTTTTTTTAATATATTGGCATTTTCATATAAAAGTGGGGAAAACTTGGGCAGTAGAAGACAGCTAAGAGTGGAGCCTTGCAATCCTGGTATAGATGAGTATTGTTTACATATGATGCTGGAGTCGTTTTACAGCGTACGTGTATTAGACCCCACGACAACGTGGTGCTGGATGGCCATCCTTGGAGCATCCCTCAGCCAGTGGCCCCAGTTCCCCCACACAGTGCCTCGCAGGCAGCTGTGGGAGGGCTGTTGCCCACTGCTACATTTCCTCTGCTCCTGAGGCCGGCTGCTCACATTCCCAAAAAAAAAGTAGGGCTGTTCCAGCCCCAGGGCAACCTCAGCTCTCCCCGCTGTGCTCAGTAATCATCCTTGTTGTGTTGCTTAGAAGACAATCCTGTCTCATGTATTTTTTTTTTTTTTAATTTCCAACCATTCCCTTTTCTCCACACCAGCATTTTTTTTGTGTGTTTTTTTTTCCTTATCATTTATTTCCTATATAGGTTATAACAACACCTACAGAGTGAAATCCTGCTTTTTCTGAGCACGTCATGCCTTTCCTTTCACCGAGTTGTCACTCCTTAGCTCAGAAGCACCAACAAAATCTCTGATTTGCCAGTGTCATTTTGTGACTTATGAACATCTTAACAGGAAGCCCAGTGCCCTGTGACTTCTTTTCTCTCATCAGATGCCAGGCAACAGAGGACAATACCATCAGGTAGAGGGAATTTGGAGTACTGTTTCTGGGCTTACCTTCTGCATGTTTTCCTAATTCAAGCTTTCTGTAGCCCATTGCCTTGAGAAGCTGCTGTTTCCTAGATGGGTAGGTGGAGGAAGCTTCATCTGGCTGGCATCTGAAAACAACATCACCTCCAAGGGTGAAGGCATCCTCCTGACCCCACAGATACCTTGGACCTCATCTTCCATGGGTGCTGGAAGGCTCCTGTCAGCCTTCTCTGCTGAAACTGCTGAAGGTCTTCGATAGCATTTAAGCCATGTAGAAGAAAACAGTGAGAAGGATTGGTAACTCGGGCACACCTTCACATGTGTGAGGAGGATCAGGAGAGAGAAGCCTTGCTTTCCTCACCAAATTCATCCTGCCAGGTGAGGCACGGGAGAGGGGAAGAAGGAGCAGCTCTGCGTCCAGCGCAGTGCATCACAGTTCCTTTGCACACGCAGGCACACACAGCTGCAACCACAGCACACAAATTTTCTGCGTACAAGCACAGAAAACAGGGCGTAGAGTCCCCGGTAAGGTCTCCACGATTTATCAAATGAATTCTCTGTTCTTGACCTTCACTTGGACCAAAGAGCTACACTGAATCATCCCAGTTTGTGACTTAGCCACCAGTGCTTTTAGCGATGAAGTAGAGATGTCCATGTAAAATGTTGTGGACAGCAGAATGAGGTTGACCTGAGGCTGGTGATACTGAGATTGGGTTTGGCTAGAAAGGACTGCAGACCACTGAGATGGAGATATAGTCAGAAAGAGTGTGTATAGCAAAAAAAAAAATCACCTCAAAAGGAAAACATTCGCAAAGGCCAACATTAAATTCGCATAAGAAACCTCAGTTTCACTGAAATATGTCGAGGCTGCCATCTGGTGACAGCAGGAAGAATCTGGGTACAAAGCACAATATTCTTGCTAATGAGTGAATTCATAGAGAAAAGGTTTTCCACAGACAGTAATTTTTGGGGAGACAGTAATGATTGTACCAAATCCATCTTCTGTGCACAAAACCCAAAACAAATTATGGGGAAGCATTTTGACAGAGTCTTACTCAAGATTACAAAGAAACAGGTATTGCAGCAGCTGGAAAGATTGTCACCACAATAACTGATTTTTACTAAGTTTTGAAATCATTAGAAAGTGAGTCTATTCCTTTATCATCTGTTTTTCCTACATTTTTATGAAAATCTCTTAGTGAAAGATAATTTTTGCCTCATAAAATTACTGTTTTTTCAAAACGAACTTAATTGTTAGCTAGAACTGAAATCAGAAATCTTTCTCATCTGAAATATGGAAACAATTTATTTGGACATTTTCATATGTTGTTTCAACTCAATGCTTCCACATAAATTTTCATTTCCTAAATTAACAAAAAAAAAAAGTTAAAAATGTCACCAAAATGATCATTTTGAAATATTAATCTAGAATAAAAATATTTTTCTTGTTAGAAAATTAGCATTTGACAACTAATCATATTTTATTCAGGAAAAAAAAAAAGGCAATTATTTTTTGAAAAAGATCTGCTGAACAACAAACTTACATTTATTACAATTAGTGGAGCTTGATACAGTCAGAGGAAACTAATTTCCCCGGTGGATGTTCATGTCTCTCAAATTTCCTTTTTTCCTTTGCAATGCAGGTACAACTCAGGACTTTTTTTCATCCACTGATGATGAATAAGAAATTGGGGCTGGACTGGTGCAAAAAATAATACACTGGGATTTTCGTGGGACAAAAGCAGAAGGGGTCAGATAATTTAGAGCCGAACTGCAATAGGAATGACTTTCTGTTTGTGTTCTTTTAGGCCGAGATTTAAATCCCGTGTGCATCTGCATACAAGCAAACTAAAATGGGAACCCAATTAGTATTATGGATTAGCAAGCTAATTTTCTATGAGTACACAGAGGGGATTTTGCATGCACATGAGACATGATTTTGCAGCCTTGTTAGAAATAGTGAAATGTTTCTGCACTTCATTACATTATCTCCCACAACATACACACGTGTTAATTCACAGCCTAATTGCAGGGGGGGTGTAAAATGGCACTTCTGCGCAGAGAACAGAAAATCGATGGGACACCATCACGGATTGCCAAGGTGTGCCTTACTGGTCATCATGGCTACTGCAGTGCACAGCAGGGCTCTAGGAAACAGCTGGCCAAGGTTTGACCAACTACAAAATATTTGTGTTTGGGGCTTAGAATCTGTTCAGAATAGTGTGCCCCACAAACCCTTGTTCTGATGCTTGCAACTGAATGTGCATGAAAATAATCCTGTTTCTCATTCTTGGAAAGATTTTGCAGTTTCATGGTAAGATTTGGGTTGCCCTAGAACGAAATCAGATCCCAAAGAATTATTTTTAAGGGAGCAACAAAGAAAGAAACCCAGTACAACATAAGCCCAGCATCCAGGGCACTTGCTTCTCCGAATTACTCCAAGTGGGGAAACTGAACTTGAATGCTATCAATACAAAGCTGCCGCCAGTATTCTGATCCAATAGGCTCAGATCTTTTTAATCAGAAATTTCACCCTATTCCTGAGAAATGTCATCTAGAGAAAATTTCTGCTGGAATTAAAATTTCTGCTTCACTCAATGGTATTTTCAAAAAAAAAAATTAACTTGCAAATTTATGTTGTTTTGCTGCATTACGTCTTTCAGAATGGTTAATTTCTCTGTACAGCATCATTCGTAACCTGACTGCTCGTTAGGCAAAAGTATCTTGTAAATATGATTGTAACTGTGGTCATGATACTATAGAGACTAGAATGAGAAAGCTGTCATAGTAAGGGCAATAAAAGCACAGATTAAAAACGTGGCCCATTTATCTCAGCATTCAGCCCGTGCCTGTCCATGGCAAGCAGGACGATGGTCCAGGAAGGGGAAAATCAATGAAATAACGCTGTTGAGTGTAGGAGGCAGTGCAGTCAAAGAATGAGTGGCCCAACCAGAATCCAGGTTTTTTGTAAGCCTCCCTCATTTCAAGGGAGAGATTAGAAGGAGAACAGTGAAGTAGCTTTGTAAGTGTTAAAAGGACAGCATGGGAAGAAGCAGGAGAGACTAAATTTTGAAAATTTAATAAGTTTGCAGTGGGAGGTTGATACCACGGGTTGATTAAAAGTCAGAGATGATTAGAGCTGATGCTTTGGAACAGTTTCAGCCAAATGCATTTCAAAGTATGTTTTCTTAACTGGAGTCAAACATTTCATATCAGAATAAAAAAATTCTAGTGAAATTTCCCAGGGAAAGTTTGGTCAGAAAGCGTGAAAAAGTTGAAGAGAGAGAATGCATAGACACATTCTACTTCGTTCTGGTTCAGAAGAAAACAAGTTTTTTAGTCTCCAAATGTCCATGAGGTTGCCTTTGCTTATTTATATTTCAAAAGTGAACAGGGATCAGCAAGGTGGGATTCTGAAAGGGTTTCAGGGTGAAGACAACAAATCTTTTCTGTTCAGTATGGCAGAGACGTGGGATTGTTCGAAGAGAGGAGGACAGAGAGAGCTTGGTAGAAATGCTCAGGTTGGTGATAGGAAGGGAAAGATGTCAGGGCAGAAGAGAAAATGGCTGAGACAATTGTGGAGTAAAAGTTATGCACATTAAAATATACCCAGCAGAAGACTGTGTAGATTTAAAATATGCAATAAGCAAAATGTGTGGTAAAATATACATGAAATCCTCTCTGTAGTAACACTGTTATATACTCCTCTATTACAGTATAGCTGTTAAAATCTTTGTTTTTCAAGGGGAAGAATGACAACAGGAACACACAGATAACAGATTAAGAAGAATAAAGTATTTTGACTATTCTTGCATTTTCCTCTCATCACGCTTTTTTATTTTAATGAACTGTCAGGTTAATCAAAATCTTGGAGCCTATGTTCAGGCCAGATGCCCACTTGCACAGATGTGAGTTGTGAAGACAGAGTACTCTGGTTCTGTACTACTCTGTGGAACTGTGAGTGGCAAAAGGAGCACATTTTCCCCAGCTATGTGTCATCTTCCATTTCAAAAATAATGAGAAGTTGCCCCCAGTCCTTGCTTCCTTATCAGATGACTTTAGGCCCAGATTCTCCAAATATTTCTGCCTTTATCTCAGCCAGAGTGCTCTGAAGAAAAATATCTGCTTATGATAAGTTGGCAAGACAAAATAAAGAGCATAAAGTTGTTTGGATACTAGCACATTGTTGCTCCCCATATTTGACTTATGAGCTCTCTTCTGAAATTATCAGTGCCTTAGGCTGCTCCAGGAAATACTGAAGGAGAATTTTGCTCTTACTAGAGACAAATTATGTGATTGGAAATACCAGTTTTTCCCAGTGAGCACTCTGAGAAAAATGACTGGAATATTATTTCAATATTATGAAACTACCAAAATATGCTCCTTTTATTTAGCTTATTTCAGATTATGACTATTTAAGGATCTCAGTGTTAAACTGAAGAGTCCCAGTTGGTTAGTCTTATTTTCTTGAATGAGATTACCTTCATATCTGCAGCCGAATAAACACTTATGTATCTTCCAGGATGCTTAAAGCAGTCAGAGGCTGCAGCAGGTAAATGCTTCATACATCAGATCTGTCCATGACATTATTGAAGGTGGGTAGGGTAACACTCAACCGTGGAACAGCAAAAAAAAAAAAAAGAAAGTAAAGGGCTGGAGCGTAAAACTGATATATAAAGCTATGCCATATTGAGTGGGTTTTTTTCATCAAGAGTTAGTACCTTCATAAGACTTAAAGCTATCATGCAATCAATTACTCTTCTGCAGGTCCATTTAATGCCAGATTTTTGAAGTGCTTACACCTGCAGTCTACTCTCTAGACACCATCTGAACTTTTACCATTTGTTAAGCTGCTCCGTGCCATTTCTTTCAGAAGAGGATTATACCTTCATGCGTCTAAAACAGAAACCTGAAGTGTAAATCAAGGACCCGGGGCAGGAAAACTGAGTAGTTTGGGGCAGACATTTTATTTTCAGTCTTTGTATTTCCCACTTGACTTGTTGGAAAAGATTGCCTCTTTCATGAGCTCTAATAACATCAGCTTTGTCCATTTGCTAAATGTAGATATACAGACCTTGATTTCTGCAGAAATCCATTTTGCTTGTTTACTCCATCCATTCATTGTGCTCTTTCAACAGCTACAGTCAGGAGATAAGGCAACTCAGTTAAAAGTTAGGTTTTATTCTCAGTTTATTATCAATCAGCTTACAAAAAAAATACTCTTATTCCAGGGTGGAGTCTCTTCTTGCAGCAGTCTCAGAGCACTGACTTCAGGGCTGCTTTGTATAGGTAGGGTCATCATTTAGGATGGAGCTCTTCATAGAAACACATCTACCAACATTAAACTTTGGTGAACATTTGTTTTTACAAAATTATTTCAATCCTGCCTGAAACACTATTAGTGTAGGGTTAGTATTGTCTATGTGTGCCACATAAATTAAAAAAAATAATCTTATACTTCAGCTTTCCTTTGGAGCATAAGATGAAACAAAAAAGAAACAAAAAAGAAAAACAAAAGAGAAACAAAAGAGAAAATGCCAATGAGCAGACCAGAGGATCTGTCAAATAACAGTGGCAAAGTTATGTAAAAAGCCTAATCACAGTTTAAGTTTTGTCTTAAATGTTTTATGGCATACAATGGTTCTGGAGGAGGGGATGTGTGTGGAAATCTCCTCCGAAGACTAAGGGACAGTTGTGTAAAAATGGAAATGAAAAAAATGAATGGGACAATTTCATTTATGACAGTCGAGGACATCTCTGTACAACACAGATCCACAGCTGGTCTGAGAAAAGTTGGTACGCTCAGTAAGAAGCTCTGGTGTTACTTCAAAAACAGATTTTGAGCTAGATTGAATGAGGAGGAAGAGTAAGGATGTCAAGGGAGTGACATGGCATGTCCAGGCTTATGACTTTGCCAAGGATTTTGGAACAGACAAAGGGTGACAGGACAGCATCTGCCAAGAGCAGAGCTGGACAAAGTAGCTTTAATCCTTACTGAGTTTTTGTTGAAATGAGTGTCTAAAACAAAAGATGAACAGAAATATAACAAAAAAAAAAAGATATCTGATTATGTTTTCACAGTATTTTCACTTGGCACTTTTATTAGTCTTCCCATTGACAGTGTTATAAAACTACTAAGAAAGTTTGCCTTTCGGGGTAACCTGTCCTTCAGCACTGCAAAGGGCTGACAATTATTTTGACCATTGCTTTGACTGCTAATATACAGAAAAAAAATAAAGTCCATTTCAAATATGAAAATTACAGAAAAATATCTACATTTGAAATGACTGTGACATTTCAAAATATGCATATATGATTCTTCCCAGTTCAGAAAGGTGTCAAAGCTAAGAATCCACCCTGGGAAGTTCAGCTATCAAGGACCTCACTTGCCTCCTGGGACTAACTTTTGGAGCTGGTTAGACTGGGGAAAAAAAAAGGTGAATAGGTGCCAGACGTAACTCTCTCAGTTAAAGGCTTTTAGCTTCCGAGCTATATCAGTACTTTTAGACACCATGAAAATGTCAAAGTAAAAAATCATGCTCAGAGTGCTGCCTTCAGTGACAGAAATGGCATTGCTGTTGTTCCTAAGACTGAGAAAAGAAAATGGGGAAGATGTTGTGGATGACCCCATGCTTTGGAATGGGATTCTCCAGAGAATAAAGCTGTCTGAAAAACAGTGGATACATTCCTTACGTAGGCACCAGCATTTTTCAGGAATGATGACTTGGACACTTTTCTAATAACGACACATATTTAAATACATAAATATAAAGTGGGGAAAGATGGGTCAAGTGCTGGTCTTTGTGAAATTCCCCTTGACTCTTGTATCAGGGAGGAGAAACAACAAGGAGGGAGAGTAGCCAGGAGAGGGCAGAATCATAAAAGCTAAGGGAGGAGAATATTGGAAGGTGAAGATGATGGTCAATAGAGCAAACCACAGGAAAATGGGGAAAGGATTTGGATTATCCAGCTTCATGCAGGATGAGCTTTGCAAAGTGCTCTAACAGAAAGGGAACAAGGCATTTAGGACAGATGAGCAGGGAAGACGTCCCAGTTGCAACTGGAGCTTGCACATCCACTCAGCCGACACATGATGGAAATTAATGGAACTTTGCCGACCTACTTTCTCAGTCTTGGTAAAAGTCAGACTTCAGCAGAGTGGCTTTTTTTTTTGAAACAGGATGCAATTTAAGGCAAGAATGTTCCCTCAAAAATAAATAAACATGAAACGGATGGGATGTTATGCTCTATTAACACTAATCACAGCCTTTTCTGATTGTTGAATTTTCTGAACACCAGATTCCTGGCCAGGGCTGTTCCTCCTCTCTCCCTCTTTCTCTTTCTTGGCTCAGTGAGATTGAAAATCTATGATATTTATTGTACATCGTTCAGGGAGAAATGGACTTCTTCAAGCCTTGTATATCTTCAGTGTCTTGAAGGTAATTCGAATTTTCATGATGCCTGTTGCACAAGCCTTGCTATTATCTTTTTTTTTGGTTGCTTGACCGATTTTACCTTATCATAAATACATACAATTGAAAGGGTGCCCATTTAGTCAGTATTATTTTAGCCTGATATACCATTATCTTTAATTTATCAGAAGTCTTACCTGACATAAAAACTGCAGGTGCAAGTAGCCCTTGCCTTTCTTCAAAATGACCATTGATTTTATTTCCAGTCCCTGAGATTTTATATTTGAAAACAGACAGAGTGTATATGAAAAGGCATAGAGAATTTGTGCATTTGAGACAGTAGATGCCAGTGGAAAACAAATTCCCTTTGTCTGCTTGGTCAAAGGATGAGACTGTCTCTATTTATGCAGGCAACATTTCCTAACCTGCTGCTGCTGTGCCCTGCTCCCTCACACTATGGCAGCTGAAGGGAGATGTCTCCTCTCTGTTTAATAATTTTGATAATTTTGCAGGTATAAATACATTTTTGTCCTCCCGTTATACCACTTAAGAGTGTTTCCAATTACTGAATTAAGTACGAACTAGGTCAAAGCCTTGTCAAAATCTGTCTTTGTGATGTGAGTACCAAAAGAAACAGACCATTAGAATCTTTTCTTGTTTAGCTGTATGGAAATCGTTATTTAAGCACAGCCTAACATCTCATATAGTACTTATGAGAGTCTTCTCCTATGCTCACATAACTCAGCAAATGACATATAAGAGTTTGAAAATACAGCTAATGTTTAAATAAGATTGATTAAGATATAGCATAATGGAACTGGACTGAAATTCTACAAAGGCGATGAATCTACTTGTTTTTTTGGTTTGGTTTTTTTTTTGTGTAGACCTAAAACTCAGCAAGCTGAGTTACAAGTTCGTGTTAACAGCCAGTAGATGGAGCTTGACACCTCTTGGCAAGATTCACCCACTTCAGTACAGCATGTGAACTCTTACTTGAAAACAGAAAAGTAAACTTTCCTTCTTTTCCTTCTGGCTTAATTTGTTGTTGTGGATAAGAGTTGCAATGAAATAATGTCAAAACATTGCTTACCTGTTGAAAGGCAGATTCAGATACTGTGAGTAGAGAGACAGTGTGGAATCTTGCTAAGGCTACTTTAAAAGTTTCTTGCCTCGAAATTGTTCTGGACTATGTATATTTTGGTGTAACTTTTCACAGAGAGTCAACAAAAGTCTTACACCTATGTGAAATTGAGGGCAATAGGACTTAGTGTGGGGCTAAAGAAGGCATTTTCTGAAAAGTTTTGGTGCTTAAGGATAGAGTTAAGCAAGGTTTTACGTGCTCTACTGAATCTTGGCCTTGATTCACTTAATTTCTTACTAACAAAGAGTAAATGCCACATGGATGTTTCTATCTTGTGAACATAGAAAATGCAGTTCTTAGGAATGAATAGGAATGAATCTTATTCGGAGGATTGTCTTTCTGAGGGTTGTCTGTCTCATTTTCCTGTCCTCAGGGAGACTTCACAAAATTTATATCTGCAAGCTAATACTACCTTCCAAAATCAGTGAGGTATTACATAGGCTCTCCCACTTTGGTGTTACGAGTATGGCAAACCGTTTATTTTCAGGAATACAGGTATTTTTTCCCTATTGGATGGAAACCTCCTGCTACTCTCTAGGTACATAATACTATTCTTCACAAAGGAATAACTTGGAAGTGTTTGGTCCTCTAAACGGCAAGAGACCAATTCCAACCGATGCAGCTAGGCACTTACAGCCTTTGGGATATCTCTTGCTCCTAAGGCTCTACTCCAACCTTCCCATCCAGGTGGCTTTATTCCCTAAGGAGCATGCAAGCGGTCTTGGGCAAGTATCAGATCTCCCCACACAGGCCATGGCTAACTAACTCGTAAGTTTTTTTATGGAGATAAGCAGCTTGTGCCAAATAAATCTTTAGCAAGTGGGTCTGCAAGGTATGCTGCAGGAAAAAAAGTGTTTAACAAAAAATGATCCAACACCTGAGAAAAACTCACAACACGAAGCATTTAGAAATTGAAAATTATTAGGTAGCCTCCTTTCAGGACTTGATTTCGAACATTCTCAGATGAAAACAACAGCGCCATATTTTTCAGTTATCAAACCACAGATATTCATCTTAAGTAACATGGGGAGAGGACTAATGCCAGACCTAAAAATCCTCAATAAAACATGCATAAGAAATTATGAGAACTGAAGGTTACTGTGGGAAGCTGTATTTCATCTTTAACTGCAGCAAATGCCATTGCAATTACAGTAATAGCAACAACAACAGAGCCAAACCAGAAAGATGACAGATGATCGGCAGTAGGAGGGGGTGTCCGCATTCAGGATGAGTCACAGTGAGTTTGCAGATAAAATGCAGTAAAATAGTTTGGCCAGGACAGTGTGAACAGACACTAGGAGAGATAAAGTCAAGTGATTCTTTGAAGGTGGTCTGATCTTTAAATATGCTGCAGATTAGAGAGGTTGTGAGAGGACCGAGGCCTTGCTGAGTAGGGGCTGGATTGTTATTCCCAACCTTTTCTCAGCATGAGGAAACGAAGGACTCGTGTTCCTACAGATAATGCAGCAGTGCTGCCCTGGCCCTTCTGCCAAGGCTATGCAGTCTTGTCCGGTGTCAATCATCTGCAGAGATAGCACAGCATTACACACGAACAACTCTGACCTCAAACCATCTGACTGCAGGAGGACATAATTTGTTGAACGGAAGAG
Organism: Tetrax tetrax; assembly: GCA_009806455.1. Lineage (NCBI taxonomy): Eukaryota > Metazoa > Chordata > Aves > Otidiformes > Otididae > Tetrax > Tetrax tetrax. The sequence continues at coordinate 42,627 of WHYT01017188.1, read as the reverse complement.
ATTTTAAAAAATTCTTTTCAGTAAACTTCTGTGAACAAGGAGAAAACAGTGTGAAGAAATCTCAGCTGCTATTAAAGCTCATTCCAGTGAGCTTGCACAGGGTACTGAGCAGGGGGCACTGGTGAGTGTCCTTGATACAGTCCTCTGCTTCATTTGTAAGCAACTCCACTCTTCTTCATGCCTTGTCCTTCTCATTTGGAAAATTCATTTTGGACTAAGCTATCTTCTTTATTGCTTTCCAAACTCTTCAGAGAGTTATTTCCTGCCTTGGTAAGCACACAAGAAACAACGTTAATGGTAAGGACAAATATTCAGAAGTACATCTTTTTTGAATAAACCAATAAGAAATGAATTGCCATTTAGATAGCTTCAGTGACCTTGAATCATGGTCTTGCTCAGAAAACACATTATTTAATTGTTGGCTTTGTTATCTTTTTACGTTTAACCATTCTCTTTATTTTCTATTGCTTACCTACCCTGTGCTATTACAGGCTCTAATGTGGCGATGGCAGATGATATGTTCTCTGGCGATAGGTTTGTTGCCTCTTTTCTGAAGCAATTAGGACATCTTCAGGCTCTGGAGCAAAAGTAAATGCTGACTACTTCTTTTGATACAGAGGAATATTACAACATAGTCCGTTACCAGTTGATTAGAGGAGCAGAAATAAACCTTGAGCATGAAGCTGTAGTTCCCTGCTCAAATGACACTAAACCTATTTATAGATACCGAGTAGGCAGAAAGTAGATGAGGAACCAAAACATTAAGGAAATAATTTTCTCAGTCACTACCAGGCAATGACAGAATTATCTTACTAGTATTTAGCTTTTGATATTGGAGAGCAGAAAGTGTGTGAAGGGCTCTGGGACAGCCGCATCGGACTCCCTGTGCTTCCAAGTAGGAGGGCAACGTTGCTTAGTGGCAGGGGAAACCAACTGTGGAAAGGCTGAATGGTCTGAGGTGGACAAACGTCTGAACAGAATGTGCAGTGTCTGCATTTCCAGGGAAGTGGCTGAAATTAATGACATCCTTCCTGATATATTTAGACATTCTCTAACCCCTTACTCTTGAGGACTGAATGGTGAGTATAGTAGAAATGATTGTGATGGGACAATGCCAACAATCAAAGCTGGCAGAAGCTAAAATTGGAGGCATTGACATGTTGATGGATGGTGCAAGATTTTAAAGGATTTGAAATTTTTGGATGAATGTATTGAAAGTCTGACATGCTGAAGTGATAGCAAATGATTTTATTCACTGGCTCCTTTCAAACGACACAATTATATAAAATATTATCCTTGAAGTAGACAAGAGGCCCACTTCTACTATAGGCAGAGACTTGCAGAATAGAAATGGTACAAAAATTGATGGTTTTACACCAAAGATGAATTTGGACAGAGAGTGCTTTGCAGAAAAAAATATGTTTAGGCCTCAGAGTGACTGGGATTTGTAGTAAATTGACATCAACTGCTTTTTCAGGAGAGCTCATGAGACATTTAAAAGGTTATGGTACCACACAGCTCTGAGCCAGTCTTCTGGGAACATTAAAGAAGGATTAAACAGCAGGAAAATCTGCCACTTGAATACAGACATGTATAAGGTCACATGACATAAAGTTCTGTTTTCGATGAGGTAAAACATATCTGCATTATTACATATTGCCACCACCTCGGTGGAGGCTGCCAGGACATCCCATAGGCTGTAAGTGCTGCCTATAACTACAAATCTTTAATAATGAAGATAAAACTGGCTGGCTGTGATCTAGCTCTGCAAACTACGTGCTGTTTCACAGCCTGAGTGTTGCTCCTTGAAAAGGGAAGGAAGAATTCAACCATTCCCCATTATCTTACTCTCTGACCAGTTGTCCAGGTTAAACGAAGGTCTTTCTTTGGAGACTCACTCCAGGACTTCAGCATCCTGCATTGATTTGGCAAAGTCTTTGCTTCAGCCAGGCTAAGGTCAGTGAAGAAGAGAAAAACGAGGCAATCACCTGCAGCTGAGCAGTCATTTCCGTGCTGACCACTGCGGACGGTGATGGCTCTCCTTGCTGCTGGTCAACATACAGCTCCTTTCTACAATGCTGTTTTCCTGGGATTTTGCTAAGGTGAGATTTTTGCATCTTAGCTAAGACAATTTAGCAAGCTGTATGGGTTTTCCTAGATGATGAAAGTGTCACAATAAGAACTCCAGCAAGACTGCTCAAGACTGCTCTTCCTCTGAAATTACATTAAACTCACTGTTTGCAAGGTACAATGCAAGATAGGTAATTTAAAACCTATTCCTTTGATTTCAGCAGCATTATTCAGGGTTTATGTAGACTTAAGTGACAACAATATACAGCCTGGTTATAGCATCTATTTCACATAGCTAAATAGCAGTTAGCCTTTCTTAGGAAATCTAAGCCTTGCTGCTTCCGAAACATAAGCCAGAGTCTACCGGGGGAAAAGGAGAAAAATGAAGAGAGAATGGGAAGGGATCAAATGATTTATTTGAAGAAGACAAATAAATGTATTAAAAAAAAAAAGAGATTTGGTTCTAGAAGTACTGAAAATGTGTAATAGATAGGAAACTAAAGTGAGAACGGCACAAGCAGAATTAAGATGGAAAATTAAGACCAGACTGGGAATTCAAACTCTGAGATTTCACTGAAGTAGTAAACACAGAACTAATTTGCCAAGTAAGGTCATTAAAGAAAAAGGAGTTTGATGACTTGTGGGAAAGGCAGAGGCCTTTTATTTGTGAGAGTGGATTTAAGGATTTAGTGGCACAGCAGGAACGTGGAGGAGAGATAAACGTAAAAGGCTTGTTGGACTTGGTACGCTCTTCCTGTGCAGCGATGTGTGCGCCTCTTCAACTCCTGCCCCTGATTTGGTGTTCTGAACAAAGACAAGCAAAGGCCAGAGGAGGACACTGCAATCAGGTAGGAGAACCGCAGCCAAATGAGGTCTCAGTGTAAACCTGCTGAAATTTAGAGAAAAGAACAAGTTACGTCAGAGAGGAATTTGAACGGATTTGTTATGTTGCTGGAGTTAGATAGCACTCTCTCCAGATTAACGGAGAAGCATACAAAAAAAGTCAATAGCTAAACCTGTCACAGTCTGGTGGGTCTCTTTCCAAGACCTGAGGATGGGGAATGAAGTCTTTTTCCCCTTTCTTTTGACAGTTCCTAAAAATGATCACACAGTTTTTATTGGGTGATTCAAATGGGTTATGGACAGAGTGAGAGATACTCAGGCAGATAATTACATTCTTCATAAACTCATTATTTGAAAGTTAGGGGGAGGTGGAAGGCAGATAACAGCAATGGCCGTGTCCCATAACAGACAGAAGACAACAACGGCAGTGAATATGGAGTGGAATTTGCCAGAATAAACCCTGTAAGCCCGTTGTAAGGGAACACACTGAGTAGCTATTTAACACCCAGAACAAAGCACGAAGACCGTCCCAGCACCTGTCCATGCCGCGGGGGAAGGCAAAGAGTCCTGAAGGTGTAAATCCTGTGGGGCAGCCAAGGGCAGCCCAAAAAGCGGAGGGGGAGCTGCTGACCCAGTCAGTCAGGACTAGCTGGGATTTTAAATGGGTCACGAGCTTTGAACTCTGCAGGTTCCTAACGGTGGCAAACTCAAAGGGATCATGTGGTGGTGGTCACGACAAACCACGACACACTGTGGAAACAGAGACTCAAGTAAAGGGGAAAAGAGAGAAAGATGACAGAGGAAATTTCTTCTTTTTCACTTATTTATTTTTATTTTCTAAGAAAAACAATTGTATGCAGTGGTTCCCTAGTAAAAGGGAAACTTGGACAGTCTAGACTTCACCTGCACTACTTGAGGAGGCAGTCAATAATGTGCGAAAACTACAGATTCATCCTGTTTCAGTTATTATCAGTCACTTCACAGGAATATTTTGTGTCTGCTGCACTAGAGGACAATAATCTCTAAGCAAGCCACGAAGAGTCAGCCATTTCCATACAGCCCTGGGGCCAGAAGCTGATGTCTGACAATAACATTTGCTCAGATTTCTTTTCTGCTTCACATAACTTTTTTTTTTTTTCCCCCAGAGAAAACAATCATATCTTCTGGTTTTTCTACAACTCTTATTTCTTCTGCTTCCTTGCCTGGACCCCAGACAAGTGCCAGTTTTTCAGTTTCCATTTTTTCTATTTCATTCTTGTTGAGAAGTAACTACAACTTTCAGTACTCATCACCTTGAGCCACACCTGAGTGTTTCCCTACGACCTTTTCCTCACTTATCCTGTTACCCATTCTACAGCCCTGTAGGGTTTTTTTTTTTTTGTGCAGATGATGCTGTAAAAAATGCAAATATTCTGTGAGATACCAAATTTCACACTTGTCTTTTAGTTCTACCCTCATGTATTGGAAACTCAGGAGAGCAGACCCGGGGTTGCATTAGGCTGCTCCTTTTCCATGTTAAAGGTCTCACTATCAAGACTTAGCAAATAAGACTTGAACCTCTCTCCTCTCCAGCTTACTGCTGAAATTGTGCCGTGTCATATGTTTTCCCAGATCTTCTTCCTACCTACTTTCTCATCCATCTGTAATACTCTGGTAAGAACCTTCATAATCTCTTGCTGTTCTCAATGTCTTATTCAGACTCCTCATTGGATTTCTCAGCCCTCACAAATAAATTTTAAATATCTATCTCTGCCTCAAAGGACCAATAAATCTACTATTTTGTGCATTCTGGCTCTCATTTCTCCTCATGAGCTTTCTTGCCATTTTCATTGCATTTTATACTTCCCATCAAGCCTGTTCCCATTCACTTCTCCTTTTTGTCAACACACCTTTTTTTCCAGGTTTCCCTCTTTATTCTCTGTTCATTTAAAAAAATTAATTCCTGCTTAAAACACACTTCTTCCAGTACAGATTTCAATGATCATCCCATCCAAATGCTCATCCCCATCAAGACTGGTCTGTAGGTAGTTACTGAACCTGTTGAAAGTCCAATCTGAGACCTGAAGAGCAGGTCTGGACTCTGCTCAAGGACTGGAATACTGACCCTCCTGCTCTGCATAGCACCACGATGCATTCTTATTTGCTTGTTTTGTTTTGAAAAACATTGTTAATGCTGGGAAAGGTGTACTATACAGGGCTCTTGCTGGATTCACAACCTGCTTCTCGGGCAAGCATCGCAAGAGTGGCTACAGATACTGCACCAGTGGAAGCAGAGGTTCTTAGCAGTAATTAGTTCACTTAGGGCTGATGATCTTTTTAGTTTACAGTACAGATCTGTTCTCAAGGAGCCTGAAAAGAAAAAGTAGTGGTGCCAAATTGTTTTAGGAATTCACAGTTAACTGCATCCCCTTACATTCCAAGTCATTCATAAATAAATGCCCTCGTAAAGAAGCTGCTAAGGCTGTGAGTAAGTTGATATTGCACCGTTCGTACTATGTTCCTTGCTGCTTCCAAGACTTGTAAATGATTTTTGGAGTCTGCAATATCTTGAAGTTAAGAAGTGTATTATCACAGCAATGATAAGGCTTTAATCAAAGCCCATCAAAGACAGCGGCAAGACTTTAATGGACGTTGCATCAGGCACTAGACATGGTAGTCCCCGTGGCTGCCTTGTATTGCAGTCTGCAGGATAGACTTCAAGAAGATTTAGTGAATCCAACTTAGTTTTCTTCCTGGAAACTAAATTTTTGGTGTGTTTAAAGTACACCAGCTATTTTATTCAATGTAACTGGATGTATTTGTAAATTTAATCTGAAAAGGAATAAATCTTGGATAATCTTCAAACCCAGAGATTGTCTAAATAAGGAAAGGATTGAAAAGAAAGGAAAACACCAGGAAAGTAATGGATTGAGAGCTTCCTGGAGACAAGAAGCAGGTATAGCTAAATGCTGGAGTAGAGGATTATTTAAAATTCCTTTGACCAGTGTACTTCTTTGTGAAATGGATCAAATACTGTTTCTATTAGATGACAGGGGTTCATTTCCTTTCCTTAGATAAACACTTTAAGGTGCCAGACTCCTCTGTGAGATGATAAATGACTTCCTAGACGTCATCATAAAGGAAGTTGTTCCTTATAACTGTTCTAAATCTGTTACATATCAAATTTCCTGTGCATGGCTGCCACTCTGCAATGCTTTCCAAACTGTATTTCACAAATTCCCTGTGTGTCTTGTAACACTGAGACACTCACTTTCCAGCTCCATCTTTGGCAATGTTCTCAAAACACAGGAGGTCGTGGATTGGATTTGTAAGTTAGTATAACACATCCTGCATACCTTGAATTACAAAAAATACACAATTTGGATGAAAGATTTATGAATTTATAATTACAGATGGGACTGTTCTATTTCAGTTCAGCCTGGTGAAGCTGAGAACAGCTGAAATCTGCTTATTTCAATGATAGGAAATTCAAGAAGAGGGTTATTGCCCTCCTTGTTTTGGAAAACTTTGATTGTGGTTTATATGACATACTGGAAATAACAATAGAATCTGAAATTCTGCCTGTACTCATGTACTCTCAGATTGCCTGATAGGCCAGTAAATATCATGCCAGGCCTTTTGGGTCTTCACTCATTTCCTTTGCAAATAAATAGTTAAAATAAGGCTTGCTCTCTTTTTATGGCACTTGACATTTGAGAAATGTTTGCTGTCAGAGCATCTGTTGCGTTCTAATTAGTCTGCATGTTATCATATTAATTTCTTCATGATCATGAAAGAAAGTTGCAGAGTCAATTTTTGCAAGATCACAGACTTCTTCCTTGTGTGGCAATTGCATAAGCAGAAGGCAAAATACTTGATGCCTATCTCTGTGTTTTTTCATTGCCAGATATTCTTTATGTTGAGATTTGAGGCATGTGTCTCTGAGAAGAGCTACTTTTAATTCAGTATTTCTTATGAATTCCTAGTCTTGAGACACTTGCTTTCTTTGAGCCCCAGCCTGGTTTTTCCTGTCACTGAGGCTGGGTGCCTGACAATGGTCTTTGGTGTTCCTTGGGCCGAGTTTCAGATGAGCTTCAGACGTCTTAAATTTCCTTCACCAAGTCCTTTAAGAAGAACACATTCATCAAGCACTTCCATATGACCTTTTCTTTCATCTAGCAAATTATTCCAGTTTTCATACAGTTCTGCTCTTGGTCAGGTTCTGTAATACCATCATTAAACAACACACATTTTTAGAACAGCTTTCTGGATTGATGTGTTCACATGCAATTAATTCAAATCGCTAAGAGATAAGCATGTCGTAACCTGAGGCACAGGAGCAATCCCATCAAAGGCAGAAATAATTACTTGATTTGTGTACATGTTGGGTGAATGTTACAGAGGAGCATGGCTGGAACAGAAAGAAGTGTGTATGGGATGGACAAAGGAATGGTAAAAAAAGCACAAGTCCTTGACATAGGTATTTGTATTATTATTTTTCTTTTAGCTTTAAGGCTGTTTAGGACATCATCGCCCTACTACTTTGTCTTTCAGTGACAAATCTGAAGGTCTTTCTTAGAAAATAGTAGTTCCAGTTATTCCAGGCTGGTATTTGTTAAGCAAGTTTTCAAGCACTAAATGTATTAAAGCCCAAGCTAGTTTGGCCATGAAAAAAATAAAAGAGCAAAGTAAAATGTGAGTTAGCACCAGAAAATACCTAGCAGTAATGTGATCTACCCCAGGCTATTACAAAGCCATTGAACAGGAGGGCTGAAAACCACCACTCAGAATTAAAACAGTACAATCAAAGCACTTGTTTTGCACTGTAGAGATCATATTGTTTTAATGTGAGATATCTAATTTGGATATATGCAGGTATTCAGTGTAACTATGTTTAGATTCTGCAGCATTTTACAGTGCACTCAGAAGCTGCTCCTCAAATTCTAGAGCAATTGGCCTCACTTCCAACAGCAATGAATAGAGAATTAATAAGGAAAGCCATATTTAAGCTTCTTGCATCGTTGTACCTGGCAGCACTGGGAGTTATATCTTTCTTTTCTTTTACCTCCTTTCACTCAAGACTGCACTCCAAAATTTCAAAGCTAATGAGTATATGACCTTATTTTTTTTTTTTTTAAATGCAGCCTTTTTGCCAATAATCTTGTTCTGGCATTGGGCACAGTGCTGAGTGTTTGGATAACTGAAGGTTTGATCTCAGCGGGGTTTGTGTGGCCATGGCTACTGATGTAAGATAGGTGTAGAAGTGCCCTTCCCAGCAATGTCAGTCTGGAGGCAACAGCCCCTAGCCCCGTGCAGATGAAACCAGCTCCAGCACTTTCATACATCTTCCATCTTGAGAAGATGCATGTATTTTCTGCACATATTATTTCACTGGAGGAACACCAAAAAGGAGGAGAAAAATGCATGATGCATATTTTAAAGAGTGTTATCAACCTTTTCATCTGCTAGTGAACTTGTTTTGAGGAGTAAATTGCAAAGAGACCTCAAATAGATGCTAACCTGTCTATTAGCAGAATAGGCTCTTTAGTTATTTTGGTGACTTCAGTTTCCTTAGGGGAAGAAAGAAAATCATTGACACATTCATATGTCCAGTTCATATGGAAAATGAGCAGCTTCAAGACAGTTCTCTTCAGTGGGAATTCAGTTCCCTGGAAAAATTCGTAGACTGGGTTTGTGTGGACTGTTTATGACATAAACTTAGCAAAGCTGTCCATTCAAATCCATCATTTTATTAGAGAGAATAAAATACCCATGGCTCAATATCAGATGATATAACTTAGGGGGACAGTATTTTCTAGAGAGTTTGGAATTCCTTTGTCTCCACAATGTCTCTACCTTAGTCTCCAGTACACTGCCAGGACATCCCCAGTGCTCCCCCTTCTCAGCTGGCTGCAGGGAGGCAGGACATCCAGGCTTGAGGTTCAAGTTCTGAAATGAGATGATTGTGGCACTTTTTTTTTTTTTTTTTTTTTAAAAAAAAAGAAATTTTGGACAGAACACGGATCTCTGACCTGAATGTAACAGTATCGGTCAGAGTACAGGGAAAGCCTAAACCAATGCTTCAACCATCTGAACAGACTGGTAGCTGTAAGACTCACTTAGTCAGGGAATCATCACTCAGATCATCAAATATCAGAAGACAGTTCCAGTGATGTGCAATGTCTGAATGATTTTACTCTAGCTAATCATTATTTCCAGCATTTATTTATTTTTCTTAATCTGTCAGCCTTCACTGATATGATCAGTATTGTTCTTGAAATTTTGTCCTCCTATAGCTTTTACCAGTGAAAAATCCTTTTTTATTCTATTCCTCCTACTATACCTGCAATCATTCTTTCAGCATGTCCCTGAGGAGGTCCTACTTCCCATCCTCCAGCTTAGCACTGGCTTTGTTCTGGATACTCTAGACACCTTCAACATTAATTTGCTGTCCGTATTTTTCACTTCATTACAAAAGACCTGATGACTGATACCAGACCTCTCTCTCTCTCCATTTTCACACTGAATGGTCAATATTTTAGTGTTGTCTTTTCTTGTATATTTAGATTACAAGCACCCTGCCAGAGGCAAGATTTCTGGACTGTGTGGCACAATGAGCTGGGGTATAAGAGTGACTTCTTAGCACTGCAGGTCCCAGTATGGGGAAGATTTAGATCAATACACAGTCTTACACCATAATATGCTCAGAGTTCCAAATTATTTACTTTTATTTGCAGATTTATAGCATCTAGTAGCCCCCGTCAAAGATTCCTCTAATGATGAATGGTAGCCCAGGGCTCTGAGTACAGAAAATGCAGTAAACGCCTTTCCCCGAGAAGCTCTCAAAGAAAACCATCCCTAATGTGACCTCGCTTGTGAGACTGGACGTATTCCAGCACAGGGGAGATCTTTGAATCTAAAATGTATATAAACAGAAATACACAAATCCAGTAGCAATACAGATCTTAAAAAAAAAACTTCAGGACATTGTCTTTACAAGAATAGTTCAAGAGCAGGACAGTTTATCATGGCTGCCCTGCCTAATAAGGGAAGCAGCGAGCAACGGCAGCGCTTGGTAGGAGGCAACACGACTCACTGGAGCCTTGGTTTGGGTGATAGAGCACCACGTACGCTGACACTCGTGGGGCTAACTAAGAGCCTGCCTCTTAATGCGTCCCATCTGATAGAGCTTGTTCACAAATATATTTAATTTTCAGGGTGGGAGATACGGTCTCTTATTTATGATAGTGAAAACTCCCCTGGCAGTAGGAAGTATCACCGCGTCTGCCCTGAAGGGCATCGAGGTATCTCTCAATGCCTTCAGAGGGATTAAGTATAAACGTCTGCTGACACGTCTGCTGCCATGAGGAATCCAACTGGGCTTGTACCTTCCGTTCTCCTGTGCCTCAAAAGAAAATCTACCTCAGCCTTAAGCAATACATTTACGCGGTACCAAACAGGATGTAAAAAACAATAACACTCAGGAATGAGAATAATTTCTACATTTTTAGCTGACTTTATTAATTGACACGTCTCCCGTAAAACGTATCAAAGACTTCTCATTTGAAAAAAATGATGTAGCTAATAGGTGAATACTAGCACTAATTGTACCTTGTTATATTTGGGAAAACTCAAAAATAACTGAAAGAACAGCCAAGAAAAGCTGAGAAATCACTACTGCAATTGATGTAATGATGTGATAAGGCATATAAAAAACTCTGCTTGCAACTGGAAGACACCTCTCATGGTTTTGATTTGTTGCCAAAAGGCGTAAAAGATACAACAACTAAGGAAATACAAAAGCAATGAAGAATGTAATTTATCTTCTTCACAATCATTTTTCTGAAATAAAACATCTTGTGAAGTACAGAAGTACCAGGTTCAAAGCAAAAAGAAACTTGTACATTGATTTGAATATTACTGCATGGAGAAGGAGGAATGGGAAATGATTTTTCCATACATGTTATGGTTATAAATGACATAATTTAAAATGGTTTGATTAAAGTCATATAATGAAAAATAAAAATGGTTACAAAATTTGAGCACCAGGGACTAAAACCCACGAACATTAATGGAAATTATTTATTTATTTCCCAATGGCAAAGATGGATGACCCTTAGAATTCTAGCTGTACTTCTTGCCTGTTCAGCTTCACTATTTTCAATGTTCACAATTAGTTTTATTTAAAAAAAAACAAAAGCCAAACCTTTTGCTTATCCGTATGGGATTCCTCTATTCTAGTTTTGTGGAGAGTGCCCTTTTGATAGAATATTCTTTATATTCTGTGTGTTCTAACTTATTTCCTGCAAAGAGAGAAGAAATCATAGCACTCCTGGAAATAATTTTGGGATATTAATTTTCTGCCACATGAACAATCATGTCTGATATGTTTTTATGCATCTTCTTTTGCTTCTTTTCACACCAGCTACTAGAATCTCACAGCAGGCCCTGTCACTATGCCAGGAAAAGCAGCTATAACATTTTTAGCTCATTTTCTAGTTTGCTACCTCTGTGATTTTTTCCTTTATTTTCACTCTGGTTTACGCATTGCTGGAGTGTGATTTTGTGTGTAACTCTTATTGCATGTATGTACACGCACAGCTGCTATCCTTTTCAGAAACACAGGCAGAAACCTGGACTTCCACTTGTTGGTCACCTTGGCTTGACTGCTACAGTTACCTGATGTCTACATCTGTTACTGGAATATAATATAATATCAGGCTATCAGGATGGTAGACCAGCTATCATCAGGCTTGCTTCACAATACTCCTGAAGATATTTTCCAGGTCTTCTTTCCGTAAGAACAGAATTCAGAAGCGTGGATATTGGTAAATCAAATTATCCCTTGCTGCAAAACGGGTTCAAAATGTTTTTTGAAGCCTCTGAACTAAGCCCAGAGTAAGGGCTGCAAAAAGATGAGAAGAGTGTACCAGGTGTATTTCTCGTGTCTAATAAGGAACACAAGTGTGCCCAGGAGCTGGTCAAAAGCATCTGGGCTATCAGGTCCCAGCGTGCTGTAAGTGTGACTGACACTGGCCAGGGGACTGAGCCCACACTGTGACATCTCCAGGCAAAGAAGATTTTAAAAACCCAGGGTCTATACATAGAAGCTCACTGCTTGCTCATGGGAGGGAGCTTTAAAGGGCTATTTGTGTGTCACGTGGAAAAAACCTCAGTGTATTCTGCGTGCACTTCTGGGCACTGTAAAAGAAAATTGAAGGTATGTTTTTCAAAAACATTCATTATTTGACTCATTCAAGTCCTTACCTAAAATTTCTGTACTAAATACATTTTTAGCAATTGCATCAAATATTGCGTATGTCTGAAAGGCTATTCAATATTAATATTGGGAAAAGGCAGATTGTTCCCTCTTCTTCCTCTTCTGAAGGCCTCCTTTGATTTACTGCTTTCTGTAGTCTCAAACGTAAATAGTGTCACAGCAAATAAGTGTTTAGTGTCTGTGAAGTTTATTCTATTGGTCTATTTAGGTTTTTAAGTCTGAGTTATAATGCATATAAATTAGTGGCCAGTGAGTGTTGTTTAATTATCTAGAAGCCTTGTCATTGACGAAGTGACTTGTGCTGGCTTTCTTGCCAGGAAGAATTGAAGTTGTTATGCTAAACTCTGGACAATTTGATGTAAATATTTACCCACCCAATAAAGAGGTGCTAAAACTGATTCAGCCTCAGGATGTTAACTCATGGAGATCACACAAGTTCCCGCAGGAAGACAACTTCATGTTATACAGGGAAACTTCAGATCTTGCTGTAGTAAATGAACAGTTGCTCTAACAAGGTGATGATAAGGAGAAGTTTGGACTTGATCATCAGCATGCCTGAGAAAAATTATATACACACAGACAGGGATCCACCGCTCTGTCTGTGCTCCCATATGGTGCCCGTCCCTGTGTGCTGTCTGACAGGGTCATTTTTTTCAGTTCTGAGAGTGAACAACAGTGCAAAAATATAGATCTCGATGCCTACAGTCCCCTAGTGCCATCTGAGATGGTGTAAAGCCTTCACCTGGAGCTTGAGGAGCACCCTGTAAGTCTTCCAGCATGTTAATACCTTAGTTAGGCTGGGGTGGGTCAAATGGGATGAGACATGGGTGTATGAGCAACTGAATCAAGCCCTCATCCTCACTAAGTCAGAATGATATATGCCTGCTCCAGGTCTGGAGTTTTGGTCACAGTTTCTGTCAAAATCAAGGTAGCAAATAGCTAGTGATTTTAGTTTTAGTAGTTTGTTTTTGTGTTCCTCCCGTTAGGGACAACCTAACACAGTATTTGATGAGTGACTTGCAGTATCCTCTTTTTCTCCTAAGACGTGGTTAGGGTTTGCTGTTGAGGACAGTATCAGATTCATTCACACTGCTGCCAGAAAGCTCGAACCACTCTCCTCTGGATGTCCACCACTTGTGATCACTGGAGTAACCAAGCTGCCTCACAGAATGCAATAGCCAGTGCTTGAGCACCAAACTTTTGGATAGGAAAGGACTTTGTGGCCTGTAGACAGTAGGACATTTATTTTGGGGCTCCCTGCCCATTCCCTCCTGACCCAGGAATGATCAGGCTTTGCCCTTCAAAGCTGCTTGGGCCATTCCCAGACTTTGCAGCACAGCACACAGCAGTCAAGCACTTGCAGGTCCGTGAGGTTGCTGTTGGATAAGGTTCTTTGAATTTACACACCATGTGCTTGACACCCAGGGCCACCATCTGCATCGTCCTGGGCAGCTCTGCTCCCTTCGAGGCAGAAGCCCTGCAAAGTTGGGGTCATCTGTGTCCCTCAGGGGAGGGGATAGCTGCTGCATTCGGTTTCCATCTGCTGTGTGGCCCCTCTGGTCACTGAACTCCACAGAGATGTGACTGATAAGCATGGCCTTTCCAAAAATATTTTCCTGCAAACATAGTGTAAAGGATTCCTGCTTGGTCCATGTTGTTCTCCCACTGCTGCCTCCAAGTGCAGGTTACGCACTGCTGGCTCGTGCTCCCGAACACAGCTTGAAGAATAAGAGGACCAGAGGGCTTGCCAGGGTTGTAGTTTCTGAAAAGACATGGTAGGAACAGCAGGACATCTCATGTGGCATTGCCTTCTGAAGTGTTTTGGAAAGCTTTAGTGCACTGCAGGGCATGGGTTGCCCAAAGTGAGTGTGGGGTGCCCTTTGAAAGGCTGCAGAACCCCACGTGGTCAGGACTGACGCTGGCTCACTCCTCTGGGGACTCTGACGACGTCCCATGGGCAGGACAGAGTCAAAGGCTTTCATCTCCACAGCTGCAACTGGGAAAAGCATAACAGGACAGTGGAGAGGTAACCCTTAATGTCATCAGTCAGTGAGCAGGGACTGCTGGTGGTGGTAAACATTTTGTAGAAGACAAAAGGGGAGCGATGACTATATCAGCAGCTCTGGGTTGGCAGGTGTGCTGTTGTCTCTGCTGCCATTGGTGGTCCCACATGGGATCATGGGGACATAGGATAATTCAGGCTGGAAGGGACCCCGGGGGATCTCCCGTCCAAGCTCCTGCTCAGAACAGGATCAAGCTATGACGTCGGACCTGCTTGCTCAGGGCTTTATGCAGTTGGGTCTTGAAACCCTTCTGGGCAACATGTTCTTCTTCACTTCCACCCATTATCATCCATGATAGGCAGGCTAAAGCTGGCGTGGATGCATCTGTGTATGCTGAGTTCACACCTTCCTTTAGAAGCACAGGCTTGTCCTGAAAGCTCTCATTTTTTCTAACAGAGAAACTGGGAAACAGAGAGATTTGTTTTGCCTCCAATAAATTGCAAAATGTATCTGTGTATTTGCTGTCTGCCTCAAATTAAGCACCAACATTGTCAAGATTATAAAAGAAAGCTTATTTTCTCTTTGCTTTTGGGAAAAAAATCTAGACGGAATTAAGGCAGATCTGCTGAGCTTAAGTTGTTTTCAACTTCTTCCAAGAGAGGAATATCCTAGTTTGTAATTTCATCTTCCTAAACCAGTGATATTTTCAGAGAATTATAGCAAACCCTTTTTCTGCTGAATCCCAGGGGATTTTTGTTAAAAGTCAGGAGTAAGCTGAAAAAGAAATGATCTGACAATGAATATGGCATTTTTGGAATGCCAGAAACTGCTTTGCATATATTTAAAAACACTCAGTTGACTGAGTCTGTGTATCTGAGAACTGCCACTTAGTGATCATATAAAGCAGAAGGGTCTGTTCAAATTTTAGATAAAAACAACAATAAATAACAATAAAAGAGCAGGGACAGATTATTAGCCTATGTTAAGAAAATATACCAATGCTATTCTTGATTTGGTTTTCGCTTGTCCTAAAGTGGAGGATGGGAGGATGCAGAATGTACCCAATAGAAATTTGCTTTCAGGGTTTAATTTTGCTCCTTCATTCTCCATGATATAAAATGCACTTTTACAAGACATCAAAATCATAAATTGACATAAGCAGAGACAAGTTAATTTATATCTCCTGAGAATCTGGCTCCACATGTCTCAGATTAGAGCTTCCATTCAGCGACTCGCCCTCTCCCTTTTCCCTTGCTGTTATCTCCCTTGCTGTCTCTCGTCGGCTGCGGAAGGGAAACCAATGGCTCCGACCACCCACGGCGCACGCTTAGCAGCTCTAAAATGTAGGTGCCAAGAACCAAGATGCTTTTTCTCCAGCAGTGGCATCTCTTGTGGCTGGCCCTTTGGTTGGCAGTAGGAACCAGGTCTGATGGCAGCCAGGAAATTTATTTTAAAAAGGCAGAAGCATAACATCCTTGCAATGTTTCCCTCAGTCTGAGCGTTTCCTCTGGGGAATTCGCCTCTCTGTTGTATGTACAAAACGAGAATCTAATCGGGGTGTGAGGGGAGGGGGGAAGATGTTCTCTGTTCAAGGCCCTAATGACTCAGATTGAGCGTTCTCAGCATTTTATGGGAAAACAACCATGGCCCACCTTCGCTTTTATGGGAGAAGAGGAATGTGAATCAAAAATTAAATTCACATAACTTTGTGGGTGGCCTTCTCTGCTATGCGGAGTATCTTTGTGTATGCTCGTGTCTGCCATGACTTTGAGAAAAGAGCCATTTACTCGTATAGCAACAAACTCATAAGTCAGAGTGTTTACGTTCCTAAGTACTATATCATATTTCCTGACTAAGTTAATGAAACAAATTAAGCAAAACTCCACACTGATTCCTGCATTCACAGAAAACTTTGCAAACTTCTTGAATATCCTGGTTATAGTGGTAGCTAAGGATGATGAGCTTTATTTTCCATTTGTTAAAAATCATAAGCTGACTTGCCTAGTCTCGACTTTTATATCTCAAGGATTAGATATATATTAGATATATTAGATTACTGCACTCGTTAAAACTATGCCCCACTTCTTTTAATTGTTCAAAAGCTACAGTTTTCAAAGTGACCTAATGGACTGGTCAGCTTCACAGGGACCTGACATATGTTTAAAGTTAAGAAAATGATTGATGACAGGGTACTTCGAACACGTTTTCCTGACTTGGGTCATTAAGCAAATGAATAATTAAATTCATTCAATGGGAGTGCTGTAAATATATCAATGTTTGCCACGCTGGGTTCTTAATGTTGTGTTCTCCAAAGAGATATCATTAGGTCTTAGAAATATCCTATTTAGAGTCAGTGAAATGCGTACCAGACAGCTCAGTCACAGTAAGTGGGGCTGCACACACAAGAAAAACAATGAAGTACCCATATCTGTGCCTAAGGAAAAGGGTTTTCACAAAATACCAGTGGATCTTGAATTTCAGAATGGTTTTGCATACCCATTTAATGCAGCTTTAAACTGGTTACATATTCACCTTCCGTCGGAAGGAACCATGGAAGACATTTCAGCATACGTATGAACAAACGTTATTCAGGAGATGAAACACATCTACATAATCATCCTTCTACTGCAAACACTTTCTTCAGGAAGAGGCTTCAAGAAGTTCCTCACCCATGAAACCCCATCGACGGTAATGGTCATATGAGGAACCGACCTCAGAGTATAAGGCAGTTCAGAAACTGGCCTTTTACTATCATACTTCGTTAGCTGTTCATTTAAGACTTTCACATTCATGCGAGTTTTCTACAGTATCATAAATTTCAAAATTAAATCTTTATGTAAATTAAGACTATGCAATAAATGTATCTATACACTATGAATAATGTGCTGTGTTATTCTTAAATAAATCAGGGTTTGGATAAATTGAAATTTGAATATTTGGATATTAAAATAAGGATCTTCTTCCCTATCAGCTCAATGATGTCTTATGCCAGCTTTCTGTTGGTATTTTATTTTTTTTATATTCATGACAAAATTTACTGAGTAAAAGTTGAACTTTGCTACACTGCTAGTCTTCCTCTAGCCTATCTAATCTTTTTCTAACAAAAAAAAAAATTACAACATTGCTGAAAATTCATTGAAAACACTGACTAATATATAATGATAGGAAATAACATCCCTCTTAAAAATATTCCTCCAAATTCATCCTGCATCTAACATAAAAAGAAGCAATTGGATTCTAAACTATGCATAGTTTTAAGGGCTTACTCTTAGCATCCATTTTTAGAAATACAGAACAATTCCTCCAGCTTTTTAAATAGCTGAGACTTTATGTGCCATAAAAACATACTGTAAATATTTCTGTTGCTGTAATGGTGTCTCAGTTACCACAAAAGAGTTGCTAGGATATTATCTGTCTCAGGAAGTTTGTTGTCCCTTCATAAAGGAAAACCAACAGTCATTTTGATACATTATGCAAATAATATCCTGTTTTCTCAACAGATTCCTTTGGAGCAACCAAAAAAAACTCCCGGCCTCTGAGTAGTGTTCATCTAGATTCCTGTATTCTGCTGTTAGTATCCGCGCAAGTAAGACTTTCATTTTTGCTGCAATTATGACAGTAGTAAATTGAATTTATGCTTAATTGAATGTAGTGGCAGAGATCATATTGCAAACATACCTATAGAAAGCATTTTCCAATTCAGAAACGGGAAAACCAATTAAAATGTTATGAATAAATCATACTTGTCAGCAAAATAATATTTAGAAAATATACTGTTAGGCTGACATCTTTGTTTAGCTGGTGGTTCTCAAGTGTGACATATTTGATAGAGATGAGCATACACAGTAAAGTGCTGAAGTTAAAAATTGCAGAAGAGGAATGGTTGCAAAACTTTCCCTGACCCCTATGTATATGACATCTTAAAAGAACCTGTGATAGAATTTAACATGATTAGAGTATTTATAATAAAAAGAGAAAGTTGCTTTCCCTTTAAGGCACGTAATTTCCTCTTGAGCCGTCTTTGAAGTTCCCATGGCTTTTTTCTTAGATCTGCAGCAAATCACCTTGGTCTGGCTTAACTCTAGGCAAGCCACAACTTTACTGTGCTGCATTCAAGCATTTTGAAGAGTCACGACTGGCAGGTGAATTTTCTATAAACAGAAAATGAAGTTCCCTGAACTTATTGTCTTAGAATCCAAGTAGGTCATTACAGAATGTAAAAAACCCCAACATTAGTGCTGAAATGTCCACCACAAATTGAATATTGAAAGCTTTACAATGTCTGTTGGCATGTTCACATATATATAAGATTAAAAAGTAATTTTGGTGTTGTTTAGGTGTTATTCTAAACAATCCCTTTAATTCCTCACTCATTTCTGTTCATTAATTTGTTCTTTGTTTACAACTGTTTGAATAAGGACTGAATGGAAGTTAAGTAGAGGCCTCCAAATGACGGCTGTTGTCCCTCATTACTGAAGACAGCTATGTTAGGCTTTGACACAGACTGTGGCCCAAACTTTAACCAAATGTGCTTAATTTTTGTGGAGCTCAGCAAGCCTTTAAGTTTGTTTGTGTTAATTGTTTGCACGCATTTCTTGGTGTTAGCCAGAAGCAAAGGCTCTAAGCAGCACAAGGACATTTCGTGCAGCGTTTCTGACCCAGCTGGGTGAGGAAATGTCAACATGACGGGAAGGTCTCATGAGATCTGCAATGTGAATTCCGGGGAAAAGTTACTCAAACAAGTATGAACTGAATGATGCTAAATCAATTTAAGTTTGACTCATTACTAATGTAGTTTTTGATGACAATTTTTGTGTAGAATTAGAAAAATGGAAGGGACGAAAGGAAGGTTTTCTCTGAGATAATAAAAATGGAATCTGTGGTAAATCTGATTTTATAGAGCACTGGATTTAAGTTAGAGCAATAGCACAGTGAATTCATTGTATTTTTTCTTTATATAAAGGGAATTATGAAGAGGAATTAGACATCTTCATAGGGTTTTAGTGGCATGTTTCTTTTTTAATTATGCAGCAGTAAGCTAGGAAAATATTAATGACCCTATATCCCAAATACATATCCTAAATGCTTTTCAGTTTAATGTCAAGTGTAGAAAATTCTTCCCATATGTTGGTATTACACAACTAACATTGATTGTGAATCAGAAGCATGCTTTAGAAATGGAAGGAGAATATTGCAAAAGAACTAGCATGTTCTGCCCATTGAAGCCCTGGAACGTGTCCAGAGAAGGGCAACAAAGCTGGTGAGGGGTCTGGAGCACAAGTCTTACGAGGAGCGGCTGAGAGAGTTGGGATTGTTCAGTCTGGAGAAGAGGAGGCTCAGGGGAGACCTTATAGCTCTCTATAACTTCCTGAAGGCAGGTTGTGATGAGCAGGGGTTTGCCCTCTTCTCCCAGGCAACAAGCAGGACCCGAGGTAATGGCCACAAGTTGTACCAGAGGAGGTTTAGGTTGGACGTGAGGAAAAACTTTTTCTCCCAAAGAGTGGTCAGGCACTGGAATGGCCTGCCCAGGGAGGTGGTGGAGTCGCCGTCCCTGGCAGTGTTCAAGAGACAGCTTGATGAGGAGCTACAAGATATGGTTTAGTAGCTCTGGCAGCAATGGTAGTGGGAAGACGGTTGGACTAGATGATCTTATAGGTCCCATCTAACCATGTGATTCTATGATTCTATGATTCATTCTTGAAAAAGTAACTTCTCCTTGGCTTTAATAAAATCAACAGCAGGCCCTGAAGAAAACAGTGCCAAGCCTGTTTTGAAACCTGCTCAAATAGGGGTGAAGCTTGTGCCAAGCTGGGCTGCGAACAGTGCATCAAGTAGGTAACACTTGCTCCCCATGACACTCCCCGTAACACATGCTCCTTATCTTCCGAAACTTTTATCTCTTCATCTGCTGCTTGCTTCCTTCATTGCAGCATTGATTCCCAGCTGCTGAAGGGATGGATGCCATCGGCCTGCGTGTCCTCCTGCGGGGCTGAGGCCAAGGCCGGGTGCACCCCGGGGTTATCCAGACCATGGGGTGCTGCTCTGTAGCACAGCCACAGTCCTTCTGGGCCACGAGAAGCTACCAGTAGCTCCACTCACCAGAGTCACCTGGGAGGTTTGTTAACTTCTGTAAGATGGTCTTACATTCAATATACTACTTCAGTCAACAGAAAGCTTTGAAATGGTACAATTTACTGGCTTTTCCCTTTAAAAAAGTTAAGCATTTCCCTTAAATTTGCATTATTCTCTTACAGTCCATACTACAAGAGCCATTCTGGAAGATATTTCAGAATACTTACAAATAACCATTATTAAATAGTATTTGAACTGATAGTGCCTAGAGACAGCCCCAGTTAAAAAATAAGTTTTATAGAAATGCTGGCAACTTAGGGCAAGTATTTTATGCTTAAAAGAACACTGCCTCTAACAGAAAAATAAGCGGGAATTATTCCTTATCAGAACTTAATTTTGTTTACTTATTTCAAGAATGAGTAACATATTACAGGCATGTGTTCAGTGTGCATATCACCAGATCAATTTATAAAAAAAAGTTAAATATGAAGGTTTAATTTTAAAACATGCATAGGAATAAGGATGGACCTGTGATGTACCCAAAGATACACAAATCTTTTTTTTTTTTGCTATTAACATTCTTTCTCAGTGGGGTAGTAGCAGGGTGGGATAAAATACATACTGCTATCTTTAAACAAAAGGATTGTACCTGTGACAGAGAAATCAAGTATAAAAAGAGACTTTGTATTATAATGGATGGAGAAGCAGTTTACATTTGTAAATGAGTTTGAAAAATACACTTGACAGCAATGTACTCTTATTGTAGCACAGTTCACACAGCCAATGACTTATTTTAGATCAGAATACAGAAAGAACAATGATTTTCTGAGCCTAAAGGTTTTTAATAAAACTATTTAATTTGAAGAGTTTGAGAACAGAATGTGTTTTGAAGGATTAAAGTGAAGCAATAATAACACACATAAAGTTATTTTCAGGGAGTCTAAGTATTTCATCACTGTTAATTCCCACATAATATCTCCTGTTTCTTTTAAATAAATGCTCTGTTTTTCATTACGTGAGAAATGGAAAATAGAGAAATAACACGGGATTTTTTTCAGCTCTCTTCATCTGTAACTCAGATAAAGGTTTTTTTTCCCTGTCTCTCTCCATATAAATATATACAAGGAAAAACGGTTCCTCCTCAATATTGCCTAAAGTAATTTACTTGCCCAGCAGACAGTGGAGTGATATTGATGCATATTAATATTGATATATAGATAGAAAGACCCGAGACATGGTATATACCTTGCTTTACAAGTAAACATTTAATGAAGTGAATCCAGGTCCTTCTGACTCCTGTTTCTGCTGTTGTATACTTCCCAACCAGCTACCTGGTTATTAGTGCCATACCAGCTTTAGAACTCAGTTTTCAGGAAGTCTTTCCAAGTCTATTGGCTTAAAACACTTCCCAGCAAAACTCCTGATGCAACTCAGCAAAGGGAGCAGAGTATTTAATAAGTTAGCTGAACCTTTTCCAATAAACTTAGCAATAGGTATGTTTCTTCCCCAGTTTAATCTCTTTAATATACTCCTCCTTACTTTTTCTTCAGCTCCTCATCAAATCATCACATGAAGTTTAGAGAAAGGTAATATGATGTGATTTTTAAGGAGGTTTCATACTTGGCAATGATTGAACCAAGGTCTGTGTATTTCACTTGGTGGCGTGGAAGTTATCCGCTCCTCTTCCAGATCAGCCTCAGTGCAGCTACTAAACTGGTCCTACTCCCAGCCGGTCATGCTCTGTCTTTAATTCTGAGGAAATGAAATAAGATTAACATAAATATAGGTGCATTTCTGCTGTTTATCATTTATCTGCTCTCATCAATTACTATATACTAAGTGCCATGTCTTGTAGACTCTCAGGGGAGAAGATACTTAGCACCTCTAGTTAGTAACTGAAATGCCTACAGAAAGGAAAGGAGTTGAATCTACCCCACCACATTTATCCCTGTAGTGACTCAGCTGAATTTGTAGACTCTCACCAAAGCTGTCTGTAGCCTCTGTTTATGCCTTCTACTTTAGTGCATTAGTCCTCTGAGGAGTGCAAATCCACTTGGAGAGCAAAGAGTGTTACCAAATACTTTGTTTGTTTTGCTATGGTGTCTGCAGCATAGTGAGAAGGACTGCAGCTCATCATCAGATTAAAAAATTTCCAAAACACAGTTATATTCAGTCTCCTTAAATTAAGTAGATACACATTCTCATTTCCTCAGGGAAATGCACTTAAAAGGAGGTCTCTCTGCAGTGGGAAGAGAAGGGTAATTTCTAAGGCACCGTAAATATGGAGAAGAGGGAACAATAGCTGCCACCTAAGCTTCAAACTTAATTTTCCTGTGTAACAGTTTGCTATTGGATTTGTTGAATCCTAAGTTCTGCTTATGAGCAACAGGATCAACCATGGGGTAAATACTTCTGTATTTATGAGAGAATTTTAAAAAAGAGACAATGCCAGGATCTCCTTCTGCCCACATTGGTATGTCTGTATCAACAGTGGTACCAACTTTAAGACCGAACAACAAAGGTTAAACACAGGAATCCATACTTGGCCAACAGTTCTGCCAACATTAATGTATTTTAGCCTCAGTAAGGAATTCAGATTTGTAATTTTATCTGTAATTGATGTGAAGTGAAAATCTGAGCTGTGTGAAGTACTGATAGCAAAACACAAAAATAGATGACGCTTATCTAGTTTTACATTTTCTCACTATCTAAAGAGGCAGACTTACAAAAAAGTTTAGAAAAGTTGGTGAACCTCACAAATAATCTGAATTTGGTTTTGAATTCTAAAGCTGATTTGTCCCCCAGGCTTGGGAAAAAAAAAAAAAAGTGGATCATTGTGACATATATGGTAGCTCTTCAACACTAGGCAAAACTTGACCTGAATCAGTAGATGTAATACTGTCTTGTGCTAGAGACATTGCCTGAGGTCCCGTTGTGCCAGGTGCTATATGTAGACACATATCTTTTGGAAGATGTCCCTGCACTACAGAATTAACTACAAGTAGGCAAGACACAGAAAGGAAGCAAAACTAATTTATTTTATAGATAGGGAATAGAAGCGCAGGGAAGGGCCTGGTTAAATTCACATAGGAACTCTGCGCTGGACCTGAGAAGTCAACTCAGTGTTACTGAGTGCTGTTCCAAAGCTCCTATTAGTCTCCTAACTCCTTATTTTTTCCATTACTAATAGTTTTATTGAAATAAGGTAATGATAATGCTTGAATATGATTTATCTTCCTAACAAGATGCAATCTAAGCAGACTGAGAATAGAAAAAGACATAGGCATAGAGAGATACCAAAGGTCATATATTACGTGAACTGGGTCCTCTGAGTACTACCCTGCTCTGCCTTTTCCTGCAGCTTTTGCTGTACTTTTAGGGTTCCTTTGAGAATCAAGACATGGAAACTCCCATGGACTAGCACTTTAAGACAAGGATAAGAATCTCGAGTTGTCTACCTACAAAAAAGGCCAGCTTTCCTGCAGTTTCATTTTAAATACTGATCACATTTTAGAATTACTTCCTATAAATTAATTTACTTTAATTCAGACCTAATTATACTGTAATGCAACTCCTCCATAAGCACTATTTCCTACAACCTGGGTATTTGCAAAGCACAGCACACCTTATGTTGATAGTACTTGAGAAAGCTGATAAGCGATATTTTAATGCACTTGGTTAAAGGTTGTACAATTTGTTGGTCAAACCTATAGCTTGTATTGACTTTAGAAATGCTCTAAATTGACTTTAGAGAGCAACTCCTACATATCAACTGCTGTAAATAACGTACAAAAACATCTTTGGCCAGAGTGATGCAGGAGGTCCTCCCTGGTGCAGTGGAGTTCTCTACGATGAGGGTAAAGCTCACATACAAAGAGAGCAAATCTTCTTTGCATGTCACCCCAGCTCCTGGTGACTTCCCAAGGAGCTGGAGACCATCCTAAATGTCACAATCTTCCAAACAAAGTGCAGGGAACATGTCTAGGATGTTGATCTTTCTGTAATTTGCATCCATAGCTCTGTGTGCCTTCATATCCATGTTGGTGAGCATGTGTGTATATCATAAAACATTCTCCACTGTACACTTTTCTCCCACTGGGATGAAGATGAGAGAACAAGCATATGAGAGATGTGAGTCTTGTTGCTTAATCACTGCTGAAAGACATTCAGTTGTGAACGGGGTATAAGAGCCTATGGAAAAGCCCTATTTCTATATGCTAGATCAGAGTCTGGTGTGCTGAATCCCTCTATTGCCACTGACTCACACTCCCAGGCAGAAGCTCTCCAGAAGGAAAATGAGAAAGAAGAGACCTCAGAGGGAAATGTCAGGGTAGTAATTTTCTCATAGGACTCTTTTTGGCAGCTGGAGATATGACTTTGTAATAACATGTTGAAGTTTTGAAGGGGGATTCCTCCAGAACGGAAATGTCCTTAGAAGGACCATTTCCCTAACTGTATTCCAGCCTGTGGGAAACTGTTACCCTATGACGAGTTCTTTTAAACTAGATAGGATTTATATTTATTCTTAAATTGTTTTATTTTCAGCAACTCCCCCACTGTGACTTGACATCCCAGAAACAAGACCCTTCAGATTCTCAGAAGCCAGAAACATTGCTGACAAAACTTAGTCAGAATTGTCTTTGTTAGCTCTACTCACTTGATAACATTTTCTTTCCATTCAACTATTCCCTCCTCTACTAATTCTGGAACAGATGTTGTGTATATTAAAAGTTTAAGACCATCTCGCTGGAGATATATAATCCAAATCAAGAGAAGCAAAGAAAGGAGCTATCTGGTCAACCTGATTATATTTCTATTTTACGAGGTTTGGACTTTGCCTAATGAGACTTAGAGACATGCTGAGTAAATACTATCTTGGAAAACAGCCCCAGTTTGTGGATTTAATTCTGAGTGTATGTTGTGAGTTTTGGGGTACCTTAGATTTGTGTCTTGGAGATTTTATTCACTCAGTTAAATTTCAGTTGTCATTTTCTCAGCTACCTGGCTGTAACAGCTCGTGTTGCATTGGACTGATTGTTACGGCTGTTTTTTCCTTCTTCTGCAGACCTTGCAATCTCAGTCTGCAATCTAAGAATGAGACTGGATTCATTTCTAATTGCACATCCTCAAGAGAAACAGCAGATTTGCCAGTTTGGCCAATGCCTTCAGTGATATTTCTTAATCTCATTACCCCCTGGAACTCTATTAATGTGAAGCATACTCACATAATAGACCATTCTGCTGATTATGTGCAATCTGCAGACAGATTCCAGCTCAATATTTTAGTTTTACTGGTTGTTCAGATTTGGCAGTAAGAACAAATGGTAAAATCTGCTGCTAATAGATGATTCCATGCACACAGAGCGAGAAGCTGACACTTTTCCAGACATTCAAAGGAGAAGCACAATCTAATATTTTGTTCTGTGCTTGCCCTGTAAGTCTTCCAGTTTTCACACAAACATGAGGATTTGGTGACTCCTGAAGACTAAGTAGGAACAAGAGAGAGCTACTTTGCCAGCCCTCTGCCAAGCAAGGGGAAACGCTCCAGTGAGATGCTCCATAAATGATGTGCTCTGATGCCTGCCCCAGCAAGCTATCCCCAAATTGCAAGGACTTTGGATAGTCAATTCTGATTGTATCTTACCATGGAATGGACACAAATTCTGGAGGAAAATGCTCCTACCTTCAGGTTTTGCAACTGAATTCAAATATCCCGGCTGTCTTTTGTGTTAGAGTCTAGCAAGGATGGGTTTAGCTCCAGTACTACACACCACCACATCAAATAATTACATTTAGGTGACTGTTATTTTCAGAAACAAAACTGAAAAATTTTTCTTAAATGAAACCAAACTGCTCTTTAGTGCTTGTATTTAGCTCAGAGTTTAGAGTTCAAATTTATACTACTAGACAGGTAATCTGGAGGTTTATGTTATAGACATGTTTTCTCACGCCTGTAAGTAGGCAAGAACAATTAAAGCAAGTTAAGATCATTGAACTCCCTTTGTCATTATAACTGAACTTGAAAAACAATGTAGAATTTTAAATTTTCAAAATTGTAAAGGGTATTTCTATTTTACTTCTAAGAGTCTTGCTGTTTTTCATTACAATCTTTAATGACTTGCCTGATAGTACCAAAGGCACTTACAGAGCCAGGTAATGGCAAGTACTAGCAATGTCTTAGCAGATTTGATCTCGTACCCAAACCAGCAAAATACGCACAGGTTTCAAGGGAAGAGCCAGTCTTTTGCTTGGTCAGAGTGTGCCAGAATGGCTATTTTCCATACGGTCTTTGGCGTGATCCCAGTTCATCTGTAAGGGGAAAATAGGGATTAAAGCTCAAATGTGCCTTAGTGCGGGGATCTGAAGATGGTGAACTTTCTCCTTTCACAGTGCATTTGTACAGGCAGATCCCTCCATTTTGTGCTGTAAAACCCTGGATTTTTACAGCACCTCAAACCAAGTGTTTCATAGAAATCTTGGTTGAGGAAAGTCTTATTGGGTAAATTCTCTGTCCTCAATCTTCCTCAATAATTTTTTTTTTTTTCTTCAGCTTTTAGATTTAAATCATTTACGACCTGCTCATATAAAGATAGTCATACTTTTTTCTAATTTAACAGCTCTAGAAACCAGACTTACTTACCACCCAACACATAGGCAAGCCTTGGCATGCGTCTTGTGAGATTAACTTCTTCCTCTTGAATAAATGTCATTAACGTGTTGGGAAGTTATGTGGTGATTCATGTCTGAACGCTGCAGACCAGGACAGAGCTTTTGAATGCAACATCTATGTTTAGGCATAGATCACACCAGATAACTAACCTGGAAAATGGGATGCAGAACAATGTGAAAATTCTTACACAGACTAGACATCCAGTCACTGAATATTGCATAATATTGAAAATAGAAATCTTGGTTATGCAGCTTAAAAAACCTCAGGATGGAATGCTCGTTGAACATAATGCTGTCTAATTTCTACTTTGTCAGCTATATAATTCATTTCCTCATTAAAAAAAAAAAAGTGAAATAAACCAAAGTTTATGAAATGTATGCTTGCATTTAAAACTGTTTTGCTGTTCATTTTCAGATGACTTTGGAGACACAGCCTGTGTTATAATACCACTTCCATTAAACATTGGAAGCTCAACTTTTTGCAAAAAAATTCCCACAAACATTCTGCTCTTAATCCAAACAGAGGGGTTATGAACTGAACCTTCAAACAGAAACTTTCAATATTTGGCTTCTCAGCTCAGTAGCACCAATGTGGTATGCCAGCTATCACGCACTGTAATTAATAATTGTTGTAAAAGAAGGTCTTTAAGGCAGAATACCCACTGCATATAGCTTGTCTGCTTTTTTACCCAAATAAGGGAATAGGGCATTTCACTGTTTATAATAGCAACATGAAATACGATGTTTCAAACTGTTAAAGAAAACACATTTAAACTTTTCCTGCCCATTTCCAAGTTTCTCCAACTTCTAAAAAAAAAGAAAAGAAACCTGGCTACAATTCTCTGGCAGATTTATAGAAACCTCAGTTTTTCACTTTTCCAAACACTTTAACAAAGCTTCAGAGATGAACAACATATCACCCAAGTTCTGGCAATTATGCAAGGGTTGTACACACAGTTCAGAAAGAATAAACATGCAGAAATCAATTCCAGAGAATGACAGAAAGCGGAACTAATTAAAGACGCCCAAGCAAAAGAGATTATTTTCTAAAATAAACATGTCAATATTTATCACATAAATAAAGCTGGTGCCGTAGTGAATCCGGTGATATTTATAAATACACATCTGGCACAATAACATTTTGCTAATTATAAAATGAATGCTAGTAAAATGTGTGTAAATACTTAAACCCCACACTAGACGACTCTCAAAAACTCAAGCCTCTTATCAAAACTTAAACACTATATTGTCTGACATCATCCTAAAGTATCTTTAATGACCAAACATTTGTTACTATTCCCACTTACCATTGTGACTTTATTGACTTAACCAGAGTTGCTTCTGATGACACCAGCGAAAGAAGACGGATTCAGACCATGTTGTCCTCATTAAACATTTTTCTTTCCTACATTTTTCTCACCCTGCAAGTCCAGTAGCTGCATACAGAGCCACCTTGGGCTCTCCTGGTTGTGATGCCAGTCCTATCCGGTGCTGATTACCCCTTCCTCTTGCTGGAGGTTTTCTTGGCATCAGACCCAGGCCAAAGCAGATGAAACACATCCTCAAGATTTTACTCCCTGCCACTGGTTTTCATTATGTTCTGAACAGAAAAATTAAGTCTGTGGGTTTTCACTCCCCAGAAACAAGGGCAATGAAGTGCATTCAGGATGAAAGGCTGTCTTCCTCTATAGAGCATAGAAAGTGGGGAGGGGGAAGAAATATATGGATGTGTATGAGTGATGTGAGCTCTGTGCATTTCTATATTCAGGTTAGTTAGCTTTTTCTGATTCCCTGGTGTATTTTATTATCTAATATATCTGACGTTTCTAACTGCTCTTGAGTTTTGCATGTATCAAATGCATTCAGGAAACACCGAGCACTTTTAAATTACAGCTCTAGAGCTCATGAATAAAATTCAGCTTTGCAGATCAAAGTTCCTTTTGTCATCAATACAAATTCAGTAAACAAAACAAAGAGGAAATCTGCAGCAAACCTGCACAGTGCAGATAAGAAAGAGCACTGTGGCTGGAAAGGTTTGCTTTGGACTTTGAGGTTTTGGGTTTGGAAAGGTTAAGGTATTTCACTCTGGCAGCATTATCTTTGTCATGTCAAGAGCCTCTTTCTATTTTTTCAGTTGTCTTGGGTGGAAATTTAGACGTAACAGGAAGAAAACCAGGTTGCATTCATCATTTGACTTTATTTCTACTTAGTTGCTTAGTAAAAAATTTCCTACCCGCAGGAAATTTCCATGGTTTGGAAAGAACTCTTTATTTCAGGTTGATTGAAACATTATATGCTATAGTTGACACAGTGAATGAAATAAAGTTCCAGAAGTTTGCATTGCTGCCTGAAATGAAATTTTATCAGACTCGACATCCACGAGGTTAGAAGTTTCAGTATTCACAGTGCAACTTTTCTGTGACTAATTCCACTCCAAGCTCCAGTGTCACATTCAGCAGCGTGGTTATTTAGGATGTTAGAAGTAGCCCTTAGCTCTTCCCCTTTTTCAGAGCTGCCTCCTGCTCTGGAACATCACCAGCATGTGTGAAATGGTTTGAGGAACTGATTCAACTGAAAACAAAACAAAACATTTTCTTCTTCTTCTTTTTTTCCCTCTCATTCAGCTAAATTACCTCATTACCTAAATTACCTGGGCAGTTTTTCACGCTTTCAGAGCAGGATGGATTAAGCCAGTGCTGCCACCAAAATTTATTCACATGGAACCACAATCACTATATAATTTCATTATCATGTATGGACTACCTTGCTTCCCTAAACAATGCATCCAAATCCCCAAAGAGTCAATTCATATGTCTGAGGAAGATGTATTAAGTATCATGCATGGATGAGAAACAGATGGTTTATGCAAATGTCAAAAATTCCGGGACAGTTTTTGCAATGATCGAGATTGCTCTGGTGTCCTTGGCTAGCTTCTCTGGTGGTGTCACATGTATTGTGTATTGTTTGGATACACTGCAGAGATGGATGCTGCAGTCATGTTTAATGTAAGGCATCTTATCACGGCATCCCAGAAGTCTAGGGCACACATGTGACATATCTGTAGATAAAAGAGGGAAAGAGCATAAAATAAAGGAAGGCAAAAAGAATCAAATGTATTTATCTAAGGGGGAAAAGAGGAGGTAAACATGAAAACAACTGTAGAAATAATGACTCGTGAAAAGTAAGCAAAAGATGAAGATGTCAGTGAATATTGATTACCAAAGCCCTGAACAAGAGTATCAGGTGATGATGTTGAGTTGGCAATTGTAGTGGATGAGCTGAGTGTCGAATATCCCGGCAGCAAAAGACAAGAACAGCTCTGCTTGAAGTGGTGGTGTGCGGTTCAGCACACACAAAACTTGAGCTTTGCAAGTGCAGGAATGAGCACTGCTCCTAACACACATACACAAAAATGCCTGTATCATAAACACAGTTGGAGACATGTGGCATAATACAAGGAAAACCAGCAGTATGTTGGCAATTAAGTAACAAGAAAGAGGGAAAATTTGGCTTAGGCAACAGTTGGGCACTCCTAAACCAACCTGGTCTTCCCCTCAACTCCATCCCACTAACTATTCAAGCCCAATTGATTGAAGAAAAAGCCCCTCTCACACACCTACAAACTTCGTTAAGCCAGAGACTTCCCTAATTTCAAGGGCTGGTAAGTGCAGTTGGAAGCCACAGTTGCTAAGGCTGGAAAACCCAGGCTTCAGTCTCAAGTCTGCAGGAGTGATGATCTTCTTTTTCCTGGTAACTGGGCCTGTTGTCAGTAAGGTACGAGGTAAACATTTACGCACAGACAAGTTAGCTGACTCATATTCACAAGCAAGGTAGCTAATGGTGTGAAAAGGATTCACATCTTGACCCTCTCTTCTGTGTTTTATCCACAAAACCACCTTAAAGTCTCAGGATGCTTCTGAGTTTATGATGAATTTAAAGAATACATCTGTAACACATATATATTTACAAGACAAAAAGAGTTTGCTTAATCCAGAAACCACTAATTAGCAGTTCTACCTACGTGAAATAGGTAAGAAATAAGAAAAAATATTTTCATGGCTTCAAGCAATTCCCTTTTCATGTCTACAAATTGGAGGATATCTGGGCAAAGAAACTTAACAGCTGGGATTATGCAGCAGTCAAGGTTATTCCTGAATGTGGTTAATGGAGAGGGACTCCTAATCCAGCAGTGCCCTGCTCCTGGTCTCCTCAACCTTCCCAGAGACCTTCTGCCTTTCATTCTGCACAGCCACCTCTATCTTTTTTCTGGGACAGATAAATTGATGGTATATGTTACCCCACCTGCAAGTTTAATGATCTGAAATCCACTAATAAATCCCTCCAAAATGTGGCAGACAAATGAGCACAACAGCAAACAGGCAGTTCATAGCCTACATGAACACAGAGAATGGGAAAAGCGATTCTGTGCAGGTCCAAACATGGTCAGTTATCAGGAAAATCAAAGAACCATTTTCCCAAGCAGAATAACAGAAGCTTGAAACTTTCATACTTGGTTCATCATCATATGAATGGTATAATTGTCCTGTGTATGGTATGACTCCATCGCTAAGCCATTTTAACTCTATACAGGGTTGTGCTGGGATTAGCTGTGATTTAAATGAGTGAAAATAGTTCAGCACTTGCAAAAAAAACCCCATATTTCCTCCTTGTGATTGTTATCTGCTGACTTGAGGGTCCCACCTAAATGAGCTCTCAGTCAGGGGAGCCTACTTTGAGACCTCAAGTTCACCTGGAAAGTGTTAATTCCTTTGAAAACTCATTCTACCAATGTTTGTTTAGCCTGGGAAGAGGGAAGGGCTAGACGGATAATTACCTCGGGAATTAGAAGAACATAAAAAATCCAGGAAGAATGAGAGTGCATCTAAGAAAGCAGGAAACACCTAGGGGAGGAAACCTGCGGTGCCTGAAGCCAAAGAAGAGAAAAATGGAAAAGTTAGAAAGAAAAGTACTCAGTGAAAACCATTCACTGAAGTCCCCAGAGTGACTTGCTCTCATTCATTGCACAAAAACATCACGTTCCTTTGAATTTAGCTATATTTTATGAGCAACAGTGGGGAAATGAACAGCAACAGATCCTTCATGTACATAACCTTACAACCTGACACAGGATCTTGCAATGGGATGAGAAAAGCACAGCAGAAATTCAGCAGTTACAAAGGTGAGCCGTCAGAGTTTGGATTGCCCTTCCGTCACAGCACACCTCTGCTCTCAGAACTTACGCGGTGTTGGGTCTCATGCTCACCCTCTGGACTAGGGAAAATTCTACATGTTTGCAGATGCCCGTCTTTCAATAGACAGGATCATGCTTCACTAAAAAGTTTCAGATCTTCATTTATATTTCAAGACTTCCTTTTTAGTAACTTCACTATGGAAATACAAAAAAAAATCAAAAAGGGATTGGAAATTTGAGTAACACAAGAATCATTGATATTTCCCTGTTTAAAAAAAAAAAAAAGTGCTAATGGTCCTTTGGCTCAACTTTGCATTTTGGGGGATATTTGGTACTTTTTAATGTAGAAGCTGGATTCCATCTTTACAAAACCAAGGAAATAGGATTCCACCTTCCGAGAGAACCATCTGCAGTAGGAAATAATCCAAATGCTAGCTAGCAAAAGAAATGAGGCAGTATAATATGCACATGCCAGGGATTACTTTCCCAGTCATTTCAGGCGAAGGAATGATAAAGCATTGCATTGCTTTCCTTTCTTTTCAAAATCGGTCTCACTTGAGAAGACTATAAAGAGTTGAAACACTTTTTTTCTGATTTGCTGCATGTGAAAGTTTTTCTCCTGCTGCACTAGCTTGTTGGTGCCCTCTTGTGTTTAAAAGAACATGATAAAGATCCATTGTGCCTGTGAGTTTTTCAAGACACAAGATTCATGGAGAAGAAGTCAAAAATAAAGTACACTTGATAAAGGTATGAAAACTAGGGCAGAGGAAAAAAAAATGTTTTAAAAAGATTTTTTAAAACTGAAAACAGAGTTTTAGCTTGTAATTTTTCAGAATTGATTTTACATATTTAGAGATGTTACCAAAACCACTGATAAATTAAAGGTATTTATAAGGTTATAGTAAGTGTATTTCTGAAAGTATTTCAACAAATATTCAAAAAGAACATTGAGATTTCCTTCTCTTTAATCTATTCGTGTTTATTGTTCCCATGCATAGAATCAATAATTACATAATACTTTTTATTATCTGATGGTGAAAGGTAGCTGAGGACTTCT
Source organism: Tetrax tetrax (assembly GCA_009806455.1). Taxonomy (NCBI): domain Eukaryota; kingdom Metazoa; phylum Chordata; class Aves; order Otidiformes; family Otididae; genus Tetrax; species Tetrax tetrax. The sequence goes on along the minus strand of WHYT01017188.1, from coordinate 9,463 downwards.
TCAAGGTGTGTGGGTCACCGGGTATGCAGGTGATACGTGTGAAAATGGAGCTGGAACAGAATCAGCCACTGGAAGGTCTGTGTCACTGATCCCCTTCCAGACCTTGTGCCAAGTAAGTCACTTCATAGCTGTCGATATCCTCATCTTCAGTATGTGCGTAGGCATCATCCCATGGGAATTCAACCTGCTCTTAAGATGGAAGTACTGAGTATAAGTCTTTTGGTTTTAATTTATCATTGGAATAGCTGATAAAATAGATCAAAGGAAAAAAAAAGTTACATGTGTGGTAACTAATGACCAGATCTTCTCCTTATTCTTATGCAGCAACACAGAATGGGAAAAAAACCATCATTTTCACCCCAGAATGAACATGTGAATTTGGGTCACCAGGCATGTTGCCAAGCACATATTTTGCTGTGGCCCTGGCCAATGGCAGCAAATTGCATCCGGCATGTCTGTTGTGACTTAGGAGCATAGCACAAGGCGTGTCAGCAACCCAGCAGCTGAAAAAGAACTGCAAAACTCTGGCATCAAGTGATGGGAAGAGCAGTGACCAGACATGGGTTGGGTGGGTGACAACCATCCCAGCGCAATACAAGAATCCAGGAAATATTAAGAGCTGTTGAAGGTCCTATGTTTTGAAAGGGTATGTTCAGCTGATTTTGAGAAGAATATGAATCACCAGAAATTTGTGTGCATATATCTACTTCCCACCTTGAGCTATACAAACAATACACACAGAACTTCCTAAACCCCCTCAGGTTCAGTTTTTATCTGTGGTCAGCAAGAGGCTGCTGTGATTCGAGTTCTCCTGAAAGCCAGCTCACCTCTGAAAGAAAACTCCTTAATCTGGTACCGCTTGGATCGCAGTCCTGACAAAAGTAGTAGTGAAACACTCTTTCTCCTTTTCTTGCAGATAGATGTCTGTTTGACAGTCTCAAGGGTGAGCTACAAAAAAAATTCTCAAACCATAGATTAACTCCTAAGTGGTGCAATTAAAGAGATTTATTAAGATTAGGTGGAGAAGGTGACATCAACGCTGAAGAAGTGGTCTGGGTATCACACCTACCCTGACATGCGCAACAGCTAATTGGAGAAGGTCTACGTTGGCTTAGTCACGGTGAATAAGACGCCATGACTTTACTAAGTTTTTTTTATCAAACATTTTTATCCCTTCTTGTCCAGCTCTCTCATCTTGTCACTCAGCCTAGCCCACACTTATAGGCTTTGGCATCAGCTTGGGTTTGTCATCCCTTTCTGCCCGGCTGGACTTCCCACCCTGATTTACAGAAGTGAGGAACACACTGGCCCCGGTGTCAGACGCTTGCTTTTAAAACATCAATGTGTTCTATGTGCTGTAAGCAATATATTTTGCCAGTGCATTTGTGTACAATAACAACTGACAGGGCTTCGTTACTCTTAATTAGCCAGCCAGATATAGACAAGCTAGCTGTATCTACAGATATATTGCTGAAAAGTACGCGGTGTTCAATCTGTCCAGGAAACAGTCACTGCTGCATTATTTTATTTATATAGATTCAAAGCACAGTGTAAAAATGTCTATATTCTTTCTTGGAGCCATTTGATATTCAAAACCACGTACGTGAGGCTACAACCATACCTGATTACCAAGCCCAGCACTCATCTATTTCAGGTGATGCTCTGTCTTGCTAAGATCTGCATACCCTGTCCCAGATGGATGATTGCATATTAAAAGATTATTGAACATTTTCTGTATTTCTTTCTTTCAATACCTGTCCTGCAGAAACACAGAGGTTTGAGGCTGGAAAAGTGAACACAACTGGTTCTTTAATCAGCTCACCACCCTCAAAGTTTCTCCTGCAGGTCCTTGGTTATTCACATTTTGGAAAATATTGGTGAATGTCTCTGAACTTGCTGTTGACTCACAGCCCTGGGCTGGATGCTCAGTTCATTGTTCCTTTGTTTCCAAGGAGTCTTCACAGAGGTCCCCACTGAATTCATGATTCACGTGTTTAAACCACAAACACCTTGGAGATAAACTGTCGATAATAAACTAGATAATGTAACCATTTAAAAAAAAATAAACACACCAAAAAACTAGCAAACACCTGTTACCCAGCAGCTGTAACTGAATATATGAAAGCATAGAATTCAAATCTACAAATCAGTGACAGTCATCTGTGTAATTTCACTGCTAATGTCTCCTGTCCATGGAAAGACCTTATAATATTTGTGTGTTACCTGGGAAATAATTGCTTTAAGTAGACCTTTGAGACTTGCACTATAATAATTAAATTCTGAAAAAGCAGACATATGATCATGTGTAATATTATCCAAACATTAGTGCAACTGGTTCTCTGCTGCTATGCTACAATCTAATACTGTTACAACTTCAGGTCTTCACTCCTTCCAGTGGCCTTCCAGTACCTAAAGGGGGTCTACAAGAAAGCTGGAGAAGGACTTTGGACAAGGGCATGTTGTGATAGGACAAGGGGTAATGGCTTTAAAATTGAAGAGGGTAGATTTAGATTAGATATAAGGAAGAAATTCTTCGCTGTGAGGGTAGTAGAACACTGGCACAGGTTGCCCAGAGAGGTGGTGGGTGCCCCATCCCTGGAAGCGTTCAAGGCCAGGTTGGACAGGGCTTTGAGTGACCTGATCTGGTTGGACATGTCCCTGCCTAGGGCAGGGGGTTGGAACTGGATGATCTTTAAGGTCCCTTCCAACCCAAACCATTCTATGATTCTACGTCCTAACTTGCTACTTTTTTTTTTTTTTTTGTAAAATAATAGCCTTAAATTGTTAGCTACCACTACATAAAATGCACTTGTGAGAGGACCACGATCTCAGCATCTTCCCAGCTGTGGCCAGGCTGCCAACTGGAAGCACCTGAGTGGAGAGGGGCAGCCCCACCACCAGCCCTGCAGGGTGATGGGAGCTGTGGGGTGGGAGGGGTCCCTGGGCAATCACCAGGGAATAAAAAGGCTTTGGGCTTCTCCATTTGTGGTGTTTGGGTTGGGTGCAGGAAGAGGGGGTTAGTCTGGGCTCCTGGTTGGTGAGGAGGTGGGGTGGGTAGGGAGCATGTGGTTTGGGATTGTAAGTGTGATCTTTGTTATCCTGGGGTGGGTGGCCAGCCACATAGAGGGCTTAGAAGCACCAGTAGATCCTTCTGGAAGTGCTACCAAAGCTCTGAGCTTTTCAGAGTCTAATCTCCAGTGGATATCAAATCTTGAGCTGTTTTAGTGGCATTTCTGCTGATATGAAAGTATTTAGGTCCTAGCACATGAAAACCATTGCTGCTCGTGGCAAAACTCCCATTACAGTTAATGAAGTGTTAGAAACTTGTCTCTTAGTGGGCTGCTGGCCTGTGCAGGCTGCATTTCTGCTGTCTCTCTGCCCTGTAGATGTCTCGTAGGTGACTGTAGCACAGGCTCCAGCCTTCCAGTATCCAAGCCACTTAAAGGGTTTTACTTTGAGTCATTGTTAGTGCTTCTTTGTATCTCATAAGAAAAGGCTTTGCTCTTTCCTTTAGAAATGGTGCAACAATGGCAGGTTCAAAAAAAGAAGTTGCAGTGAACTCCTACCTGAAATGTGTGTCGAGGGAGATGCTGGTTCCTATAAATGCAGAGAGTGGTAAGTCGAGTCACAGGTAAATACTTCACCCCTTTTTTTCCTCTGTATGATTCAAGTGGCAGTAAAGCTATAAAAGTCACTTCTGGTAAGCAATTTTAAACTTCATTGCTTAAGACCAAAGACACAGAGGCAGGTCACAGCGTGCAGCTGCGGTTTGCACGTGGAAGCACTGTGGGCTGATTTTGGCTTTGGACTGTACACCATAAAAAAAAAGAAAAACAAAAGATACATGAAAATTGTTTGTATTTTTCCTGTCCTGGTTACCTGAAGCTTCAGTCAAGAAGGTAATCAATAGCTCCTGGTAGCTCTTAGCCACAGATCAGAGAGAAGGGAACACATGCTGTGATGTCTAATGGAAATGACCGTGGACTGATAGGTCTTGCCCTGTAGCAAGAAGGGGTTGAGAAGAGGAAAAACTTATTCAAATGCAAGGATAACTTCAAGCACAGCACCAGGTTGCTACAGAAGCTTAAAACTGATGATGGCAATCTCACAAAAATCAGTCAGGAAAACTCAGATCAGCAGTAGCTTGGATCCAGTTGAATATGCTTTGAGATAGAGAGGAGGATTGGGTCCAAAGACAGAGGGTTAAAAAAAAAAAACCCAACCTGGAGTGGGCTCAGTTTCACTCCCCCACCCCTCCAGCCAGCGCAGCTGGGCTAGTCATGGCTGTCATAATTTCCTTCCATCAATAGCAAGGGGAGAATTGGAGACAAATGGTGACTCACATGGGCTGAGTCAAATCTTCTCCCTGGTCGTTCCTGTGAACACGGTTTACAGCATCTTCTAATTTAGTTTCAAAGTCCTGGCTGGGCTCTTGGGTGGTGTTACTTCCAGCTGTAAATTGCAGAGGGAAGAAGTGGGAGGTTCCTCTAACTTTTTGACGCTTGGAAACTCCAGCAGCATTAATGGGAAAACCCTGCATGTATCCATAGTGGCTAATTGGAACTGGTGAAAGCGTTTCACGGGGATGTGAGAAAGGGAGTGGTTTCCATATACATTGAAACAGGGAGGTTTGTCTTCTATTTTTTTTCTGCTCTTAGGCAGAACTTCATTTTTCGCATCTCTTACGTTGTCTAAACTTGCGAAAATCAGCCATGCTAAATATTTATTCTTCTTTTAGGGAACGTGTGGTGACTCCCAACCTGCTTCTGCCATTGGCACAGGCAAAGACCTGCAAAGCAGTGGATGTTTTTCACTACGGACATTGTTTGAATCAGTCCTTAAACTGCCTTCAGCTTTGAGTGTATATTTGGCATCCTAGACATCACTATTTACAAACAGTAACATTTTTCCCACTCAACTTTGGCAAAATGTTAAATGGCAATAAAAAAAAAGCAGAGATGGTTCACAGAAGTAATATTTAATGTAAGCATACACAGAAGCACTCGCAAGATTGAGGCGTTGATGAAATAATGTTTTTTAGCAGTATTTGCTTAATTCCAGCACAGAACCACGCTTGACCTAAATGAGTTCATAACAAATAAAATATTCTGTGCCTTAGGTACATGAGCTCTACGTGAACGCAAAGTATCCACGTAGCCCAGGACCCAGTGCCTGTCAGTGGTGAGCGGCAAGGAGAGGAGATAAGAAACAGAACATCCTTCCCCACAAATGCCTTTCCAACAACCAGAGGCTTAAGAGCTTGCTGAGCTGAGAATTATAGCCAGACCACTTTGTGCAGAAGACACCATTGGACTTATTTTTCATAAATGTTTCTCATCCCTTTTTTTTTTTTT
>WHYT01017187.1:195315-244525 GCA_009806455.1 Tetrax tetrax | reverse complement strand
CTGTAGTAATGAGCTATTCACAAATATTTGAAAGGTTTTCAAGCAGGCCCATGTTAGAAGACATTAGGAGCTCAACATTGCCTTCCTTTCACTGAGAAACAGATTGTTGCAGAAGGAGAGCTCTTGCAAGAGGTGGCACTAGAGATAGTCTGGCACAAAAGCAGATTTTATCCTATTTTTACTGAATTGAATAGCAAAACCAGGGTGGCAGTTCCTTGTAGCAAGATTGCAGTTTTTTAAGAACTTGAAAACAAAGAAAGGCTACAGTTAGACTTCTTTACATCACTTCACCACTGTCATACCAAAGGGAAAGCTAATAGGAAAAAAAAACTGTGGGATTTCCCAGTATTTTCTTACTGCATTTTAGCACTTTTGTTCTGTGGCAGACACTCAGAAGATGCCTCTGCTATGTTACACAGCACATGCTGACACTTCAGAGCAAGCTCCTAATGAGCCAGTAAACGCCTGTGGCGGAGAGCAGTAATGTAGGTCTCAGAGGCAGGGCAGTCCTGTTAGCCCAGGCAGAGTTAAAGCCATCAGCTTGTTAACAGAGCTGATTAACTTGCAGGGAATGCTGGCTCTGCTCATGGGCCATGTAGAAACACCTAGAGCGTCTTTGCAAAACAACATATACAGACTTGAATTTTAGAGCTGATTGCAAAGAGGGCCAAGACAAAAGTAGGAATAGGTGCTGAGCTACCTTCTCAAAAAAAAAAGGCAGAGAAGCATTTATACCGCTGCATTTAAAATGCTGAACTTTGGGTCGAGGAAGAAAATGCATAATTTGAAGAAGATATGAGCGTTTGCAAAGAGAAGAAAGCAGAATGTCAACTGTATAGAGTCCCAGCTTCAGCAGCCACCATGTCACATAGCAGTTCTGTCTGCTACGTGGTGTTACTCACCAGTGGGATTGATTGCACATGAATTAACAGTGTTCTACATTGAGCTCCAGGAGCTCCTCCTTGTTGCATTCTTCCAGCTTCACCATGCTTTCTTCTTAGCCACGTTCTTCCTGCAAATTAAAGTTGTCTAGTGCTTTAGTGTGGTGCAAGACTGTACATTTAGAGCATGCAAACTACAACACACTGAGTTCTTCATGTTGGTAAGCCCTTAGATTTCTGGAAAAATAATTGACTATCACACCAGCTGTTTTTAAACTTTTTAAAGTAGAGTTTGAAAGGTTATAAATAAAATTCAAAATAAAACTTGGAAGATAAGATAATATAAGTTTACTTTTAATTTTTCTGAGATGTGACAACAATTTCAAGTATTTTAGAAAGGCATTTTTTAAATTAATATTTTGTCTATCGTTGTCAGAAGTGGCAGGCATACAAGTGTATTCCTGTCTTATATATCCATTTGACCACTACAACAAAACCCTCTGCTTGAATGGCACTTGTTATTTAATTCCTCATTTTTTCCATCATTGAACTCAGTAACTATTGTGTATGCCTGGTCTTTCAGATTGAAGGTCTGTACATGGGGACCTGTACTAGGCTCTCTCAATAAGTGCAAACAAAACAAGAATCTGCAACAAGGCCGTTCTGCTAACTATAAATCTTTTGGTACGATATTTATATTCAAAATCCCATTCTATTTATACAAGGCTAATAAGGTTGCGTAGTGGATGCCCAGTCCTTGGAAAACTAAGGAGGGATCATGTCAAGTGCCATATTTCAGTACTTTACCAGTACTTCTGTTTTGTTGAGTAGTTGAGAGAACAAGAGGTTTGTTTCTTCCTAGCTGCATGTAGTTTAATGCAGAATAAGTATTAGTTCAGGATATCATTTGATCTTCAACACTACATCTACAGGAAGTTCTGGAAACAGTAGACCTGAAAGGTCTGCATGGACAAATGTACCCACCAGATGTTTGCAGTCCTCTGCCCGCACAGAAATACACTGACAGTGAAGCTAGAGCCTTTTCCTATGGGAACAGTTATTTGACCGTAAGCTTGAGTATTTCTTAAGTGCAGGATGAAACATTGCTTTTTGTCATTTTCGTCACAGCAATAAAGAAATGATAGAACTGAAAGTGTAGGGACCAGACAATCTATTCTCTGGCCAGGAGAGAGTTTCGATATTGCAGAAACTACTTATTCATTAACATTTGGAGAACACATATAAAGTTATGACATTTGTGTAGATACAGATATTGAGTTTTTGAGAAAAACACTTTACCTACATTAGACAAATACTGTTAACTTAGGGATTTTAAACGAAGGTAAGTAAATTTGAGGTTTGCTGCAATGATCATGAAAAGGCAAAACCAAACTAAGTTGCCAGTACAATAATTACAAGTCACTAACTTTAAACTTGCAAAAACATCATACTCTAAGATGTTACTGTGTTTTGTTTGGAAGGATGCAGCACTTCTAGGGGATGTTAATAGCTGGGTTTGTCCTCTGGAAAAAAAGTTCTCTGCTCTCCAACTGTTCAAATTCTGAAATACTTTTTATTAATTTTTGTTATTTTGTAATCAAGTGATACTTTGCATATGAGCAAATTCACACATTGGAATTTCAATATTAAATGTTTTTCCCCTGAATTTTTTTTTTTTTGTTCAGTTTAAAAAAGTATATTTGTGTTCACTGATACTGGCTTTGAATGGCGGTAGATCTCATTTCAGCCATTTTCTTTGCTTTTTCCATATTTGATCAAAACAAAACATCTTCCAGTTGCATTTTTTTTTATTTTAACTGAAATTATTCTGTTTATTGAAGAGATAACCAAGCAATTTAAATTGTTGTACGCTCATTTTTATGCATACTTGTCTTCACAGGTCTGCTTTGTCTTCTTGCCCATTTGCCAAGAAACCAGTAATTTATAACCATGAGTATGAATTAGCATACTACCTTACTGTTTGCTTTCACTTCAAAACAATCAGGCAGCAATATACTTTTAACACTTACACACATGTACGCATAAGCACACACACACACACACACAGTTAACAGCGTGAATGGGAACACTGGGCACAACTCAGCCTTGGGTGTGTGGATGAGCACTTGACCAAGAACTTTGCAAATCATGGGTCCTCTGCCTGCAGCACAGGAGCTGAGCTGAGAACAGGATTTCTTTTAAAAGATAAGAACAAGGAAACTCCATGAAGTAAACTATAGGGTAAGTACCACTGAAATAATAATCAAGGAAGCAAGCAGTATTGCTTGACAAATCAACCTCTGACAAGCTGTTGACAGAAATCTCTGAATAAAGTCATGTCAGTCCACACGGGCTGAAAGGAGACTGCACAAAATGTGAAAGAAAGGTCATGGGGTGGGGCAAATCCTGTGTCTGAAAATGTTTTTAAAAATGAGACAGTATTTGTGACGTCATCCATTAAAAAAAAAAAAACAAGCCACTAGTGCAAAAGCCCAAAATCACAAGCTCTGGCTTATAAAAAATTATTTTGAGAAGTGCTGGAGAGACTACTACCTAGGAAGACTGACTTAGCACTATCTGAAAAGGGATCTGTCACAACAAAAGCATAAAAATCACTCAAACAGTTTTATTTTACTTCAGGTCTGTGATGCTGAGAAAAGGTTCATAGGAATTCCTCTAGGACAATCATTTATATTGACACTTAAGAGCCCTAAGGTTGTGCAGCTTTTATCTTACAACAGCATAGCATAGGAGAGAACCCTATACATTTTGCCCTCCTGCTTTGTTACTTTTTTCAGTGAGACCCCAGGTTAATCAAATGTATAAAAAAGCTGTAACATTATAAAAAAATATTTTAAAAGGACTAAGTTTAAAATACAGTTTGAGGATAAAAAGGACAACAGTTACTTGCATTTTTAAAGAATTTTTATATACTCTTTCAGGCTGGATTTCTCTTCTATGAGAGAGTAAAAGCTGTGAGAAATAAGAATTAATAATAATCAAAGCAATAGAAGTCATATTGAGTTTTATGTCAGAGTTGCAAGATAAAGAAACGTATTATAAAACAAGTTATCTACAAAAGGGACAAACCTTTAAACTATTAAAAGTTTTCTCTTAGGCCTTCGTTTTGAATCTGTGAAATGCAGCTTTACACACAGGAGGCCCTAGATTGTTAAGAAGCAGGGCAGCACAGCAATACTTTGCATTTAGTCATGCTTATTTCCCTGACACAAGCAAATTCAAACTACCTCTGTGCAAGATTTTAAGAGCAGAGGCATGGGAGACATATTGGACTCCGTTGTGGCTACACATCATCAATGTTGTTACCTTAGTTACAGACACAAAAATCCTTGCTGTGGATGGTGATGTTCAAACCAGAATTAATCCTTCTGGCTTTGCAATGTTGGTAGCTAAAGAAATAATTTTACTGCTGCTCTGAAAATTTTTTGTGCCTGTCAGTTGTATTTCAAAGCATGATGGATGTGAACCAGCATATCAGTCCTCAGTAAATCATATTTTAGAGGTTACATTTCACCAAGCTGAAAACATCACTTACCTATCCATTGAACAAACTCAAATAGAAAAAGAAGCTGGCCAAAACGTAGAAATCACAGAGTTTCGCTGTTTCTTGTGGTTCTATGAGTGTTTCAGCATTTGAGTGGACATTGGCATCTTTACTCCAGTACAGTGCTGAGGTCTAGTCTGAGTCTGAGGACATCAAGGGAAAGAGTGAGGTCATGGCTCCATCCCCATCTGCAAAGCTGAGCACTAGATTCCACTGACTGGAGAGCATCATTCATCCTTTCCAGAGGAAGGTGAAAAAGACATGTTCGTGTACATGTAAAGAGGAGGAAGTCTAGCTGGCAGCCTGAATTTCAGCTACAATAGATGAGTGTTATATGACACTACAGCTTTTCAGTCCATCAAAACCAAAGTCATTCCTGCTTTTGCTTATTGTTTTCAGAAATGCAGTTACTTGCTATGGCATACATGAAAGATATTTATTTATTTATGTCTTTTATTCCTACTTATGCCAGTGTGATGTACAGCAGATGTGCCGAACAGCAAAAGGGCAGTACCTCAAATCTTAAGTCTCTGACTGCAAAAAGCTCACTTTTGCACAGTATTGTTCTAAATATTAAGCTTTCATCCAGTGCATATAACAGTCTGACAAAGAAAAAGCTAATTAATGTTTGAGGCTAAAAAAGTAAAATACAATTATTGTGGATGGAGTTTTGAAGAGCGTCTCAATATTTTTTTCGTCATTTTACTTTCAGTTTGATATAAGGAGCCTAAGTGGCAGAGGGCATTTCCTGACCCTGTGCAGAACTTTAAGCAGATATTATCCAGTTCTCATTTCATTAAAGGGCACACTCACGGATGTTCTAGCTAAATGCCTCATGTAATGAATTCAGTCTAGCATCCCTCTGAAGAGGGAGAGGATTGTTTTATACATGGGTACTCTGACACCGAGGAATTAATCATGATAGTCAAGGCAACACATTAGGTCTGGATTAGTTTTAAAAAATTTTTTTCTCCACTCTTGTGCATCATACAGTGGGTCTTGAATTTACAAGTTCATTAGTTCCTTCTGTGCTCTGTCTATACAAATGTACTTGTGAATGAAAGACTGATTTGTAGAACACACAGCAATATATAATAAGTCACATGTAATAGATTCAAATTTAGGAAAACTCTTGTCTCTGAGCTGCATACTGGTGCACTGAGTTTCAGTGTTGTTACATAAATTTTCCCACATTCAGGCTTGGGAAGCCTGATACTGTCCAGTTTTCCAGCTGAGTGCTCTATTTGCATATTCCACAGACAAAAAGCCACAAACTGGTAACAACATTAAGTTCTTACAAGACATCGATATCTAAATAAAACCCGTAAGATGTATTTAAGTCAATGCAAGAGGATTTTCTAAAACATATGTAACATGTAAGCATGTGTGGAAGGCCACAGTCTGGACTTCAGTAGATTTTTGAGCCCAAAGTCTACATACAAGAAGCAGCAGAACTGAAGATGAGAAAGCAGAAGGTAGATGTATGCAGTTTAGTGCTTTTGATTTAACTTAAAACCTATACAAAGGGAAACCTCTAAAGTTTTATCTGAAGGTGTAGGCAGTTCACGTTTATGAGAGCAATTTCTCGAAATTAGCATTTCATGTTACTTTCTACAGTCTTATCACATGTTTAGATGAACTTCTAGCAATCCTTACCTAAGATTCTTTGCCTTGTTCTCTATTGAAAATAATTAAAGAGTGAATTATTATTAAGTATTGTTAATTTGGAAGCATCTATAGATGCAGATACATCAGCATTCTGTAGATGTTGAGTTTTTACTGCCAGGTGTAGGATAAGAAGTGGCCCAGCTGAATAACAGTATGGTAAAAATTAATTCAAACTCTAAGCGTTTCATAACAGCCTCAGGAGAGTAGTCTGAGCCAGACATTTTGCCATTCTCACATGCTTATATCCCATTAAAACTGTCTTAAAGGATCTGATCACCATAAAAATTTTCAGCTTCCTAGAAATAATAGACTTGACCAAAGCAAGGAGAGCAGCCCTACGTAAAATTAGAGAGAAGTGCTAGAAAAAAAAAGCTGTAACCATTAACTCCACAACCCTGACAACATCAAGGCCATGGATCCTACATCATTCTTACTGATTCAGTGTGCATCCCCTTTAACACGTGAAGGCATATTGGTCTTCTTTTTTAAAGTATGGCTTTGCAAAGCTAATATCTATGTGTAAAGATGCTAAAAACCTCCCTCTTACTATGGCAGTTTTGTCGTTTTGGATCTCTGCCAAGCACAGATAATTAATTCTTCTGCCTCTTGACAAGAATTTCTTAGTATAATCACAGTTCTTAAAACAAAATGCGGTTCATTTTAAGATTCCAGTTTTAATGCTTGAATACACCTTTTAATATAAAACATAGATTAAGAAGTATAGGCGTAGAACATCTCTGGAAGATGTTTACTCAAATAGGCTTTTGAATACAGTAAATTGCACTTTTGCTTTATCATTAATGATTAATTAATTAATGATTAAGTGTAATACAAGAGATGCTCTAAAGAAGAAACATCCACTAATGGAAGAATATTTGTGCACCACTTTTTCAGATGATCATGTGATATTGAATATACTTTATTATGTAAAAAGTATTTTCCTCTCTCTTTCACTTTAAAGCATAGAAGAGACTCACCACTCTCAAGGCAATGACAATTAGCGCTGAATATTGCAAACAGAAGTTTTTCTGCAAGCCTGCATCTTTAGTTGACTGTTCATATAAGGAGTCACATAATGGGGTCTTATTAGCTACAGCTTTTTGTGCGAAGAATAGGCAGACTGCTATTTTATAGAAGCCACTGAAAAAAAATTATACCACACAATGTACACTGCTGCAAATTAATTATACTATCATAATCCATCAGCAATATCCCTAGAGAAGCAGGCATATAAAAGTGCTATCTTTCTTTTGCAGATGAGAAAGTGGAGATGTTAATTTCTGTTTTTCTCCTCAAGCTGCAAATTATGGTAGTGCATATATCAGAGTCCCTGGGCTAATTGTACTTTGATCCATTCTGATTGCCTAGGGGTATATTTTGAGATCAATACCAGTTAGCTTGTGTGGCCTGACTTACCTTCATTACCTGCACTTCGTTTTTTCCGGGAACAAATGGTGCGATAGACAAATGCAATATTATTTACATAGGAAAACAGAACCTGAGAGACAAGAGATGTCCAAAAAATGAAATAAGCTGTGTAACTATCCAAACTTATCCAATATGTATTCTTTTCCCATATGACAGCTCCAGTAGGTACAGCATTCCTTCCACTATATACGTCATCCTGAAAGTGTTTAGTCACTTGCTTTGCCATTAACAGTTTTCCTTCAATTCAAACACTAGTGAAATTATAATTATATTCACACATGATCTCGTCAGCTGTATCAGACTGCCATTCTTAGACAATGGATGACAGCTACACAACTGTTGGCAGGGATACCCATACAAGATTTGGCTTTGCCGGTTTTCTTGTCTAGGAGTTCAGCTGTCTGATGAAGTGCATTGTCTATGTTTGAGCTGATAATGTAAAGCAATGAGGTATATTCTCAATATATGTTCACATATGTTCACACTGGATTTATGTCCTTTAAGGTTTCAGTAATAGTTTAGTTTTAAGCAAGAATTTAAACTTTCAGCAAATACAATACACAATATACATATACTTTCTGTGCTTTGTTAATTTCACATCATATGATGAAAAATTGAAGCTTGAAAGAGCATATTTTACTTTTTCTTAAAAAACAACAAAACTGCAAGCAACAAAACATGACCTGCTTATCAGATACAGAGGAGCCCGGAAACAAAGAAATACTCTTGCAAATAAGCAGTTTTACATACAATAGCTAATTAAAAAAAAATAATAGTACTATTGACATTGAGGAAGAGATTAGTGTATAAGCATTTCAGACAGAATTTCTTTATGCAAAGTGTAATTAAATTAGAACTTTCAAAGATACTGAGCTTTTATAGTTTTCTCAATGCAAAAGCCCTAAACAAGCATAACACTGAGCACATGCTACACTTATCACCACCAGGTATTTTGTAGCTGCAGCAAGATTTTAAGCAGATGCTTTCAAGTCTCCAGTTAATGTAGAACAGCACGAGAAGTGATAAATCTGAATGCCATATAGCGATGCAGAACAGGATTGCAGTCATGGTAGAACTGCTGAAAGAATATGACTTTATATGAGACTTAGGGCAGAGGAATTAGTTGTGCCCTGTTCCTCCAGCAGAGACTTGCCCTAGTCACTAGGACCAGTAGAGATTTGTCACTGATTGCCAGGTGAGAGAAGTATATAGGCAAACAGCTATGTCGGCCAGGTGAAATGCTGAGGGGTCTTAAAAGTGGACACAATTGTCAGTTCTGTATCGAACATCGTATAGAAATTACTTTCAGTTTGTACAAGAGTAGCAAAGGAAGACCTCACTAAGCAATACTGTAATTCAAATACAATCACTTACCAATGGCATTGCACCTGAGACAACTCTTTACCCAGCAAGACATCTCTCACAATGCTGTTGTATCCACACAGACTTGAAAGCTAGTGTAGGCTTATATAAATGGTGATTTAGGACTTTTTTTCTGGTATAATTTATTTAGCTTTTACATTACCCAAGCTGTACCTAGCTATGCATACTTTTTGGTATTTCATAGTTTTCATCTTGTGGGATTGTTTACAGTTTGCAGTTCATAAATGCATGTTTGTAGAGAAGCAATACTAAACAACCAATTATGGGCTAGCGCAGCAGTGTTAAACAGTTCTAGATCATCCTTCCATTTAAAATTCATAATAGCTATTCAGACTCAAGACTTGTTATTATTAAAATGCATATATCTCAGACTTTTAAAGCTATATATGTACTTTTGAATGTTACAAAGCTGCTTCCTACCTTATGAAGAGCAAAAGCTTTTGTTTAAAAGGACAAATTGAAAGAACTGACAGATTCTGTAATTCTACTTCACTCCCTGTTTCAAAAAATAATTTCCTTTTATGAGGATCAAATACCTACCTTCAGCTAGGGAAGAAAGGAATAATCTTAAAATTACATATTTTTACTTTTATGCCACAACTGTTTACCTGGTTTACTGTAAGAAACCTCTTACTTGAAGCAGCTGAATGATACTCCGACTTTTATTTTAATTTTTTTCCTGCAAATTTAAATTAGGTATTTCTTCAAAAGTCGGTGAGCCACTCTCTTGACTCTGCTACAAACCTTAACGGTCATATTCCTTTTTAATTATTATTCATATAACTATTAATAAAAATAGTTCTTCTCAGACAAAAAAAAATTCTGTAGTTCATAGTTATGAAACTTGTCCAAGGGAAGAGAAAACCCTCAGCAACAACACTCCAGCCCTTTTAGCTATAAAAGATTGTATTAAAATCTGAGGGAAGTGCATATGAAATCGTGAGTGGAGAAGAAAGTGTAAAAATATGGAGTAGGTTAAGAGTGCCAGACAGACAGAATTATACATTGAATTTGTTGTTACTATTAGGAGTTGTCCTTCACAGGACAGCTGACAAAATCGTTTTTACTCCTATGATGGATTCATTGAAGTTCTATGGACTTCTGGAGGACAGACTCTCACACGCTTAGGGACCTAGTTGACAGAGTCCCCTGGGAGGCAGTCCTGAGGGCAAAGGAGTCCACGAAGGCTGGACATTCTTCAAGTCCAGGAGCAGGCTGCCCCCATATGCCAAAAGATGAGCCAGTGGGGAAGAAGATCAGTCTGTCTGAACAGGGACCTTTGACTGGGACTCAGGAAAAAAAAAAGAGATTTTTATGACCTATGGAAGAAAGGGCAGGCAACTTAGGAGGACTACAAAAACATTGTGAAGCTATGCAGGGAGAAAATTAGAAGGGTCAAAGCCTAGCTAGAACTTAATTTGGCTACTGTGGTTAAAAAACAATTTTTAGATGTTTCTATAAATACCTTAATGTCAAAAGGAGGGCTAAGGAGAATCTCCATCCTTTCTTGGATGCAGGGAGATGCAGAGTGACAAAGGATAACGAGAAGACTGAGGTACTTAACGCCTTATTTACCTCAATCTTTAATAGTAAGACCAGTTGTTCTCAGGGTACCCAGCCCTCTGGCTGGAAGACAGGGACAGAAAGCAGAATGAATCCCCCATGCTGTGACTGATAACTATTCAGAGGGGATAGGCAAGGAAGGAGACATGAGGGAGCTGCCCTCTGTGTCAAAAATGGGATTGGTTGCACAGAGCTATCTTTGAAAAACAGCAATGCACAAGTTGAAGCTTATGGGTGAAAAGTAGAGACCAGGCCAACAAAGGAAATTTTGTTGTTCGTGTCTACTACAGTCCGGCTGATCATGAACAGGAGGTAGATGGAGAGTTCTTTCTTCAATTGCAGGAAGCATCATGCTTGCAGGCCCTGATTCTGAGAGGGGAATTTAGCCATTCAGACATCTGCTGGAAAAGTGAAACAGCAATCTACTGGAGTGTGTTTAGGACAACTTCTGAGTATCGATGATGGATGTCCAACCAGAGGACAGGCACTGCTGGACCTGTTGCTCACTAATAGGGAAAAATTTAACAGAGAGGTGAAGAATTGAGGTAGCCTGGGCTGCAGTGATCACGCCCTGGTGGAATTCTCAATCTTTAGAGGTACAAGATTGGTAAAAAGTGCAGTCAGTACCCCAAACCTCAAAAAGGTAAACTTTTGGCTCTTTAGGGTGCTAGTGCATGGGATCTCTTGGGAAACTGCCCTCAGAGGCAAAGGAGCAAATGAAAGCTGGGACATATTTGAAGATATTTTTCTTAGAGCACAAGAGCTCTCAGTCCTGATGTGCAAGAAGTCAGAGAGGGGAGGCAGAAGGCCAGGTTGGCTAAGGCAAGAACTCTTAGACAAACTAAAACACAAACCCAAAATGCATAGGGAGTGGAGGCAGGAATATACATCCTGGGGAGATTAGAGAGATATAGCCAAAGAGAGCAGGGATAGGATCAAGAAAGCCAAGGAGCAGCTGGAACTGAAATTGGCTAGGGATGTGAAAAATAACAAGAAAAATAACAATAACTCTTCACGTGCATAGAGCAAGAAATGAAGATGAAAGAAACTGTACCTTCCTTGATAAGCAAAACACGAGATCTGGCTACAGCCAACATGAAGGCGGCTGAGGTACTCAATTTTTTTTTGCTTCCATCTTCACCAGCAGGTGCTCTAGCCATGCTGCCCAATTCACAGAATACAAAAGTAGGGACTGGGAGCATGAAGTACTGTCCACAGTAGGAGGAGAAGAGGTTCAAACCATGTATTTGATACTGTTTCACACAAATTCTTTCTCTTTAAGATAGAGAGGCATGAATTTGATGGATGGACAGCTCAGTGGATGAAGAATTGACTGGATGGTTGCACTCAAAGAGTTGTGGTCAATGGCTCTAATTCCAGGTGGAGACCAGTGATGAGTGGTGTCCCTTAGGAGTCCGTACTGGGACCAGTATTATTTAACATATTTGTTGGGGACATGGACAGAGGTATAGAGTGCACCCTCAGCAAGTTTGCAGATGACACCAAGCTGAGTGGTGTGGTTGACACGCTGGAGAGAAGGAGTGCCATCCAGAGGGACCTTGACAGATTGGAGAGGTGAACCTGTGCAAATCTCATGAGGTTCAACAAAGCCAAGTGTAAGGTCCTGCCCCTGGTTTGGAGCAATCCCAGACATGAATACCAGCTGGGTCATGAATGGATTGAGAGCAGCCATGCAGAGAAGTACTTGAGGGTACTGGTTGATGAGAAATTCAACATGAGCTGGCAATGTGCACTTGCAGCCCAGAAAGCCAACCACATCCTGGGCTGCATCAAAAGAAGTGGCCACCAGATTGAGAGAGGTGATTCTTCCCCTCTACTCTGCTCTCATGAGACCTCACCTGGAGTACTGCATCCAGCTCTGGAGCTCCCAGCATAAGAAAGATGTAGACCTGCTCAAGTAAGTCCAGTGGAAGGCCACAAAGATGACCAGGGGCTGGAGCACCTCCTGTATGAGGACAAGCTGAGAGAGTTAATAGAATCATAGAATCATAGAATAGTTTGAGTTGGAAGAGACCTTTAAAGCTCATCTAGTTCAGCTCACCTGCAAGGAGCAGGGACAGCTTCAACCAGATCAGGTTGCTCTGAGCTTCATCTAACCTGGCCTTGAATGTTTCCAGGGATGGGGCATCCACCACCTCTCTGGGCAACCTGTTCCAGTGTTCTGCCACCCTCATTTTAAAAGAGATTTTTGTGATGTCTGAGTTGTGGTTGTTCAGCCTGGGGAAGATAAGGCTCTGAGGAGACCTTATCACAGTCTTCAGTTACTCAAAGGGAGCCTACAGAAAAGATGGGGAGGGACTCTTTATCAGGGTGTGTAGTGATAGGACAAGGGCTAATGGCTTTAAACTGGAAGAGGGTAGATTTAGACCAGGTATAAGAAAGAAATTATTTACTATGAGGATGGTGAGGCACTGGAACAGGTTGCCCCGAGAGGTGGTGGATGCCCCATCACTGGAAGTGTTCAAGGCCAGGTTGGATGGGGCTTTGAGCAATCTGATCTGGTGAAAGGTGTCCCTTTCCATGGCAGGAGGTTGGAGCTAGATGGTCTTTAAGGTCCCTTCCAACCCAGACCATTCTATGATTCTAATCCAAGGGGAAATGGTCAGTGACCTGCTACACCACTTAGACACACACAGATCTGTGGGGCCAAATGGGATCCACCCACAGGTACTGAAGGAGCTGGCAAAAGTGCTCATCGAGCCACTTTCTGTCATTTATCAGCCATCCTGGCTAACTGCAGAGCTCCTAACTGGAGGTTACCAAATGTGATGCCCACCTGCAGGAAGGGCCAGAAGGAGGATCTGGGGACCTACAGGCCTGTCAGCTTGACCTCAGTTTTAGGGAAGGTCATGGAGGAGCTCATCGTGAGTGCTGCCACCTGGGAGATACAGGACAACCAAATGGCCTAAGTCAGCATGGGTTTATTAAAAGCAAGTCCTGCTTGGCTAACCTGATCTCCTATGATGAGATGACTCATTTAATGGTTGAGGGAAAGGCTGTGAATTTGTTTACCTGGACTTGAGTAAAGCAACGGACTTTGACACTGTTTCCCACAGCATTCTCCTGGAGAATCTGGCTGCTAATGCCTTGGATGATCTTAATCTTTGCTGGATAAAAAACTGAGTGGCTGGCCAGGCCTAAAGGGCTGTGGTGAATGGAGATAAATCCAGTTGGCAGCTAGTCACAAGTGGTGTTCCCCAGGGCTCAGTATTTGGGCCAGTTCTGTTTAGTATCTTTATCAACGATCTCAATGAGGGGATTGAGTGCTTCCTCAGTAAGTTTGCAGACAATGCCAAATTGAGCCTGAATGTTGATCTACTTGAGGGATCTGAACGGGCTGGATCAATAGACTGAGGCCAATTGTATGAGATTCAACACGGCTCAGTGCTGGCTCCTGCACTGCAGGCTCCTGCACTGCATAACAACTCCATGCAGTGCTACAGGTTTGGAGAAGAATGACTGGGAAGCTGCTCAGTGAAAAAAGGACCTTGGGGTGAGAGTCAACTGCTGGCTGAATATGAGCCAGCATCATACCCAGGTGGCCAAGAAGTCAAATAGCATCCTAGCTATTTGACTATCAGCAATAGTGTGGCAAATAGGAGGAAGGCTCAGGGGAGACCTTATCACTCTCTACAGCTGCCTGGAAGGAAGTTTTAGTGAGGTAGGTGTTGTTCTCCCAAGTAACAAGTGATAGGATGAGAGGAAATGGCCTCAACTTGCCCCAGGGGAGGTTTAGGTTGGATATTAGGAAACATTTTTCCACATCAAGCATTGGAACAGGCTGCCCAGGGAAGTGGTTGAGTCAGCATCCCCGAAGGTATCGAAAAGAAGTGTAGACATGTCGCTTAGGGATGTGGTTTAGTGGTGGACTTGGTAGTGTTAGGTTTATGGTTGGACTCAATGATCTTAAGGATCTTTTCCAACCTAAATGATTCTATGATCTTATCAAAGCCAGCGGCATTTCAGCTGTCTTCATGCTGAAAGAGAACAGGTTAAATTTATTAACTGCATTGATACATGCAAGTTAGGCCTTCACCTGTACTACTTAGCAAATTCCAATGTTTTCCCATTTCCTGCTAAGCAGTTGTTAGAATGATCACTGGAAGGCACTTACTCACTGAAAAACTGACTGCTGACAGGGTCTTGTGCTTAGAGGAATCATTCTGCACTCTTTTGTTCTGCCCTTCTTCAGTCCTTTGCTTGTCAAATAAAGTTTAGGTATTTTGTGTGCAAAGGTCCAGTTTTCTGAGTTGCATCAGGTCATAAACTGCAGGTATTTTAACTGATTTCTACTGGTTTAAGATTAGGCCCTTAATTGGAAACAGAATTACGTGTATAGATTTGCAATCAGAAACATAATAAATAAATTTTAAAAATGAAATAAAACTTTTCATCAGTTACATCTCCTCCCTGTCAAATAAGTAACTCTGAGAGTGACAAGAGTTATGGTTTGTGTTCTTCACAGTTTCGTGAGTACTGTAAACCTATTTCAGAAGCAGCACGGTGGTTTTTTTTTATTCCAGTCACAGATTTATATCTAATATCTGAATATTAAAAAAAACCCCCAACTTTCTACACCACGTTTTTTCATTATTTTATTTAGAAGGTAGATTAACTGATTAATAGAAATGTAAATTGCATTTCCCTTCTCAAATTAATTGAATAAATATATATTATTTTAAAAGATCAAGTTTTGATGAATTGTACTGTATCCTGTAGAGCGATGAAAGTCCTTGGATGCACTGTACAGAAGCCTTACCAGAATGATACACTATTTTAATATCCTGACAAATCTTTGAAATTATTTGTAGCAAAAGAAAAACTATTTAATGGGCATATGATAAATGCAACTTATAATTTTCTTTGCACAGACATAAATCCTTAAGACTAATGTACCTTTTGCTCCCCAAGTATCCTATTCATTAGAATTGATTATGTTGTGCTTCTATTCAAATGGAGACTAGAAGTTATACTTATTTTTCTATACAATATTTCAAAAAGTAGAAAGGCAAGATCTTTAAAGAACAATCATTTGTAAGTGATTATACTTTAAAAATCCTATATCAACCTTAACAGTCTAAGGAGTTGGAAATGTTTTCCCATAGGTTTTCAAAGCCTTCAGCTCTGGTTGTCTGCCTGAGCACTAGTTACAGCTTTTGGTAAAATCGTACACTTCCACAAACTTCTGTATGATGTTGTAGTTGGGACAAAGATACCTGCTTGCCTATTCAGTATGTCTGCAATGGGGTCAATACCATCTCCCTCCTGTGACATAAATTGTGATTTTTGAACTTGTTCTATTCCACATATACATCTTTTTCTTGGCTGTTTGAAAGCCTCCGTTTTTGTTTTTTTTTAAAAAAAGTCAGTTAGCCTAATTAGTCACTTGACCAAATAGATTTAAAACTCCTGTTCTCTTGGTACATCACAAGCCACGGAAAGACCAGATATCTTTTCTGTAATCCAACAGAAGTCCGTGTCATTGTCGAGTTGGCCAATTGCATTGTATCCAATAACAAATAAAAGTAGACCAGTTGTGGTGACATGGTGAAACTTAAACAGATAATTCAGAGAAACTAGCATTTATAGTCCCAGTCCAACAAAACAGTTCTGCACTTAACTTAAGTGAGAGTATCCTTTATTTATTTATGAGGACAGACATTTCTTTTGTGTTTGAAGCACACATTTTCCAAAATGTTTTGCTTGTCTGGAGCAATAAGCGTTAGTTACTTGGAAGAAGACGTTCTACAGTTCTTCTGGCTGGCTAAACCCTTGTACTCATAAGTTTAAAAATAAACTTTCTAGCAATAGAACAGGTAAAAGTTGTATGGGAAGGTGCAGAGTCAAATAACGAGTTTACTTAGGTATTGCAAAAGACATAAGCAGAAGAACATTTCCTAATTCTGCAGAGGTCAACTTCTGTTTAATCAATTTAAAATGCAATATATCTGTTACAAATGCAAGATTGTTTCTGGCCAATGTAAAATAGCAATACTGGTTTGTTCCCTTTTGTATATTGGTAGATGTCCAATTATTTGCTCCACGGTGGCACAAAGAAGGGATTACATGTTGCCTTTATTCAGAGAGACAAACAAAAGATGAAGTTCTTTTTACATTTTTCAATATTCGTGCATCAAAACATTAGTTTCAGGGTAGCTCAAACTGCATTGTGTAATCCAAGCAGCAATCCAAAGAGCTGAACATTGAAAAGGTAACTCTCTCCAAATATATTTTTAGAATTCTGAAGTAAAAATTTATTAAACAGTATAATGACAGTAGCTTCAGGTAATTCATGTCCATTTCAGACAGAATTGTGTAACAGAATACTTAACTCAACTGGTACTGTTTGAAGCTTATTCTTTTTTAGTACTTACACAAGTCATCTGTCTATGTGTTTCTGGATTTTTCTTGCATGTTCCGTGCAAACATTAGCACATTCTTATGTAACAGAAAGACAGGGGAGGGTTTTCCTTTGAACACCAGACTAAGAAGTAAAATAGATCATTGGAGGAAGAGCATTATGCCCATAATAAGAGGCTTACGCATGCCGTGAGTGATGACCCAGTCCCTGCAACCACAGCAACTCTGAGAGCCATGCAAACTCTGGGCTAAGGGGATGCTGTCTCCTGCTCCACTCTGAAGCCAGGCACCTAACGAAAGCCAGGTAGGCCAAACCTAAGATTCTGGTTCTTTGAAAGACATACAAGGTCAAGAGAAGAGTGTCTGCCCAGGGTCTTTGACAGATACCCTTTAATTGTTCATACCAGTTGTGTTTGGTCATTAACATCACAGTCTCACACAGGACAAGATACAATGTTCTGCCACTTCAACCTCCAAAGCAAAACTTTGGTATTTGGTTGGGAAAAAGTATTGGATCAAAAGGGAAAGGGTCAGAAAGCCAGCACTGAAGGAGATCAGTTGTTCTTCCCTTCAGCTGTAAGATACGTTTCTCTAATGTTTCCAAGAAACCAAATGGCAGGGAGGCAGGTAATTTCTTGAATGCAGCCACTCTGGTGCAGCAGTGCATCTGTGACACCCTCTGCTCCCCCCAGGGCTGGGCTGAGGAGGGTGTGGTTACCGCCCAACTCAAACAGGCAACTGTCACAATGGAAGGAAACATTCCTTACAGCAGAACTATACTCTGAAAAGCCAACAGCAAGGGCACTACCCTTGAGTAGTGACGTTGATCTTCATGGAGGACAGCAACAAAGTCATTTAGAGTGTGCAATGAGGAGAAGCTTGTCCTCTTTTCTAATTTCTCCTTGGTTCACCTTTGCATTATAGTGTGCAAATGCACTGGACACTGAGATGCCTTCCTGAATAGCTCCTGTGTCCTGAGAAACTGTCTTTGCACTGAAAATGCAAAAGCCTAACGAGAGAGCAAAGAGGTCAAATATAGGCAACAGTACACTTTGTCAGTAAAAAAACAGTGAAACAGGTGAAGACTATAAGGGCCATCTGCAATCATGGGACAAAACCTGACCAGTGTTTTTTGCTATTTTTTTCTTCCAGGAATCAGCCAATTCAGACGCTGCTGAGTGCCTGCCACAAGGCACTGCTTGAAGAGACATGTATGGACTGCATATGGCCACACAGCGCTGTGCGTTTCAGACTGTGCAATGCACACAAATGAAAATCTTTCTGTTTCCTCCACTCTACATGCACTCTACATGCACTGGTGTATCTGCACATTCTGGCTGTGGGTTTTGTTGTTTGTTAGGAAAAATAGTGACTGCACAGGTGACAGGCTGCTGCCTGCAAAAAAGCTAAGTACAAACAATCATAGAATTATAGAATCATAGAATGGTTTAGGTTGGAAGGGGCCTTAAAGACCATTTAGTTATGACTCCCCTGCCCTGGACAGGGACACCTTCCAGTAAACCAGGTTGCTCAAAGCCCCATCCAACCTAACCTTGAACACTTCCAGGGATGGGGCATCCACAACTTCTTTAGGCAGCCTGTTCCGGAGCCTCAGCACCCTCACAGTAAATCAGATGGCATCTGCATCTGAGGGGGAAGATGAAGTGTATTTGCATGTGATATAGGACATCTAAGCACTCTGAAGAACCATGGCTGGCCAGGCACTTAGATTATCAGGTCCTCCATTCATCATCTGCAGATTTCTTCTTATGAGTCAGTAGGAGTGTAGAAGGAGGTAGGCTAGATGGATCTGGTAGGAGTGAAGAACAGGAAATGGGTTCTCATCCAAGATCAAGACTACATGCATGAGATAGTTTCAGAACAAATGATGGACTTCTGTGTAATTGTCCTCTGCAGAAGGTTGCTCTGCAGCACTGGAGACCTCCTATTTGGTAACTGCCCTTGTGCCACAGCAGTAGTCCACTTAACTCACCAGCCCCTGAGGTCTGGGAAGGGTACCTAGACTGAAAAGTACAAGAGAGAAGGCTTGTACTTTGAACACCAGACTAAGAAGTAAAATAGATCATCGGAGGAAGAGCATTATGCCCATAATAAGAGGCTTACGTGTGTGACAGCAACTGTGTGTTGGAAAAGTCTACAGTACCATGTGAGGAGCCTAGAGCTACTTACGTACAGTTACTGGAGGGTCTTGGAAGCACCAGCTGAAGCTGATAGATCTCCCCATTCCCCAGCTGCTTGCTGAGACTTTCCAAGTGTCTCTAGGAGTAAAGTTGAAGGCAGTGTGGGTGGTCACGAGACTTCTTCACAATCACCCCACAGCAACATGACAACTTAAGTACCACCTCACAATCACCAAGAAAAATTAACTGCACACAACCAAGGTTTCTTAGCTCCCTAATGCAGAGAAACTTGGGAAGGTGGGGGCAGGGTAGGAGGGGGAGCTTCCACACTGCTACTTTCTCCAAACTGCCCCACCACATCAAGCGAACTCAGCATATTCACCCCACTCATCCACATACTTTGAAACCTGGATGTGGACATCAGCCACCACCTCTTTATTTGGCAAGACTACAGCCAAGTGGTCCTACAGTGACTCAAGGCATAACTACACAAACAGCTGGCAAGCTGCAAGCAGGCCAGGAAAGCTGAACGTTAATGCAATTTCAGAATACGCAAGCAAGCTGCTCCATAGGAGATTTACTAATATCCAGCGTTCTGTACAAAAAGGTAGTAAAAGTTTCTTATAGATCTAGAGCCAAAATATCTCTCTGACTGTCCTCCTATCAGGCAGCTATTGAAATATAAATACTATTTTTAAAGAAAGAAAACAGCTAGTCTGTTACGAGAGGAAAACAAAAGTGCTGCTTGCCTCAGTACATCAAATGTACTAAAAACTCTTTGGAAGAAGATAGAAATAACAACAAAAAACAAAAACAAAAACAAAAACAAAAACCAAAAAACCAAACCCAAAGGCATTTTTCCTAAATATTGCTGTATTTTGTTGCTTTGAAATTACAGCGTGTAGAAAACACAGATATACTGAGATCACATATCTCATTGTGGACTTCTGTCTGCTGAAAGGGTTGACATGGGGGGGGGAAGAGAAGCAGAAAGTTTGAAAACAGCTACATTACATTATCACTAAGGATTTATTTTTGTAGTATTATTCATAAAGTTTTCTGGGATATTTACTTTCTGGGTATCACAGGAAGCATAGGACTATAGGGATTGTGAAACTGTCTACACTGTCTCTTTGTATTGTGTGAGCTTGACCTCTTCTTATGTTGTACTTATCCACAGTTTACCAGTGGAACTTGGACTGTCCAGTAGTCTTTACCATGCTGGCAAAATAAAGATATCTAATAGTCCTCAAATTGCATCTATGTTTAGAATTATACACTTTATGCATCGATTTACTGACTTTTCCCACCCCCACCAGGATTTTGCCTCATGTTACTTACATCCAGGTTGTGCTACTGATCCTCAGCAGCAATGAGCATCACCAGAAGAGGTATTCCTTGTGTAAAGCACTACATGCTGCATGATGGTGACAGCTTCTGGCAATAACTGTGTAATCACCTGTAGAACTATATTTTGGCAAGCACACTGCAGAATGACCAGTTGTTTTGAAACAATGGGAAGCACACCTCTATACTTTCAGTGACACAGCTATTGTATCATTCTCTTCTTGGAAGGCATTAGATTTGTAGCAAAATCTTCCAGTAAAAACTAGTTTCTAGTTATAAAATTGTTTCTTCACAACTCGTGAAATAAACAAACCCAACATAACCAGACTTAAAGAGCTCGTACACAGCATAGTCTTGAGAAAGTCATATATTTTATCCATTGAAATGGTTTGTTAACTCTGAAACCTAATGATAGTGTTTTCTAATATTTATGCTATTTTCCTTCCATCCCCTCGTAATATCAAGGTCTCTCCTTAAAAGGTTTCTCCTTAAAATAGCAGCCAACTCGGTTAGTCACAAAGAAATCAAATCTTACCCTTGCATGTGGCTTCCCCACTCTGCTAGCTTTGGGAAACAAGGATGTGTCTTGAGAACCAAAATCTAGAGTCATCTCAAAGCAGAAAAACTTGAAGGTAATTTTATACTAATTTGATAAAGACTTGTCTTCATGTCATGTGCTACAAGAATCGCAATCTTGGCTGCAGAACTAAGGTCCAGTCCATGGCAGACTCTGCAGAAGGTTTCACTTCTTCAGTTTTCAATGACAAATGTTTAATCCTTTTCTTGGAGAACCCACATGTGAGAGATTTTTCACACATTTCATGTTTTTCAGGACAGAGGTTCCAGTAGTAAAAATGAATAATTTTCTGTCTTTCCCATTAATAACTCACCTTTTTGTAATTTGAGGCTTGGGGTCCTGAAAATGCAGTGAGCTGCTGCTGTCTTGACTAGATAAAATTCTGATGAATAAGGATGTAAAAGTAAAATTAGGCTACATGCTAATGTCCGTATAAAATCCAAATCAATTAGTAGTATTTATCTAATGGAAAGTGCTAAACGCCAATGCAACAATACTTACAAGCCTTTCAGTTTTTGTTAGGAATTGTTCTCATATCATATATTACACTGTATTTAATCTTCTGCCCCAAGCAGTTTTTCTTGTGAGAGTGTTAATAGATAATTCATCTCCTTGTAGCTTGGTTGCTCTTCTAGCAGACACAGTTTAGCCTCAATTTATCACTGGAACTGTGTCTAAAGCAGTTTATTTCTGGTACTGTCCTCAAATTTCAAGGCTCGTTATATTTATTCTGTGTAATGCTAAGCCACATAATTCTATGCTCAAGTGGACAGACAATCAGCTCCAATGATGGAACTTTTTTTGATACTAGGCTTCAAAAAAGCTATTAAATACACGTTTGCATGATATGGCTCTTCTAGGTGAGATCTTCAAAATCTGAGGGTAACTGGATGTACAAGAAACAAGCTTCTGACACTTCTGGGTCTGATCCTCTTTGAACGTAAAAAGATGGTATTTCTTTGATTGTTTTTCACTAGAGTGAATTTAAGTTGCTGTTGGCCAAAATGCCAACATTTGCTAGTACAAATTCTTTAATTTCTGAAGAACATAATTTCCTTGCGCAGATTGTCTACATTATAGTTTATTCTTAAGCTTATTTTTAATAATGATCACATAGCAATACAATTGTACGTACAGCTTGCTTATAGTAATTCTGACATTTGCTTTGTTTTTATTAATTTTAAGATTTTCCAAGGGAGGGTGGAGATTCTTGATCCCGACTGATATAGAAATAAAAAGTGTAATTTACTTAGTGTCAGTTCAAATGAAATTTTCACACAGCAATAAAAAAAAAAGGCAAATATTTTACAAAAAGAACAAAAAACACAGCATTGCTTTAGAATAGATATTTACCATATTTTGCAGACAAAACCCCCCAACCCTTACTAGAAGAAGTGTTAGTTGCAATAGGTTCAACAGCATAAACGTCCCATTTTTTTTCAAGGGCCTTGACACGTTATCAAAAACTAAACAATGAAAAACTGAAGAACCTTTTCAGTTACCACAATAGCAGCAAAAGTCAGCTTGAACACACGTCTTTCTTCTAGCGTTGTCTGTTAACTTTTAGGGAAACATGTTCTGCTATACATTTTAATATTATCTTCTAACAATATTACAGCTGTGAGGTTTACAGCATTAAGTGGGCTTTGCAGAAGGCAGCTAGCTCTTATTTTGTTATGCGGGCATACATTACCTGCTTGGTACTCTCATTGGATAAATAACATCAACAGGGACTGTCAATGTACTTTTAAAAGTCCAAGCTTTTTTCCTGAAAGATTGACCTGAATGTTCATTCTTTCATACTTCTTTTTTAAGATATATAAATTTTAAACATGATGCAGACTTCAGTCAGCAGAACTAAATGCTCAATAGTTTTGAAATTTAAATCTTTTAATGATTAAAGGAGGCATTTAAATATTAGTAATAAAGACTTGACAATTCTGGACATGTGATGCAAGGTGTTGACTTACATCCAAATTTGTTGTTTGTTGATTTCTGTACAACTCAGTAAATTGGCTGAAAAATAAGCCTACACATGCGTTTGAATCAGACCACATTCACCTCTCCCCTCCTGACTACAGCGATCTGGATTTTCGTGTGTTTTTAGCTTGTAATTCAGCAATTCACATTACCTTTTCCTATTAACTGTGTCGGAAAACATTACTGTCAGAGAAAGGCATTGTCAGAGGTTAGACAGAGCCTGCTTTGTGACAGAATAAATGTTACTAAAACTCATTACTTTGAAAGTCACAATCTGGCAGGACAAAGAGCATCACAGGGGTGCTGGGAAGAACATGATACCCTTCTCCCCTCAACAATGCACAGGTCAGTCGACGGTGGTGCTGGTGCCCTAAACACCTTTGCTGAGCCGTGCTTCAGGAATAGCTGGAGGCAGACTTAGGACTGTCAGCTTGGCTGGTGTCATCCATATCTGCACCCAGGTGCAGGTGGCACCTGGAAGATAGGATTTGGTGCAGAAATTCCCCAGCGAACTCTAGGCAAGACAGATGCCGCATGTGGCTAGTGGAAAGCCTACCCTATGTCCGCAGAGGCAGAGCAGCTGTGCTGGTGTGACACATGAGCACTGATTATCATGGGAACGGTGCCTCAGGGTGCTAGCCTCTTGCTCCTCTTGCTCCTCTTGCTCCTCTTGGCCCCAGCTGGGCAGAGGATGTCTCCACGGAGTGGTGCTTGGCAGTGTGACAATGCCTTTAGCTGGCTCTAGTTCAATACAGTCAACTGGTGGTGCGAATTTGCTTCCATCAAAATGAGCTGCAGGTTTCTTGTAACATCTCTAGGAGACATGCAGTGCGTGGTGAGTGATCTCATATCTGGAGCCACTCTCTCCGCTCCTGGCATGCTGCAATTTCAACACACAGGTGTGGGAAACTGATGGACCAGCAACTCTGTCACAGACCACCAGGTCCTGTGGTCTGCCAATGTCTGATTATTTACCCTGGCTTTCTGAATTGGCTGGGATAGCAGAGCTGTGTGTGAATCATTGCACATCCCTGCTTGGACACCCACAGTTAGTCATTCCTGATGTGGCATAGTAAAGGACTTCTAACAAATGAACTACATTTTTGCTGGAACACTCACAAATTCCACATCTTGAGCTCCATCTGCTCTGAATGGTATTAGCAAGACTAGCAAGTTTGCAGCTTTACAAGACGGTTCAGCTCCAATTGTCATATATATAAATAATGAAGAGACATTAATATTCTGTTTAGGAGGTGATCTACCAAAATCTCTGGTTTATCTAAACGAAGTTGAAGCACTGTACTGCCCATATGAAAACACAGTAATGTTAGCAACTGCAGTTAAACAAACTGTTGTTAAAATGATGCTTCCTGGCACTTGATCGCTTTTTGAACATGGTCCTGCTAGCATTTCTTCACTGAGTCAGTCCCAAAGCGTAGAAAATGAATTGCCAATGTTTTTACAATGGAAAAAAAACACTCTGGGATACACTGATGCTATACATTACTAGGCAAGAGAGGCAAAAGTGAGTCTGTTTTGTCAAGTCAGAATTCAGAATGCTTTAACTTGATTTTCTGTGTTACGAGAAAGACCGTTGTCATAGTTCAGCCCTGATCAGAGACTATGCAGTCTCTCTTGCACTTCCCCCACCCTCCGAGAGAACAGAGGGAGACAATATCAGAAAAAAGGCTCGAGGTTTGAGATAAGGACAGGGAGAAATCCTTAAAAGTTACTGTTATGGGCAAAAAAGACTCAACTTGGGGAAAACTATTCATTTATTACTAAAACTAGCAGGATAATGAGACAGAGAAGCAAGATAAATCTCCCCCCACCCCTCTTCTTCCCAGGCTTATTATCTCTACTACCTTCCCCCTGACCCTGAGCAGCACAGTGGGGAAGAGGGAATGGGGGTCGCGGTCAGTTCATCACACGTGGTCTTACACTGCTGCTTCGTTGTCAGGGGAAGAACTCCTCACATTCCTCCCCTGCTCCTTTGTGGGGTCCCTCCCATGGGCTACGGTCCTTAACAAACTGCTCTGGCGTGGGTCATTTCTTCCACGAGGTGCAGTCCCTCCAGAACAGCTGCCCCAGTGGGCCCTCCATGGGCCACAGCCTCCTTCAGGCCTCCACCTGTTACCGAAATTCGGAATAAAACTCCTTAACAACAATGAGAAGTTAAGAAGCAGGCACTTCTTTATTGCAGCGCTGGGCGCACGGGGGATCGCTCCACCTAGCGTGCGCGCCTGTCTGATTCAATGGCACCGTTATATCCACATTCGATATACATATTCAATAGATTTATGAGATATTGTCATGCATAAACATCAACATTCCGAGAAATCATTATAATACGGCTCCTCCCATTTACGCATGCTCAGTAATTTGAGTCGGGGGTCTTTTGGTGGTCTCGGGGTCTTCAGGACGCCCCCTCCTCAAATTTGTCAGTTGAACTCCTCCTTGAAATCTCTATTTACAGTTCTGAGAACAAGGTCCCCTTGTCCTTTAATCTTCTGGCTTGAAAGTAACAATTCAAGGCCCCAGCTACACAATGGGTGCCTAACTACCCCCAAAATACCGAACTATGCTTCTTAACTTCTCATTGTTGTTAAGAAGTTTTATTCCGGATTTCGGTAACACACCTGGCCTAGCGTGGGGTCTTCCACGGGCTGCAGGTGAATCTCTGCTCCTCCGTGGACCTCCATGGGCTGCAGGGGGACAACCTGCCCCACCATGGTCGTCACCACAGGTTGCAGGGGAATCTTGGCCAGGAGTCGCATTACTCCTCCCCCTCCTTCTTCACTGACCTTGGCATCTGCAGCCGTTCCTCTCACAAGAAAAATTCTTCACAACAAGCTGGCAGACGCCTCTCAGGATCTTTTTACATCTCATTCTCATCTCCTCTCCACTTCTTGCAGCCAGGCTGGGCCAAGTTGTGCCCAGTTGGCCGCCCGACAGAAGGCCAGAGGGTGAGGCCTGCAAGGCCCACAAGGCTTACGCCTCCCCCTCTCTGCCCCCGCTCAGCTCCTTCACACCTTCTCTTCTCTTTTTTTTCTGTTTTCCCCTTCTTAAATACGTTATCGCGGAGGCGTTATCACGGGACATTCTGCTACCAATTGGCTTGGCCTTGGCCAGCAGCGGGTCCGCCCTAGGCCCGGCTGAGTCCACTGACCAAAGGGGAGCAACTTCCAGCAGTTTCCTACAGAAGCTGCCACCTTAGGCCCCCCCTTCACTAGACAAAACCAGAACAACCATTTATGAAGTATGTAACTTCACACAGGTTTTCATTTGAGATTGATTTTTAATTTATTTTCATTTTTGCTATAGCGTGCAACTGGATGCAACAAGAAAGCTACTGTTGCTTTAAAGATTTTTAACTTTAACTTCTGATAAATTATTTATTTACATGCACAAATACAGGCTGGGCAGACAATAGGTCAAGAGCAGCCCTGAGGAGAAGGACTTGGGAGTGCTGGTGGATGAGAAGCTTAACATGAGCCGGCAATGCGCCCTTGCGGCCCAGAAGGCCGAGCACGTCCTGGGCTGCATCAAGAGGAGCGTGGCCAGCAGGTCGAGGGAGGTGATTCTGCCCCTCTACTCTGCCCTGGTGAGACCCCACCTGGAGTACTGTGTCCAGTTCTGGAGCCCCCAACATAAGAAGGACATGGACCAGTTACAGCAAGTCCAGTGGAGGCCATGAAGATGATCAGAGGGCTGGGGAACCTCTCCTGTGAGGACAGGCTGAGAGAGTTGGGGCTGTTCAGCCTGGAGAAGAGAAGGCTCCAGATAGACATTATAGCAGTTTTCCAGTAGCTAAAGAGGGCTTATAAGAAAGATGGGGAGAAAACTCTTTAGCAGGGCTTGTTGTGACAGGACGAGGGGTAATGGTTTTAAATCAGAGGGAGGTAGATTCAGACATGATGAAAGAATTTTTTTACAATGAGGATGGTGAAACACTGGCACAGGTTGCCCAGAGAGGTGGTGGATGCTCCGTCCCTGGAAATGTTCAAGGCCAGGTTGGACAGGGCTCTGAGAAACCTGATCTGGTTGGAGATGTCTCTGCTCCTTGCCAGGGCATCAGACTAGATGACCTTTGAAGGTCCCTTCCAACCCTAACTAGTCTATGATTGTATGTATATAAGTATTTTAATTTGCACTCATGATGACACAAAAATCATCTTCTCTAAACAAATGCCAAAGGACTGCACACTGTCCATGAGTCTGGATCTTTTTAGAAAGTGTGCTTACTTTTAATTTAGCCTGGAATGTAGCTGCTTAACTTTTAAAAGCAGCTCCTGTTGATGATTTCACATCTTTTAACTTTTTCTGGTAAAAATTACTTTTGAATGTGCATATTTGTAATTAATTGGAAGCTATAGCGACTCAACAGAAAAATTAGTATCTTCAAACCTCAGTCAGCAAGTATTAATATCTGGTGTATTTTGCTACTCGCATTGCTTCTAGTTTATATTTTAAATTGTGATTGCAAACACTTACAGTGTTACACTTATTCCCTGTAGGTTTTAGAAGGCACAGAATTTTTTTTTTTGTCCCTATCTGTATAGTTGTGTGGTTTTTATTTTATTCCTCTTGTGTATTCAAGAGAGTAGGCCTCTGCCGTCACTCATGGCCTCCTTCCATATGAATATACAAAAAGTGCCAAAGCCATTTTCAAAATGACTGGTTTCAGCCTACTTTAACTTAATCATTTTAAGCAATGCAAAGCCCTCTTTGCTGAGTTTTATTTTCTATGGAAACTTCAAATTCAGAAAAATTAGAAATGTAGCAATGGGATTCATTGTCAATTTGCTGACTGACAAGGTCTGACCACATTTATGTCAGCAGTCATTTGAAAGCCTAATTCTGCTGCTGTGTTTGGTTTTTTCTATAATTATAATACAGTTTTTTTCTACATGGAGATCCTCCAGAAAAGAGTGAAGTTAATGCTTTATTTCACCAGAGGTTAATCCCACTGTAAGGCATTTATTGAATCCCTGTGTAGATGCTTTAATTTGGAAGTCACATGGCTTCAGTTCAGTAGAGCTGAAATCTCTTAGGGATTAGGCTATAGTGACGATTGCTTTCCTTCTGAATGAGAGAATCCACGTGGAGCCTTAGTAGGCTGTAACCTACGTGTATCGACCTCACCCCTTTGGCTAATTTGTCCTACCTCCTCAAACAAAGTAGTCATCAATGTATTACAAATTATACTTTAGTACCAACATTATTAGTCTGGTAACTGACTGCTGCTCATTTGGAGTAAGCATGCTAATAGCATGTATCAGGAAAAAACAATACACAAGCCTACTAAAGAAGTAATCGCGTATGTGTCATGAAAGTGGGATATTTGTCTCCTCAAAAGTACCATGGAATTTGAATTATCTAGTGGCTTGTGATAGCCTATGAAAATTGCAGACAAGCATGGTGGGAAATAATCACCTCCTGATTCTTGTCATAGTTTTAAACAATAGCTTCTATCTGTATGTGGTAACGAGGTAAAATTGTATACAGGGATCATTCTGAACCACTGAAAAATAATAGTTTATGAAATGGGGAAAAAAAAACAACATCACATAATTTCTCCTACAACAGACAGATGTGGATTATATTTTACTGGTAGGAAAGATAACAGGAATATTCAGGTGAAATATTGGATCATATACTAAAAACAAATGCTTTCGTTTTTTTTTTATTTCTAGTGCCTGCTTGGGCACTTGGGACCTGTGTAATGTCTAGCCTTATTCTCTTTACAGGAGTTCAGACACATCTACAACCTGTAATATAGCAAGGAAATCAAACGTGATGGAAAATGATCCCCATCATCACTGCCAACTTCTGTTTTAACAAGAGAAATTCTGGGAACCATCCCCTTCTTCATAATACTACTCCCTTAATAAAATTTTGAGAAAATTTCTGCATTTGCTTAAGGAAGATAACTTTGCAGAAGTGTCCTGCTTGACAGCTTTAAGAGTTAGTTTTGGCAGCTAAGGAAGGGTCTGAAAGAGTGACCCTGGTCCCACGTTGTCACCGGCACATCCCACTGGAACCAACAAGTAGCCCTGCCTTGCCAGGGCAAGCTCATCCGCATGAGATGCCATGTCTGCTGCATGGACTGGGCTGTGTCGCGTCAGGCACTTGGCTAAAAACAGATCAACTGGAAACGCAGGCACCTTCCCTGAGGCCTAGTTGATACCGTTTGTGTTTATTGATCTGAAAGAACAACATCTGGTGTAGGAGACAGAAATGCTCCTAACACCTCGGAAAGGGATTTCAGCTAAGGAATGGTGCTGGTTTTGAGGTATTATTTTCATTTAGTTTTCTGCTAGTCTGCACTGAAGTCTACACCCTCATTCTCTGAGTAATGCTAAGAATTTACTGTTTGGGGCAATGCAAGAAAAATCTGTTAGCCTTAAAACCGCACCAGACCACATCTTGATGTCTTACCTTCTGTGACCTGTTGCAAGGTGCTAATCTCAGCAAATGACCATCTCCTTCCTCCAGGTTTGCGTTAACCCAGCAGGTGAAAGCACCATACCACACTCAGCTGCTGATGCTGAGTTCACCCCCTTCTGGTGCTGCAGAAGCAAAGCAGGTCTGCTGTTGCTTAAAGGTCTGGATGCAAACTATATATCATGTCATTCAGAATGTGTCTTCATTACGGGGAATACCTTTTTCTGTATTTAGAGGAAAAGGTATTTGCTATGCAAGGACCACATATGTTTTAAGGCTTATTGGCTAAATAATTATTTTCTATTTAGTAACTGCATTCAGCTGCAAACAGAACTACTGGATACCCTGTAACCTAACACTACAATATGTAAATCTATTTACTTGCGAGCTCCAGAGTGCTGTGTTTTTCTCTGCTGCAAGCATAAAAGTCACTAAGCAACACTAGACACAAATATATTGTTTTCATTCATTGCAGAGAAGGGTAGGTACCTATCTCCTGCTAACAGCCACTGACTTCTAGCTATTAGATTCATTTTGACGTGATCACACAGTCTTAAAAAAAAAAAAAAAAGAACAGGAAAATAGTTGGCAAAA
Source organism: Tetrax tetrax (assembly GCA_009806455.1). Classification (NCBI taxonomy): domain Eukaryota; kingdom Metazoa; phylum Chordata; class Aves; order Otidiformes; family Otididae; genus Tetrax; species Tetrax tetrax. The sequence continues at coordinate 214,570 of WHYT01017187.1, read as the reverse complement.
GAGGACATCATTGTTAGGTGTAATTATTTGTGGCTTTGAATGCGCTGATGATGGGAGTGAAACTCAAGTGGATTAAGAATGAACCACAATAGGAAGGAGAAATACAGGAACAGTATAAATTCCCTTAAGGGAACATATCGTATTGAAATAATAATTACAAAACAGCATACTTGAATTGTTTAAATGATGGAAATATCTAGAGGGCAAATCCAGATCAGGATGCAATTGTTCTAGGCAGTGTACTGTCATATGGTAAAGGCAAGCCTTTGTCCCAAAGGATTTGAAATTGTGTAGGAGAGAAAAATACAGGTGGAAAGATACAGAACCTCTTTTTCCCCTTAGAAATAACACAGGTTGCGCCTAGGGGAATGCATGGTGTGTGCAGATTGCTATGGGATCTCTGTCAGGGTTGGGAGCTAAAACTAGATTCCCAGTGCTTCACTGCCTTGACTGGAGGAGATTTCACAGCTGTTGCACTTCTAGCACTTATCATGCCAACTCTTGAATTTCTCGGTTACTGCTTTTAAGGACTGTTCTTTACTCAGATGTTTATTTTGTTGGTTCACTGACAAAAGCATACATCAGGTGTCTGTGCAGTGGGGCACCAACAGTCACACAAAAAAGACCTCTAATTAACCATCAGACACCCTCAGGCGAGCAACATATTTCTGCAATGCACACACACTTGTACACGTAAGGAAAATTGAGAGGAGTTAGACATTTCAACACCAACTGACTTTGTCACAGAAAATGACTGTATTTTCCAAACTTAAACCTCCTCAGAAGAGCCTTAATTGTCAAGATAGCCTACTTAAAGTGTCAATTAAAGGACTGGAGAGAGAGGGCAGCTCAGGAATCACACACAGCTCTTGCCAAAAGTGATGAAGGCACCAGAGTACAATGGCTGTTCCTCATTTCAGGTCCTCGCAAGGCAGGATGGCAGCCCTCTCTGCTCTCACTGTTCAGTGGCTGGGGGCTAGGCTGTGCCCTGGCAAGCATGTTGCTCACTAGCAGGAAAGGGCAGGCGTGCATCTTTTTCTCACAGGGAGGGTCTTCTCTTGGAGTCTAAGAGTGTCTGAAGGCACTTACTCTTTAACCAAGAACCAGTCTGGCAATGTTAGTGAGAGTCTGGCCTGAGCACAAGAAGAGACTGTAATGTGTAGTACTAAGACTTGTCCCACAAAACAGATTTGATACTGACAGCTGGAGGCAGCAGAAAAAAAAAGGAGTGAGTGATCTTTAAGGGAACTTATTCATTCTTAAGATCATGCGTCACCGACAGCTGCGGTGATCTTGTTCACTAGGTCACCTTTCAAGATCACAGCAGGAAGAAAAGAGACTCTGGAAATTGCAGAATCATAGAATGGTTAGGGCTGGAAGAGACAGTTAAAGGTCATCCAGTCCAACCTCCCAGCAAGAAGCAGGGACATCTCCAACAAGATCAGAGCCCTGTCCAGCCTGGCCTTGAATGCTTCAAGGGACAGGGCATCCACCACCTCTCTGGGCAACCCGTTCCAGTGATTCACTACCTTCATTGTAAAAAAATGTCTTCCTTATGTTTAATCTAAATCTACTAGCATTTAAGGACAGTTATACAAAATGGTGAAGGGTTCATAGGATTTCCATTTATGGTTTCTCCTCCACGAGAAGTCTAGTGATGCTGGAAATAAAAACAGGTCTGGGGAAAATGTCTTTTTTTTTTCAGTCTCAAACCTTCACTGTGTACTCATGCAGAGGGAGGGAGAAGAAATATTTGTGTTGATACAACCTTTAATTACACATTATAAGATCCTGAGAATTCAGCTTCAGTATTGAGTCTTGTAGTGGATAATTTCGGTATATCTACAATCTCATGTCTTAACAACTATGAAAATGAGACTAAGAATGGTGCTGTGATCTGGACATTTTCAGAGTATTTCAATAGCAATGAGACATAAAATTACTGAATAGAAAAACAAGTCAGATTAGAAAGAGTAGAACGACACTGGAACAATTTATTGTGGGATAAGAAGCCCCATGCTAGGTTTTCTGAACTTTTTAGCTTTTTCCTTCTTCCTTTTGTTTTGTTGTTCTCATTCCAGTTTATTATTCGTTCAGCTCAGTTTGCTTCTGGTTCACTTAGTTTTGACATATGACTAAACAAAATTGCCAAGGGCACATAGATGATGGATGATACAATGATGGCAGACTTATTTTCATTCCAATTCTAAATTCTTCTAAATAGGACATTTTTCTTTCTGAGTTCAACCCACTGCATGCATGAAAGTGGAGAAGTTCACCTGATGTGACTGTGGGGGAAGAAAAAGGATGAGAAAGCTGGACTGCAGTTTTGCAGCCGTATTAACTTTACTTGGATTCCTCATCTTTACGAGTCATCATCCCTCACAATATTGCAAAGAGACACACGTAAGTGTTTTTACCTTCTGATATGTTGCATAGCAGTCTTAAGGAGCTTCTTCATCTGTTCTGTTCAGGAAGCAAAGAAAACCACAGCAGAAGCATCACAGGCTTCAACCTGCAGTTGCAGTGGTGAGCAGAGTGCTGGAAATAAGTGGCAGCAGGAGAGCAGAGAGCACAGCTCGGCGGGGCCAGCTGTTACTAGTGAGTATGAAGGAAAGGCTGAAGAAACAAAACCCTGCTATTCGTACCAAATGGTTGCTAAAGAATTGTCACTGGTTCCCTGGTGTGTATGTGTGTTACTTCTACCTGCAGTTGGTGGCATGGCTGCTGTAAAAGGAAAGGAATGGAAACCTTGTCAAATGCACCGTAGGAAATGAATTAGGCCAATTGTATCATTTCCTTTATTTCAGTGACCTCCCCTTACCAGGTCAGGAAGAAGATAGATACAGTTTTGCTTTTGGTCCCTTGCTTTTTTGCTGATAAGGACCTCCTACCTTAACACTAGTAATGATAGAGAGACTAATCCTTGGCGTTTTCTGAAGAAGCTTCTTAGCCCTGTGCTCCTGTGACTGCAAAGAAAGGAAGGAATATTTCCTTGAGTGCATAAAAAATCCAGGTGCAGAAAACTTAAAAGGGGACAATTTGATACAGATTTATCTCTTCCAAAAGAAACTGTGCAGGGCAGATGTCAGATTTTTGTGGTGATCTGTAAGATTTAGGAACATGATGTTAGAACTCTGCATGTTTTTTTTTTTTTTTTTTTTTTTTTTTTTTAAAGCAAGGCCTTACTATAACACAAAACTGAAAATGTTCACTGAAACACCTCATTTTCACATCAATGTTTAAGAGATGTGCATGAAATCCCATTAAATCCTCTGAAAGATAAATTGATGTGAGCCATGACTCTTTTGTCATCCCTGAAAAAAAGAGAAAAATCGTGAGATACCTGTAGACCTTGAATTTTTACTGCTCATTGCATCATTGGTAGCAGAGATTTTACAACTCAATAATCTACTGCCTGAGCTGCCATAGCCATAACTATGAAAAACACATTAACCCTTGCAAGTCATGCAGCTACAATAAATGTTAAGACCACTTCAAGTGCATTGTAAGTCCTCTTAAATCAGTGGATCCCAAATTTCCTAAAAGTCTGATGCCTTCTGCAACTAGTGCTTGATTGTGCTCCTCTTTCCCCTTTTTCTTCTATACCTTCTTTCCCAGTTCCTCAAGGCTCATTCCTTAGCCCACTACTGCTATTTCTTTTCTTCCTTTCTTACCTTTGCTGTGGCCTTTTTGTTCTTCTCATCCCTTGTGCTGATGGCACTGGTGTGAACCAGACTGGTAATTGTTATTGGTTTGGGCCCTTCACCATACCTATCCCTAAATTTGGCATAAATCACTGGTAATGTTGCTTTTTCATTATAGTTTAGTGCAAGATAACTCAGTGCTTTCATTAAACTAGGACTTGGAGTCCCTAGTTTGACAGATCATTTTAATGTTGAGCTGAGCTTGGAGGGGTATTAGGAAAATGGCAAGTTAACAAATTTGGACTGTACATCAATCTTCAGGAACAGATTTAGGCTGAGATGATTTTTTTTTTTAACTGGTAGCCAAAATTTCTTTTATTCTGGGAGAGAAGGATTAAAAAAACCTGCTTGCATTAGGAAATTCTAGATTGAAGAAATCTGACCTATTTTTCAGTATATAATTATTGCTCTTTGACACAGATGCTAACTGCCACTTAGAAATTGATACTACTTTGGGGAAAAATCTACTTTGTATGTATCCAAGGTCTGCAGTGTTTAGACAAAATCACACCATGAACTGAAGTGGGTATGATGCTAAAGAAATAAATTACCTGATTTTTGGCTGGTGAATGGCATAGAGCACTTAGGACTTTTACTCTTCAGGGTAAATTATCAAAAGAGCCATTTCCGGTTTCTTTGGTTTTGTTGTCTTTGTTTTCCCCAAACTACATATAAAACAATGGTAACATAACAGCAGAGGTAGATTTAAATGCTATTTGTTGAGATTCAGACCTCCAATCTGAAAAAAAAAAAAAGTATAATGGTTATAATTCCTTTATTTCCCAAGTAGCTGGTCAATCAGACAGTATGATAATACTGCAATTTCCAGACATATGCAGGCTGAAAAATGTATTTGTCAAACAGGAATAAGAAACTATTTCAAGAGGAATTGACGCTTATAGAGTGTCATTTCACACAGTTCTCATTGCTTCACAGCAGCAGTTCCATTCTTCCGGGCTTCAAACTGAAAACCAAAGCCTTTGGGGAAATCTTTCCTATATTGTTTCTAAAGCAGCCCAAACAATCAGTTCCTGTGGTGCTGCACAATGTTGTCTCGATTAACCCCTTATAGATATTTCAGGATAACTGTGTAAACTAAAAGGCAGAGATGAAAGTTAGCCAGACAACCTCTTCTGATCTCAGTAGATCAATTCTAAATTACAGGGGCTAAGGTTAAAACATGTGATGCAGTACACTGTTAAAGATATTCAAGCTAGTTCAGAATGCATGCTAAACACCGTAAAGATACTAGTTTGTATCCAAGAAGAAGTACAAATTTCTTGCTGTGCAGTGTAAACGTGCTTTGAATTCCACAGAAGTAATATTGCTCTTTGTAAACATTTTCTTGTGTAACCTCGACAACATGACTTCTTCCTTACTTCTCTTGGACCTACTTGCTTTCCTGCTATAGCTATTCAAGGAAAATCCTTTGCCTGGCTCTTCCAGAAGGTCTAGACTGGATCTTTCCCTGCAGTCTTCTAAAGCCTGTTTGTTTCCTGAGCAGAAAGGAAAGGTATCCTTCAAAGTTGATTTTTATTCTAGCCCTGGCTGGTTTAATGGGTATGTCTGATACATTGAAATGGCAAATGCAGATCTTTCCTGTGATTTCTTTTGTTGGCTCTAAAACCTTCTGGAGAAATACAGATTATTTTTACTACTATAGGTAGAATAAATTGTGCCCACCACCTTTTCACTTAATTAAAATTTAGTCCAGGGCCTGTGTAGTAAGCAAAACATACAAAACGTGTAACCAAAATTTGAACAGGATACATTTTGAAAGCAAAGTTTGACAAGAAGCCATAAAGCATCACGATTGCTGCTGTGTATAGGTAATAAGGCACTTCTGTTTTGGAGACAGGTACTGCTTATTTGACTTCTTTACCTGTGATTAAATACCCTTTCCTGATATTGTATTTCCAATCTACCAAGTTTTGGCTGATGAATTTATTTCAGTGGGGTCCCATGCAGACTCATTATGACCACAAATGCTAATTCTCAAAATAGATATCCAAAACTGGGCCATGATGACTTTCTGTCATCATCTGCAGCCAGAACTCTTATTTATTATTTAACATTGGTAGGTAGTGGTACAGTATCTGCAGCTTAAACTACATATTTGGCATCTTGTCTCAGTCAATTTTATGACTCAGAAATGTCCTGAACAACTTAATCTAGCTGGACCTGCTTTAAGCTGAGAATTGAACTGTGTGAACTTCAGCAGTCCCTCCCAACTTATGCTACTCTATGTCATGGTATTCTCATTATACATCAAAGAATCAGCCAATACTAACCCAGAATATTATGCTTTGTCATATGTCATATGTTTTTCCTTCCCTTCTTCACCTGACAAATTTATTTAACCTGAAAATCAGAGGCTGTCTTTAGACAAGAGAGCCTCTTGATTAAAGAAGACAGCACTTCAGATTCAGACCAAGGTACTTACGGTACCAAGGTACATCCATTTCCAAGAATCTTCAAGAAGAGAGATTCAGCCACCTCTCTTGGAAACCTGCTTCAAACTTAATTATGTTTAAAGTATTTTTTTTCTGTATGTCCACTTGGGATCTTCCCCATTTTTATTTATTTCCAATGTTTCTCTTCCTCCCTGCAGGCACCTCTGTGAAGATCCTGTCTCCATCCTTCGATCCCCTTCACATAGGCACTGGGTTGCTGTTAGGTGCTGTCTCTGCTCCAGGCTGAACCAGTTCTGGCCCCACAGCCTCTTCTCACAGGGCGAGTGCTCCAGCCCCACTGCCCAGTGCTCGCCCACGAGCTCCTCTAGTTTGTAAACATCTTTCCCATTGTGGAAGACTGAAAACTAAATTTGGTAGCCTGCTAGGGTCTAGCAAGTACTGAGCAATGGGGTATAATCACTTTCTTCAGTCTTCTGCTTGTGCTCCTTTTCATACAGCCCTAGACAATGATAGTCTTAACTGCTATCCAGAGACACTGCTGGCTGATATTTTGCCACCCACAAAGCTGCAGAGCTAGTCCCCGGCTGCTGAGCCCCTAGTCTGTATTATTCCAGGAGGCTAATCCATCTCAAATGCATGATTTTGCGTTTGTCCTTGATGAATTTCATGGGCTCCCTGCTGACCTGTTCCCCCTTGCCTGTCAGGTCCCTCTAAATGCCAGTGGTGCCCTCCAGTGTATTGACTGGTTTTCTCAGGTTGGGGTCCTACGTTGACTTGGTAAGTGTGTACACTGTCAGCTCATTCACATTGATTAAGGTTTTAAGTAACATATATTCCAGGGCAGAGATTTGAGGAACCTCACCTATAACTATCTCCAGGTGGTATACACACCAGTAACTGGTACAATGATCTAGCTAATTTTGGCTTGTCTTTGTCCACACACCTACAACATAACATCCCAAACAGATACAGATAGATTATATCCACTGTTTTCATTCATGGATCCAACCATTTTATCATAGGGTCAAGCATGATACACCCTTGATAAGTCATAGAATCATAGAATCATAGAATGGTTAGGGTTGGAAGGGACCTTCAAAGGTCATCTAGTCCAACCCCCCTGCAAGAAGCAGGGACCTCCCTGACTAGATCAGGTTGCTCAGAGCCCCATCCAGCCTGGCCTTGAACGTTTCCAGGGATGGGGCATCCACCACCTCTCTGGGCAACCTGTTCCAGTGCTCTACAACTCTCATTGTAAAAAATTTTTTTCTACTATCTAATCTAAACCTCCCTCCTTCTAATTTAAACCCATTACCCCTTGTCCTATCACAACAGGCCCTACTGAACAGCCTCTCCCCATCTTTCCTGTAGGCCCCCTTGAGGTACTGGAAGACCGCTATCAGGTCTCCCCGGAGCCTCCTCTTCTCCAGGCTGAACTCTCTCAGCCCCAACTCTCTCAGCCTGTCTTCATAGGAGAGGTGGTCCAGCCCTCTGATCATCTTTGTGGCCTTCCTGTCCACACTGACTGTTTCTCATTACTTTCTTGTTCTTGATGTGCCGAGAAATGTGCTACAAGAGGACTTGCTCCATGAATTTCCTAAGTGCGCAAGTGAGGGTGACTTGTCTGCACTTCCTTACATGATCCTTTTGGACCTTTTTTAATATGGATGTGACATTTCTCTTTCTCCAGTTATTGGAGATTGCCCCCAATCTTTACGACCTTTCAAAGATGACAGAGAGTGCAGCCTTGCAAGCACATCATTCAGTTTTTGTGCATCCTCAGATATAGCCCATCAGGTCCCATGAAATTGCACGGGTTGAGTTTTCTCAAGTGATGTCTAACCAAGTTCTCTCCATTCAGGTAATTGTTCTTGAACCTTGCCTTTAGAAAAAAAGGCCTGGGATACCTTGCTGATGAAAGAAAAATGGTGCAAGGATTTGTGTGCTGTCTGTAGCCAGGAGAAAATAAAATAGCATCAAAGTGCCTATCTGTAAGCAGTAAATAAGGGAGTAGCCAACATCCATTTCTAGATCATTGAGCTACGCAAACTAATGTATCATAGTAAGACATCATTCTCTTGTCTGATGTGTAAGTTGCAATCATATGCACAATTACTGCATGGGAAAAAAAATAAGTATTTATGCAGCAATAATAAAAGTATGATTTTTGGGCATCAATGGGTATCTGAAGCATAGATCTTCCACAATGCGGTAATTGCAACATATTGGATATTATTTCCAACTGGCAAATTTGCTGTGAAGTAATTTCACTTTTAATTCATAGTTAGGGCATATTATGCTGAATGAGAATCAGGCCAGCAAATGGAACACAGAATTTCAGAACAATTTGGAAATTGAAGACTTTCTTAAAAAATAAGGGCAGAGATCACAGTAGGAGCCACACAATCTGACTTCTGCCAGCAGCAGACGTTTAAGAAAAAAAGTCATACACATGTAAGAAAAATTCTTTGTGAAATAAGGGAGATAATTGTGGTAGGGTTTTTTTTTTGTGTGTGTGTTTGTTCTGGTTTTGTTTAGTGAGGGGGCCCTAAGGTGGCAGCTTCTGTAGGAAACTGCTAGAAGTCGCTCCCCTTTGTTCAGTGGACTCGGCCGGGCCTAGGGTGGACCTGCTGCTGGCCAAGGCTGAGTCAATTGGTAGCAAAATGTTCCGTGATAGCGCCTCTGTGATAACGTATTTAAGAAGGGGAAAACAGAAAAAAAAGGAGAGAAGATGTGAAGCAGCTGAGCGGGGGCAGAGAGGGGGAGGCTCGAGCCTTGTGGGCCTTGCAGGCCTCACCCTCTGGCCTCCCGCCGGGCGGCTGACTGGGCCCAACTCGGCCTGGCCTGGCTGCAAGAAGTGGAGAGGAGATGAGAAGTGAATAAGATGTAAAAAGGATCCTGAGAGGCTTCTGCCAGCCTGTTGTGAGGAACGGCTGCAGGCGCCGAGGTCAGTGAAGAAGGAGGGGGAGGAGTAATGTGGCTCCTGGCCAAGATTCCCCTGCAGACTGTGGTGATGACCATGGTGGAGCAGGTTGTCCCCCTGCAGCCCATGGAGGTCCACGGAGGGGCAGAGATCCCCCTGCAGCCCGTGGAGGAGCCCACGCCGGAGCAGGTGGAGGCCCGAAGGAGGCTGTGGCCCGTGGAGGGCCCGCTGGGGCAGCTGTTCTGGAGGGACTGCACTCCGTGGAAGAGATGACCCACGCCGGAGCAGTTTCACGAAGGACTGTGGCCCGTGGGAGGGACCCCACGAAGGAGCAGGGGAGGAATGTGAGGAGTTCCTCCCCCAACGATGAAGCAGCGGCATGAAACAACGCGTGATGAACTGACTGCGACCCCCATTCCCTTTTCCCCCCTGTGCCGCTCGGGAGGGGAAGGTAGTAGAGATAAATGTTACGCCAGGGAAGAGGGAGGGGTGGGGGAAGGTTATCTTGTTCCCTGTCTCATTCTCCTGCTAGTTTTAGTAATAAATGAATATTTTTCCCCAAGTTGAGTCTGTTTTGCCTGTGACGGTAACTTTAAGGATTCCTCCCCGTCTTTATCTCAAACCTCGAGCTGTTTTTCTTATATCATCTCCCCCTATTCTCTCGGAGGGTGGGGGAGTGGGAGAGAGACTGCGTAGTCTGGTCCCTATCGGGACTGAACTACGACTGTGTTTTACAGTGTGGGACCATATATAAGACAGGCTAAGCACTCCTGAGATTAAAAAGAAAAAAAAAATCATATTGTTCTGTTGCACTGATTAGCAATGCTTATGGAAATCAGCACAGAGACAAGGAAAGTGATGACATTAGCATAGGCATATACCAAGTATATTAGGCTTAGATCTTTAAAGCTGCTTAAGTGACTTAGATACCACTTTTCAGTAACATGTAGGTCTTATAGTTAGGAATGAACAAATTCAGGGGGAAAAGAGCTGCTTAAACAATTCTAACATTTTGAAAATACAGAAACAGAGAATATGGTCTAATTCTGAAAACACCTAAGTAGAACCAACTTTTCTATTGTTAATAATCTCATTAACTCAATGGGACTGCTGACATGAATATAATTACCTCATACATCCATAAGTATTTTCAGGTTTTTACATATCGGAGACAATACCTTTCAGCACAAAAAAAAAAAAAATAGAGCTTTAATAATGAAATCTCATTACTTGCAAATGTCTCTTTACAAACGTTTGGCAGTAAGCTTACTGGCAGAAAAAATATGATGTCAATGAAATATTGCCTAGTTGTGCTTAGGGTGTGATAGAGTACACATTGTTACGAATTAAGAAGAACAAGTGAAACTTTTTTTTTAAGCTAAGTGTCCAGCATTTTGAACAGTTATGCAAGCTCATTTTACACTTGGGATGCAATTCAATTTGATGAAAGTATAGCTTTAATATGAAAGGATCTTAGAATAAGAATAGTCAGTGAAAATAATGATCTAGCAAAAATGTTTTAGAGACTTCCAAACATAAACAAATATCTAATTCTTTAAGATATTTCTCACAAAACAATAATGATAATATTATCTGGGCACTCCAACAGCCAAGTATTTCTAATCTTCTGAGAAACTAATATTTCTCCAGGTGAAATAACAAAAAACATTATCCAAATTCAAGCAGTAAAAAGACATTTTGCATGATAACGAAAAGGAAAAAAAAAAAAAATCTTTTCAGATGACCCGCTGTAGCCGATTTTAAGCAGTCAGAAAGCAAGATGACTCCATTTGAAATTGTCATTCCTTGTAGTTTCCATCACAATTTAATCACTGGAGTTTTTAAAGTACATACATTTCTACTTGCTCATCAGTGGGACTTAACCTATACGCAGAGGGCACAAAGCATACACTCTGAAAGCAACATATTTACATTTCAAGAAAGGATTAAAACCCATGAACCTCAGGAGAAACAGAACATGATGCCTTGTGCATGACTGATTTATCTGAGTGAAACAGATTAATGGATTTGTCTCTTTCTGGTGGTGCGGAGGATAGGCCCTCAAATTGTGCAAGGGCACACACAAACGCAGTGGAATATTCAAAGTGCCTGTGCAAGATTTTAGAAGCTAGTGGATTATAAAGTTTAAAAAAGAAATAAAAATAGAGCAAACCCCTACATACACCAGAATTTCAATGGAGATATGTAAGCCTCTTCTAGATTAAAAAAAGGGAAGGAAGGGCAAATGCAAATCGAATCCTGACTTAAGGTTTATATTAATTCAGATGTCTTTTTTAAAAAAAAGCTTCAGTGTGCTTCCTGTGCTATGAGACTCTCAAAGGAGAAGCACGGGTTTTTAAAATTAAACTAATCCCCAAGGGAGTAACTAGTCAGACACAATTCACATTCAGTTCAGTTTTTATGAAGTGCAGCAGATCAAACTGGAGGAGAGAAATGTGCAGAACTCACAGAGAAAACACCTGCTCAGGCTCAGCACACATGTAATTCTGTGTATACCTGTCCTTGGCAATTGGCTGCACAGGTCAAGGGATGCACGGAAAGGGGAAGTTAAAGTAGTTTATATCAGTGCTGTCCAGTCCTGTAGTAATTAAATCTTCCTTTTTTCCACTTTTTTTTCCCCAATATATTGCATGCTAGGACTAGCCAGAGCTTTACGTTAGCAAAGGAGGAAGAATGCAAGCATACCACCTTCAACTGTACATGACTGTAACTTTCTTGAACTAAATGTCAAATTTCTTTGTCTATTGTCAGTGATTTGGTAAACAGAAGAGCAATTACAGGGATTACCATGAATATATAGCCTAAACAGTAGAGCAAAAGAGAAGTTAACTGTGGTATGAATGACACATAGATTAAACAGGATTTAGTTTATAGAAGCTAATTTGAAGAGCTTACAGAGAAGAAGAATATCTTTTAAAAACCCTAATGAAACCAGGATTAGAACATTTACCTAGTCATACTTCTTTTTATTGGGGCAAATTATCATTCCAGAGTGAAATTTTATTTGGTTGCATCTTAAGAACATTTGTTCTTCTCTCCATTTTTACATAAAATAAATATATGAAAATCAGGAGACACTAGAAATCTCACAAGAAATAAACCTGAATTAAGAGACTTTCAGGCCAACCTTTAGGTTAACAAGGTACAAAACTGAAAGAAAAGACTCTAATAACTTTAGCTTTAGAATGTGGAACTTAATTCAGAATTCATTTTCAGAACAGAAAATGAAAGTAAAACTCTTTTATTGCTTCTCCAGCCTATATATCTAGCATATATCTACTGCAAACAGTAAAGATCTTTCCTTGCAGATAATAAATTTCTTGTTAAGAACTCTGTATTTGTATATATAGAATCATAGAATCATAGAATGGTTAGAGTTGGAAGTGACCTTCAAAGGTCATCTATATATGTCTCTAACTATATATATATGTGTGTGTAGGTGTACATACATGTGTATGATGTAATCAGGTTTTTGTTTATTTTTTTCTCCAAAAACTTTGATTCTCCTTCAGGCAGCTAAAATGAGTTCAACATCCAGATTCTCCAATTACAATGTTTATCTCATATTAAACATGCAGTGAGTTCTGCTTTTATGAAGAATTCAAGCAAATTGCACTCAAATTCTGGGGACATTTATGGACTTTCAGTTATTAGTGTCAGGGCCAGCCTGGAGTGACTTTGAGCAAGAATTTAAAAAATTACTTTCCTGTCTGTGTTTCTCTAAGCCATTGGTTGTTTATGTTTGGATTGCCCTGAAGATTGTAACGTAAAGTAAATTCACAGTATGGGCAATCCTGCATTTGGTAGAGATTAGCATAAAACTTCCTATATATGTGTTTTAATATAACTCTATAATTATGGTATCTTTTATCTCTTCTGTCTTTTGATTGCAGGAGAGTACTAAGCTATTAGCAACATAATGAGTGAAAAGACAACCTTATTTTCACAACCAAACCAACTGTTGTATATCGAAAACTGGTAAATGCAAGGAAGTGGAAGCTGAGAAATAATAATTAAAATTTGATTTAAAGACTGGGAAAATCCATATTTATAATACATGACATTTCTCAGGCACTCATGGTCTTTGGAGAGAGGGCTTGCAGCCACTCCATTTTTTTTGCAGGTATTAGCACTTATAACAAATCTGCAGCCACTGTGTCCCACCTATGAATCAAATGTCTGTGGCTTGATATGAAGGAGGCAAGATACCCATATATTGCATAATTTTTACATCTTTGCCTTTTCTATTGTCACCCTCACCATACCGGCTACGTAGTAATTTCCTAACAGCCAGAAGCAACTGTGGAGGAAATCCTTTAGAAATAATTCAACATAAGTGTAGTGTGGAGCTCAGAAATATATTTCCTATGCCATTGTGGTGATATTCTTTTTTAAAAAAAAACAAACCACAGTGAAGAAGCAGAAGACTGAGATAGAGAGGGGGAGGCGCAAGCCTTGTGTGCCTTACGGCCCTCACCCTCTGGCCTCCCGCTGGGTGGCCGACTGGGCCCGACTCGGCCGAGCCAAGAGAAGACAAGAGATGAGATGTGAAGGGAACCTGAGAGGCGCCCGCCTGAGCCAGTTGTGAAGAATTTCTTGTGAGAGGAGCGGCTGCAGGCGCCAAGGTGAGTTAAGCAGGAGGGTGAGCAGTGATGCTGCTGTGGGCAAAGATTCCCCTGCAGCCCGAGGTGCAGCCCCTGGTGAGGAGAGATGGGCTGCCATCTCTCATGCCCATGGAGGTCCACGGAGGAGCAGAGATCCCCCTGTAGCCCAGGGAGGACCCCAAGCTGGGGCAGGCGGATGCCTGAAGGAGGCTGTGGCCCCTGGAGGGTCTGCTGGGACAGACATTCTGGAGGGACTGCACCCTGTGGAAAAATGACCCACGCCAGAGCAGTTTGTTAAGGACTGTGGCCCATGGGAGGGACCCCATGCTGGAGCAGGGGAGGAATGTGAGGAGTTCTTCCCCTGAGGAGGAAGGAGTGGTGGAAAGTGGCACGTGATGAACTGACTGCAACCCCCATTCCCTCCCTCTTCTACCCTGTGCTGCTCAGGTGGGGAAGAGGTAGAGATAATTGAAATGAAGTTAAGCCTGCAAAGAGGAAGGGGTGAGGGGAAGTTGTTTTCATTCTCTTCCATCTTATCTGGTTTTGGTTTTATTAATAATAAAAACCAAATATTTTTGCCCAAGTCAAATCTGTTTTGCCCATAACGGTAACTTCAATGATTTCTCCTTGTGCTTATCTCAAACTTTGGTCTTTTTGTTATATTATCTCTCCCCTATTCCCTCAGAGGGTGAGTGAAAGACTGTGTAGCTTGGTCCTCAGTGGGACTAAAATCTTTGCCTTGATGCTTGTGTTTCCTCATATGACTGGAGTGTTGGAATGGAAGGATACAGGATCTTTTGGAATGACAGACAGGGGAGATAAGGAGGGGCTGTCACCCTCTATGTCAGTGACCAGCTGGAGTGTATCGAGCTCCATCTGTGGATGGATGAGGAGCTGACAGAGAGCTTATGGGTCAGGATTAAAGGGAGGGCAGGAACAAGTGACATTACAGTGGTGGTCTGCTACAGGCCCACCCAAACAGGAAGACAAAAAGGAGCAGCCTCACTTTCATAAGCCCTGGTCCTCCTGGGGGACTTCAGCCACGCCAATATCTGTTGGAGGGACAACACAGCAGAGCTTAAACAATCCAGGAGGTTCCTTGACCACGTTGATGACAACTTTCTTCTCCAAGTGATAGATGAGCCAACGAGGAGAGGTGCTGTGCTGGACCTTGTTCTCACCAACAAGGAGGGGCTGGTGGGGAGCATGGAACTTAAGGGCAGCCTTGGCTGCAGTGACCATGAGATGGTGGAGTTCAAGATCCTTAGGGCAGAAAGAAGGGCACACAGCAAGCTTTCTGCCTTGTAATTCAGAAGAGTAGACTTTGGCCTCTTCAGCGGTATGCTTGGCAAAGCACCATGGGATAAAACCCTGGAGGGAAGAGAGGCCCAAGAAAGTAGGTTAATACTCAAGGATCACCCCCTCCGAGCTCAGGAGCGATGCATTCCAACAAAGGAAGTCAGGCAAAAATGCCAGGAGGCCTGCATGGATGAAGGAGCTCCTGGGAAAACTCAGACACATAGAGGAAGCTTACAGAGGGTGGAAGGAAGGACAGGTAACCTGGGAGGAACATAGAGCAATGGTCTGAGCAGCCAGGGATCAGGTTAGCAGAAGCAAAGTCCTGATAGAATTAAACCTTGCCAGGGACATCAAGGGCAAAAAGAAAAGTTTCTAAAGATACAATGGGGATAAAAGGAAGACTAGGGAAAATGTGGGCCCTCTCTGGAAAGAAACAGGAGACCTGGTTAGCAGGGGCATGGAGAAGGATGAGGTTCTCCATGACTTTTTTTGTCTCAGTCTTCACCAGCAAGTGCTCTAGCCACACCACCCAAGTCACAGATGGCAAATGCAGGGACTGGGAGAATGAAGAACTGCCCACTGTAGGAAAAGATCAGATTTGAGACCACCTAAGCAACCTGAAGGTGCACAGGAGCATGGGACCTGAGGTGAAGCATCCATCATATTTGAGAAGTCATGGCAGTTCCCACTGCCTGGAAAAGGGGAAACATAACCTTCATTTTTAAAAAGGGAAACAAGAAAGACAGGGGAACTACAGGCTAGTCAGTCTCAATTCTGTGCCCGGCAAGATCACGGAGCAGATCCTCCTGGAAATTATGCTACAACACATGGGAAATGAGGAGGTGATTCGTGACAACCCAAACGGCTTCTTGAAGGACAAACCATGTCTGAAAAATTTCATGGCCTTCTACAAAAGTGTTACAGTGTTGGTGGATAAAGGAAGAGCAACTGACGTCATCTACCTGGACTTGTGCAAAGCATTTGACACTGTCCTGCACGACATTCTTGCCTCTAAACTGGAGAGACATGGATTTGATGGATGGAACACTCATTGAATAAGGAATTGGCTGGATGGCTTCACTCAAAGAGTTGCGGTCAATGGCTGGATGTTCAAGTGGAGGCTGATGATGAGTGGCATTTCTCAGTGGTCAGTATTGGGACTGGCACTATTTAATGTCCTCTTGTTGGCAACATAGACAGTGGGATTGAGTGCACCCTCAGCAAGTTTGCAGATGACACCAAGCTGTGGCATGTGGTTGACACACTGGAAGGAAGGCATGGCATCCAGAGAGACCTTGCTAGGCTTCAGATGTGGGCCCATACAAATCTCATGAAGTTGAATAAGGCCAAGTGCAAGGTCCTGCACATTGGTCGTGGCAATCCAAAGCACAAATACAGGCTGGGTGGAGAATGGATGGAGAGCAGCTCTGAGGAGAAGGACTTGGGAGTGCTGGTGGATGAGAAGCTCAGCATGAGCTGGCAGTGCATACTTGAAGCCCAGAAAGCCAGCTGCATCCTGGGCTGCGTCAAAAGAAGCGTGGCCAGCAGGTCGAGGGAGGTGATTCTCACCCTTCACTCTGCCCTGGTGAGGCCCCACCTGGAGCACTGTGTCCAGTTCTGGAGCCCCCAACATAAGAAGGACATGGACCAGCTGGAGCGAGTCCTTAGGAGGGCCACAAAGATGATCACAGGCTGGAGCACCTGTCCCATGAAGACAGTCTGAGAGAGTTGGGGCTGTTCAGCTGGAGAAGAAAAGGTTCCGGAGAGACGTTATAGCAGTTTTCCAGTACCTAACGGGGCCTACAAGAAAACTGATAAGCGACTTTTTACAAGGGTATGTAGCGACAGGACAAGGGGTAATGGCTTTAAAGTGGGAGAGGGCAGATTTAGATTTGACATAAGGAAGAAATTATTTACTGTGAGGGTGGTGAAGCACTGTCACAGGTTGCCCAGAGAAGTTGTGGATGCCCCATCCCTGGAAGTGTTCAAGGCCAGGGTTTAAGCGACCTGGTCTAGTGGAAGATGTCCCTTCCCATGTCAGGGGGTTGGAACTAGATGATATTTAAGGTCCCTTCCAACCCAAACCATTCTATAACTCTATGATTCCGTGATATGCGAAAGAGGAAAATCTGTAGTTATGACTGAAAGAGTTACTCTATTAATTTCATCTTGTGTATATGTATTTGGTATTCTTTTTTTTTTTTTTTTTTTTTTTTTTTTTTGCATTCAAAGTAGATATTCATTTCCAAAAATAAACAAACATGCGAACAAACAAATAAAACTCTTCCCTTAATTAAGTGCCTGGTATTCATTAGGATACTTTTATCCAGTTCTGAAGAGATCTGCATGCATAAATTTAGAAATAATTTGATCTTGCAAGAGAAACTTTAATAAAATTAGACAGTAAAAAGCTAGCAGTAAATAACTTCTGAAATATGTTTTTTCCTCCTTGTCCACAAACCAGGTCAATTCAGTTGGAATCATCCCCAACAGGATTAGAAACATTGATATATTATTGTCTTACATGCTGCAGTGTTGCACATAATGTTTCCATGTTTCCAAAGTGCCATGTTTGTGCATCTTTTCGAGCTTTGAGTTGCAATCACTCCCCTATCAATGGTCTATCAAAGATCTTGTAAGTGCCTACAGACTACAGATTTGATCACGTTCTGGTAAGAAGCTTTAGAGAATACAGCTGGAAAAGAAAAGTCACTGGAGCCCCTTTGGCACTTGTTGAGACACTGATTACTGAGAACTGAACGGCAAGTAAAGGATGGGGGTACTTCTAAGGCTCTAGGACCTGCAAAGCTAACTTTGGTATTGTGATGGCTTATTTCCACTCTATGTTTTGTGGTTGTGCCACAATTAATTAAGATTAATTTTCGACAAGAAATCATAGTTTGCTGACATTGAAAAATGATTTTTTAACTGCTGAATTTCTGCCACAAACTCTTCCTAGATATCTCTACGCTGTTTCTAGAAAACCAAGGAGATATTTAAATGTTCGGTAGATGATAGTGAAATAAATTTTAAAAAACAGTTCTGTCGAATATTTTTGAAAATAAACATCATATATAGTTTACTCATCCAGCTAAGAATGGGTTGCTATTACTTCTGGGAATCTGTCCAACTTTTCCTATCTTTCCAGTAGCCTCCAGGCTCTACCGAGTAGCTTACTTGCTTGTTGTCTTTAGTTTGCTCTTTCTAGGTCCAAAGGATAAATGCTTTCATCTTACCTTTATACATATATAGATTTGTATTTCTCTTAGTAACAAATATCTGGAAATATTTTAGAAGTTATACATATTAGCATTTCTGGAAATATCACAAGATTTTGGTCTTCTTCAAAGGTATAAGGAAGATTTCTACAGTATATGGTATAAAGGCACATTGTAAGACTATCAGAAGCCCTTGCATCCACTCTCTCAAAATATTGTAACACATTCTATTGTAAAAACTTCCATTTTGAAGAAAGTCCCTGAAAATATGCACCATATAAAATGTGTCATTTAAAGAAAGCGAGTGTTGACCTGAGCTTGATCTCTCAAATAAACAGCAGAGATACTGTGAACTTGATACAACTGGAACAGAAAGTTCACGTTTGTTGTTAAATGAAACATCATATAGAACAATTTCTGTGAGCGGCTAAAGTGTACTAGCAAGATTGATAGTGTTCATTTATTTTAGGCTTAGCAAAATAAAATGTAACTTGTCCAGACTAGATTTAATGGCATAATGTACTGAAATTTTTAAAACAGCATCATTTGTAGTTCAGCAGTTAAAGAACACTAAAAGATAAGGTTTGTTTGAAACACGCTTGCAAGTCGATCTTGCTATCTCTAAATGGAATAAGTTATTCATTAAATGTTTGGTTTTGATTGTGCAAAATCTACAGTTGCTTCTAAGAATCCATAACTATGACATTTTTCTTCTTATCCTAAGTTTCCTTTGCTTCTGCTTGAGCCCATAGATCCAAAAGATTTATATAGTGCGTAGGGAACAGCACAGTTCCTTCTTGCTTGCAAGAATGCTTTACACAGTCAACAAATCACCTTAACTCCTACTATTTTTTTTCATCTATAGGTTAAAAAAAACAAACCTCGAATTCTTTCAGTCTTTCTTGGTATCTCATCTTTTTGAGTCTTCTAGTTATATCATAGAATCATAGAATCATAGATACAGTCATTTAATGTGTATTTTATGTACCAGGTATATTAGTTTCAATAGTCAATAAAAAACATGTTTACCATAGCAGATGCTACATCACACACGGTACCTTCTTAGAGA
>WHYT01017187.1:124936-195118 GCA_009806455.1 Tetrax tetrax | reverse complement strand
AAAAAAAAAAAAAAAAAAAAAGCTAGTGGAAGATTTCTTTATTTAATTACCAGAACTTCAAGATTCATACATGTTTCATTTGACAGTGGTGAAGTGAATAGGCATGCTTCATTATTTATGTATAAATCTGGCTAATACTAGGTAATCTAGTTAATCTAGCTAATAACTGCTGTGTTGTCTGCACAATGCATTATCAGTATTTTGCCATTTTGAGTATGCTGAAAGTTTGATATATTGATAAACAGATTGTCATAAAATCAGTACTCCCTCATATAAGGAGCTAAAAAGTGTTATTACAAAACTGGGGGCTGCACTGCGCCAACTAAATAAAAAATAAACAAGAGTAGTAAGGCTTTTGAAACTGAGAGAGAAAAGAAGGAGCGGCAAAGATATTTGCTCTTCCAAATCTTAGGATTTTTCATCTCTACCTGGAATCTGCTATTCTTCTGCTCTTTAATTCCCTGTCAATTACTGTTGAAGACACTTCAAGTGACTGTGATTTTGGACACTAACGTCTTGCTGCTTCTAGTCCACCAGACCCTATAGCAAATACTTTGTCATATTATGCATTCACTAGAAAATAAACTTGACAAGATGTATTTTCCACCCAAAAAGCCTTTCCGTCTCCACAAGAAAGTGCTAGAAAAAGGAGGGTTTTATGCCCATCTTGCATAAAAGTGGTTGGGAGGTGAATGAAGAAATTAACTAAAAACATTGCAAGAAAAAAGACGGTACTGGAAGAGAGAACTGAGGAGTAATCGCCAAAACTACATTTAGGCAGCTTAACAAAACCACTGTCTTCTAGGCTTATGAGCAGGTTATATGAGCAGCATTCATTAAAATCTTTCAGAAAATCTCTTCCATGTAAAAGATCCTTGGTTTCAAAGTTTAGATCAATCAAATCCCTTTTGGAGTGAAAATGTATATTTTGTGATTATTCGAAGGAGCTCTGTGGTAGAAACTCTTTAAAAACGTTTAAGGTCTCAAAAATACATGAAACTAATTATCCTTCCCAAGCAAGATCATGCATAGCATGACAGAAAAGTGGATCCAACATCTGTCTCAGGCATATATATGCCTCACATCATGGGTAGTTTATTCTCTCCCCATTTTATCTCTGTGAGTCTTGTAGTCTGGATGTTGCTTTTCTACTTCCATTTCCTTTCCTCTAGAGAAGAGTGATAAACTGAATTATCCACAGTTTCAGAGATGATGGGGCTCATGCAGCATGTCTGTTATTGCTGCTAGTGTTCCTCTCAGCTTCTTTCAAAGTGAATTGTACTATCTGCTGGGGAGTCCCTGAATAAAATTTTACGTGTTTCTGCTGAATTCTGTTGAATTCTGTTGAATGTTGACAGCATTTTGGAGTGGATTTATTAGAACTTTTCCCCAGATTAGCTAATTAAAACCGTATTTGCATTTCTAAAAAAAAAAAAAAAAATGTGTAGTCTGAAACAGAGGGGAAGAAATTCCAACAACCGACCAACCAAAAGATCCATTTATAGGAAGGACCTAAATCAGTTCTGTGGTTCCTAATAACTGGGAAATTAAATGGGCCATCCTGCTCCTTGCCAGCTGCCTGTCTTTATGTAGCTAGTTCCTAAGGAGTGATTTCTGGAAAATATAGATTTTGATCTTGATCATGAAGGAATATAATGAAAAAAAACCCACAACAATGCTCAGGGCTGTTTGGGATTAATCATTGAGTGGATGTATGAACTGTCATGTGAGGTAAAATGGATAGACTGATAACTTAAGGACAAATTTGAAGTTAGTCAGGAATTTGGAAACATCTGCTTGTGTTACCCATTGGAAATTTGCTCTTACACTTTTCAAATGTCTGCCTCATTTATAAATATTTTTAATAAAAAAAAAATCCACCTCCCACATCTACAATTTCTGACTTTCATACAGAGTTCTTCAGGCATTTGGCACTAACAAACCTCCACTTGTGCTAAGTGGCATCTCTTAGCAAAACTGCTTGCACATTAACATTTGCATATTCATTAGAAAGTGGTTGTAAGATGATCTGTGGGACATTTATTTTACCATGGCACGACTCTACTGTCTGCTGGATTATTGTTACTGATTTAAAATTAAGGAAATAGATTGATTTGATTTTCATGGTAGAAAGTTATATTTGTTTATTTGAAGGTGCATTTTCTGCTATATGAAGGAAGAAAGTTTTCTAATAGAAAGGTAAGGAAAGACTCTGAAAATGAGCCAAAGTTAAGAATATGTTAATATACTCTTCCACAGTGAAGATTACATAAACTTTTCCATATAATCACATACAGATTCTAGAAAAATTCTCAAATGTATTTAAGTATTTATGTAATACTTCATTTATACTTGTCATACACAAGTATTTCACATTACAGAATTTTAAAAAATAAATGATTAATAGTGATGCCCAATGACACTTTCAGCACCTGACTTGATTATTCCTAGTTGTACATTTTTCCTCTGTGTATAATGCTATTGCTATTCAGATGACAGTGTAGCATATTCATATATCTCTATGTCTGTATATGCATTTACTCTAATCAGTCAAGAGCTATCTTTGGTAGCAGGAATATTCTGATTTCATCAACCTCAGTTTTAAAAAAAACCACAACACTGTTCAAGAAGCAAGATAGTTTAAACCCCATTCAGAAATCCCCATCCTGTCCTGTTGATGCAGCAATTATTGTTTCAGCTATCAAAGAGTCTATCTCCTTTCTCTCTCCTCAGAAAATAAATTCATGATCTTTCGGTCTTATCTTGCTGAAGAAAAGTAGGTTAATTACAAAATCTGTAATGATTTTCAGCATCGTTCTCACATTATTTTGTGCCCAGCTTTATTTTATGATGTACAAAGTACACTTGGCTTGATCAGTAAAAGAAATTGATGTAACTAGAATACACAGAGAGACTAATACTGACATAAATCAATATAACTCAATTTAAGTCGAGTTAACTACATAAATTTTCCCCAGAGGAAGATCTAACCCATAGAGTCAATCTGTTCTGCACAGAAGTGTCATTGTTGCTTTTCTAACCAGAGCAACCATGTCATTCTGCCCTTTAAGAAATACGGAATGGTAAATATCCCTTCTGGATGTAAACAACTCATACTGATGTTCCATTTTATATGTCTGACAGATGGCCTGACATTATGCATGGAAAGGAAAAAAAAATCCCCAAAACTATAAGAAGTCCGACTTTTATCTTCCCTTGGTTGTGGACATAGATTTTAAAAGTATATTTTTATTATTTCCATCTCCCTTCAAGAACAAATTATGTGCTTCCTGCCTTCTTACTATTAAAGACAAAATTTAAAAAGAAAATCCATATCTGTTTATCCATTTTATGCTGGAACAGTTTTTTTTTTTCCAAAATGGTTGAAAAGCAATGATTGAGCAGTCTGTAATATTAGGTTAAGTTGTCTACTTTTCAGCAACAATGTTTTGACAAAAATTTGCTTTTTTAATAACAGACTGTAGACTGTTTCTATAATGTATCTATTTTGTATGAACATGTTCTATTACACCACTGAATAACTGAAATCTCAAACTAAATATTACCCCATAATCTCATGTGTTTTAATTCAAAACAGTGCTGCAGGGGTCCCTGGATTTTAGTCAACCATTTGCTTCTTTTGTGTTTTCTGTGGAAATATATGCTGTAATTGAGCAGACAGTCCTTGCTACACTGAGAAGGAAGAAAACCTTGTGCTATGGCAAACATAGTCTGGAAAGAGATCTCAGTAAGGATGGGGCATTGGGAAGATAACCACAATCACCATAAAACACTGGAGTTTGAATAAAAAAAAAATAGTTTCAGTATTTTCTCTTAGTGAATGGAATGACTGTTCTCTAACTAAGCAATAAATAAATATGAATATACAAGGAACTCTTGGACTTGCTGTAAGGAATACAAGGACTTTGTCAATTTTCCAGCTACTGCCACATCTGTAACGTAGAGCAGAGAGAACCATTTCCCTGAGATAATTAATTAAGCTAGCTATAGCAATCTGGACACCAGCATAGATTTACTCATTCTACCTCTCAATCTGTTACATCTGTCATCCTTGCAAAACTGATTGCAATGTTCAGTACAAAGAGATCAACAGGGTAGATCTTTTCTTCCTCTGCAGAAAAATACACTGAACCCTCTCTCTCTGTGCCCTGTTATATACGCTGAGATAATGGCCGCCTTTGCCTCAAGCAAAAGCAAAAGAAACACTTTCACCTCGTCACTCACATACTTAACTACAGTGAAACAAAAATCATTCAACAAAAAACTTCTAGATTTGAATTAGGTATTCCTCGTCTGCCAGAGGTGAAAAGACTTTTTAGTAACTTGAAGTACCAAATGTAATCTGCTTACTTTTTGTAGGTTAGGGAAGCAAGGTTTTATTTACATAATACTTCATTTACACTTGTCATACAAAAAAACCTCAGGATTATGTGCCTTTTCTCCTTTTCCCAGCAGTATTCAAAAAAAGCTTTTAAGTCTTTACTGCTTTGTGTCATCATTTACAGCTGAGAAAGCGCATGCAAATTCTGCTGCTCCAATTTGCTATTTGCTATTCCAAACCCTCTCTGTAAGTGCAAATTACATATGAATGTGAAGCCAGAGAACAAGTGCTAGATTGCCACTCTGGGAAAAAATGTCATACATAGAGTGAGGTAACACAAGATTGTCTGCAGTCTTTAAGGGCCACTTACAGCTTCAGCCTGTAAGGTCCACTTGTAAGTGTGTGAGGGGTAATTCAGTTTCAGGAGGAGTAAGGACTGACTTTGAATTTTTTATCAGGACATACTGAGCCAACAGCAGTCTAATCCAAAATCAATTAAGAACAATTATTTTTTTCCATGTACTTCAACCGGCTTTGGTGCCAACAGTTATACTTTCCATATACCACCTATGTATCTTTGCCTGTTTCCAAACTAACAAGCTTCTACTTCAACATTTTGCTTACTCTTTGCCATTAGTAATTCTTAATAATTTTCCAGGATTAAAATTTTAAAACCTCAAATAAATCTCAAGTTAATATTCTCAGGTGCCATATTCACATGACAATAGTATTGATAGCTTGTTGTTAAATATAGTTTTAGATCTACATGAAGAGAATGTTTGTCTACACATCTAAAATAGCTGTAGAAGTTTCCTGATCACTGCAGTATCCTTACTTGCTGATAATGTCTGTTGTTGTAAATTGTGTAATCCTAATATATTATTTTTTACTAACAGCATCCTAGTTCCTTACACCTGAAAGTTTTATCCATCTGCCAGTTAATCACAGCAGAGTTCTGCTTTGTTAATAGCTTTTTTGTGTCTCAATGGCTGTCCTACCTGTGTTCTTCATCTGCCTTCCTGGTCTGATGTCTCGGTCAATGAAGAAGATACATATATTAATTTCCTCTGAGAGCCAGAAAATTATTCTGAAAAGTAACGAAGAGATGGATAAAATACAACAGGTCCAACCAGCACTTTCCAAGCCAAAGGGCACTGACAGATGGAAAGAAGAAAATGACAGAAGGGTATGTTACTGTTAGCTGAAACAAAACTTGCTATAGCTCTGTGAGAAAAACATAGGTAGCAGAGGAGTGATGTATTAATATGATGCAGTTAAGACTCTGTCACTTTTTATTAACAGTGACATGTCCTCCTAGAATTAATTATACACATTATTTTAAGTTCAAGGAGCAGGGATGGGCATTCATAGAATCAAAGAATCACAGAATAGTTGAGGATGGAAGGGACCTCTGGAGGTCATCTGGTCCAATTGCCCACTCAAGCAGGGCCACCAAAAGTCAGTTGTCCAGGATCATGTCCAGAAGGCTTTTTAATATCTCCAGGGATGGAGAATCCACAGCCTCTCTGGGAAACCTGTGCCAGTGCTCGGTCACCCTCACAGTATGAAGGGCTGCTTTAGATTTGCAAGGAACTACCTTTGTGTCAGAAGCATTGTGCCTCTCCTTGTGTTTGATTATAGTAAAAGCTAAGAAATGTTATAAACAAAACTTTCAGATAAAGAATAAGCCTTACTTGTTTCCTTGTCCACCATTTAATTAATATCATATATGTATATTGAGTTTGTTGTATGGGAAAAAGCTGCAAATGAACCACTTTCTTTTTAGTGGTAAGTTCATTTGCATTTTTTTGATTACTTGTTTTTGACATGTAACACTTTCATTAATGAAAGCTTCGTATTGAATTGGAACGTAGAAGAAATAAGATTCAAAATAGGCCTAGAACAGTCTATTTGTAATATAATCCACTTGGGGGAGATGACGAGTTGCTCATATGATAATGGTGTGTACTACTGCACAGCTGTTAATTAAGAGGAAGTAATTTGCTTGTAGTATGGCTCACAAAAGAAAACAGCTTCCAAACCCATAAGTCTATGACCTTTCTGTGACACACTTGCATGCACATATACCACAAATGGAAACAGGGAGATACATTCCTTGGGACATCCTTTGAAATCCATTTGGGATTCAAGTAGGGAAAAGTTCAGCTCATGAAAAATTATAAGTGTCGTTGTTATAGTGCCATTGGTACTTGCCGTGATGCATGTACAGCAGTGGCTGTCCATCAGCAGCTTTCCATACAGTAAATTTTCCACTGGTCAGGTGCTCAAGTGGTGTAAATGGCATAGTTTGATCAACTTCAGTGATCCTATGCCAGTGTACAGCAAGTAATGATTCAAACAGCTTTGCCTTTTCAGGTTTGTATCTGTAAAAAATCTTTTTTTTTTTTTTTCAGTGGAATCCCTAAACTGCAAATGTTTAGCTGGTAAGATTTCTGGAAGTTTCATTTTCCAATTGTCAGAATAGCAGTTGTGAGAACACAATCTCTAGGACTTCATGTTTTTCAGTGCTCTAGAAAATTGTCATTATGACATTGATAAACCAGACTTTTTACTTCAATCTCAACACTATGAGTGGCTTTGGAGGTACTAAGGAAATCGAAACAGTGGTGCTTTAGGACCAGCCATTTGAGACTACCTTTTTCCTTCATCTTAAGGAAAAACTAGGTTGGAGTAATTTAAACTGGCATCCAAGGGATGGACTCCAGCATTTCAAATTTATATCCAAATATGATAAAAAGGCACAGTAGAGAAGTATCACTGGTAGGAGATTCAGGCCTGTTCTAGCTGAGAAGGCTCAAATTTTAAAACTGCTATGGTCAGATTTACTTTGCCTGATTTACTCTAGCAATATACGTGCCATGGAAGTTTACTCATCTAAAAGCAGTCTAAAATGCAGACAGGCATTTTTATCATCAAACTATCTGAGAAAAATTCTGTTAACTATGAATTATCAAAGTAAAGTACTTCTTGGCAGCATAATGGTTGAAGACACAAGTCCTTCTCCTCAGGGCTGCTGTCAATCCATTCTCTGCCCAATCCCAGGCACAAATACAGGCTGGGCAGAGAATGCATTAACAGCAGCCTGAGGAGAAGGACTTGGAGGTACTGATGGATGAGAAGCTCAACATGAGCCAACAATGCATGCTCATATCCCAGAGAGCCGACTGTATCCTGGGCTGCATCAAAAGAAGTGTGGCCAGCAGGTTGAGGGAGGTGAGTCCGTCCCTCTACTCCGTCTGGTGTGACCCCACCTGGAGTACTGTGTCCAGTTCTGGAGCCCCCAGCATAAGAATGACATGGACCTGTTGAGTCCAGAGGAGGCCACAAATATGATCAGACGGCTGAAGCACCTCTCCTACGAGGGCAGGCTGAGAGAGTTGGGGCTGTTCAGCCTGGAGAAGGGAAGGCTCTGAGGAGACCTTATAGTGGACTTCCAGTATGTAAAGAGGTCTTATAAGAAAGATGGGGAGAAACTCTTTAGCAAGGCCTGTTGTGATAGGACAAGGGGTAATGGTTTTAAATCAGAGGGAGGTAGATTCAGATTAGATATTAGGAAAACATTTTTTACAATGAGGATGGTAGAACACAGGAACAGGTTGCCCAGAGAGCTGATGGATGCCCCATCCCGGGAAACATTTAAGACCAGGTTGGACTGGGCTCTGAGAAACCTGATCTACTTGGAGATGTCCCTTCTCCATGCAGGAGAGTTGAACTGGGTGGGCTTCAAAGGTCGCTTCCAACCCTAACTGTTCTATGATTCTATGATTCTAAGATATTAAGTCCACAACCAAGAAAATAAAAGAGAAACATGCCAGCCTCTGGTTATACACTGTGCCAATAAGACCTTGTAATAGTCAAGTGTGTATATGCATGTATGTGCAGTAAGCTCCACAAAAATATGTTCTAAATTCCAGCACAATTGGTGGTGTTCATCACAGTCATACACCCATCTTTGTTCCAAGTTTTGTTACAAATTCTGCTACACTATTCTCTATTCCTTTTGTTTTTCCTGTTTAATAGAAAGTTCATAATATATACTTGGTGTGTAAAATAGAAAAGTTATGCTTCTTGATTGATAAAGTTAACAGATAGCGGATCAACAACTTTTGTTTCAAAGTTTACTGCTTTTCAAATGTATTTGTATCTACATTCATTCATATACAAAAATATGTGCATCTACACACACACACTGCAGGTATAGTATCTTCATACTGTACTATACAAACATATACTTATGTGCAAACATATTTAAAAGATCATTAAATTTGGGTCTTGTAAGAAGCTACCATGATGATCTGACTGAAAGTATTCTCCCAAATCAGGTTTTACCTCTGTTGTAGTTCAGCCCCGATCGGGATCAGACTACACAATCTCTCTCACTCCCCCCACCCTCCGAGAGAACAGGGGGAGATGGTACAAGGAAAAAAACAGCTCGAGGTTTGAGATAAGGACGGGGAGAAATCCTTAAAGTTACCGTCACGGGCAAAACAGACTTGACTTGAGGAAAACTATTCATTTATTTCTAAAACTAGCAGGAGAATGAGACAGGGAACAAGATAACCTCCTCCCTCTCCCTGGGCTTAACATTATCTCTACTACCTTCCCCTCCCGAGCGGCACAGGGGGTAAAAGGGAATCGGGGTCACGGTCAGTTCATCACGCGTTATTTTACGCCGCTGCTTCATTGTCCGGGGAAGAACTCGCATTCCTCCCCTGCTCCTTCGTGGGGTCCCTCCCATGGGCCACAGTCCTTCGTGAAACTGCTCTGCCGTGGGTCATCTCTTCCACGGGGTGCAGTCCCTCTAGAACAGCTGCCCCAGCGGGCCCTCCACGGGCCACAGCCTCCTTCAGGCTTCCACCTGCTCTGGCGTGGGCTCCTCCACAGGCTGCACGTGAGTTTCTGCTCCTGCGTGGACCTCCATGGGCTGCAGGGGGACAACCTGCTCCACCATGGTCATCACCACAGCTGCAGGGGAATCTTGGCCAGGAGCCGCATTACTCCTCCCCCTCCTTCTTCACTGACCTCGGCATCTGCAGCCATTCTTCACAACAGGCTGGCAGAAGCCTCTCAGGATCCTTTTTACATCTTATTCACTTCTCATCTCCTCTCCACTTCTTGCAGCTGGGCCGGGCTGAGTTGGGCCCAGTTGGCCCCCTGACAGAAGGCCAGAGGGTGAGGCCTGCAAGGCCCACAAGGCTCACGCCTTCCCCTCTCTGCCCCAGCTCAGCTGCTTCACATCTTCTCCTCTTTTTCTTTCTGTTTTTCCCCTTCTTAAATACGTTATCGCATATCATAGGAACATTATCATTAGGCGTTATCATGGGACATTCTGCTACCAATTGGCTTGGCCTTGACCAGCAGCAGGTCCACCCTAGGCCCGGCCGAGTCCACTAAACTGGACTAGTAAACAAAGCGGAGCAACTTCTAGCAGTTTCCTACAGAAGCTGCCACCTTAGGCCCCCCTCACTAAACAAAACCAGAACATACTGTGAGTTTAAAGCAATGGCAATATTTCCCTGTTACTAATTTTTCAGTGTTCAGTAGTTATAATGCTGAATGTTTTCCTGATTCAGAACAGTCCACAAAAGTAAGGGAGCAATAAAAGAAAGAGCTTTTTGTTGTTACACTGGACCAGAACAAAACTGGAAATCTTTAATGGACTGAATAATATATCCTCAGGGATGATGAAATGCGACCTATTAACTAGTATGAAATAGAGCATTTCTCCCTCCTGTTAACACCAGACTTGCTATAACATTGCTGGAGAACCAGAGGCAATAATTTTCTTATCTTAAATGCTAGGGCCAATTTAACTTCTTTCCCAGAAAACCATGGGGGTGAAATGTCAACATAAAATTGCTGCCACACAGAAATTGATGTATTATCCTCTTGGCCTGGGGGTCTCCAGATACGTGAAGGGGCTTGGCATAGGACTGGCTTGCCATAAGTACACTGAAGAGATGTAGGCAAACCCACTTCCAACGTCTCTCAGGCAAGAGGCAGCACTGTGCAACGATTCTTTCTTTTCAGTCTTTTTTTCCTTTCTGGCACAGTGGAGCTTCAGTTCACATAGTCATGACAAGAATTAAATTAGTCTGTAAATTCTGTGGTTTTGGTGAGCCTAATGAGGAATTCTGTGACCAATAGTATCTCTGGTTCAGCTGGTTAAAAAGCAAATAAAATCTTTAAAATGGAATGGGCAACAGAAAACAGATTTGTTCACTAAAAGAGAAATTATATACACAAATAATAATCGCGCTAATGTTTACTACCTTGTCATTGCTATATATTTATGTATTATATATCTAAGTATTTATAAACACAAATAATATGAACTGCATATATTACATGGAGTGAACTGAATCCCATAAATAAAACTCTGTATAGATATGTAGGTATAAACACTTATACATACCTGAATTAAAAATGCAGAGGCTTAAATAAGTGCATAATCATATTTACTTAATATTTCCACTGAAGTTCATTTATATGGAAATATGAAGTCAAATCATGCACACCTGTAAGTGCCTACAAAACTTGTACTGTAGGCATCGCATATACATTTAATAATTTGATCTTTCTCGTCTGTACTGTCTTTGCTTCTAATTCAGGGAAACTTAACTTACCTTATAGTATGTAATTGTAATGGATAGAAGACCTCTGATCTTTCATCAAAACCAGAGAAACCATTCATTAAAAACTCTTCAGAGGTGAATGGATGTTCATGGTGAGTTTGTGTAAGCATGCTGCCATTCATTCCTAACCAAACACTTCACATCTTTGTAGTCAGTGTAACAGTCTGTGCAGACACATTCTGCAAAAAGTTTCTGTGGTGGAAACCTCTTTCTCGCCTTTCTCTTTTGATCCCCTCTCCCATTTTCAGATCAATATGACTCGCTTCTTTTTCTGATTCCTATTTATACCTCAGAAGAGGCAATGATGGAATTTCTGGGTCCGTTCTCCACAGCTATATGTTAATACCCACCTTGCTTTCAGTGTCACCGGGGATGATAACTCAAGGTACAAAATGGTGGAGAATCAGGGCCAGGTGTCTAGAAGATTTGTAGATGATGGTGCAATCAGCCTGCATTTGTGAGATTACATGATTTTGTTTCAAGTGAATATTTGGAGTGGTAATGCTTGACAAGCTATGGGATTCATAACAATTTGACTAGCAAAGTTCAGAGTGAAATGTCTTGCCTTTCCTAAACAATATAACT
Source organism: Tetrax tetrax (assembly GCA_009806455.1). Lineage (NCBI taxonomy): Eukaryota > Metazoa > Chordata > Aves > Otidiformes > Otididae > Tetrax > Tetrax tetrax. The sequence continues at coordinate 183,535 of WHYT01017187.1, read as the reverse complement.
TAAAACCCTTAGATGAAGAAATGGAAAAGAACATGCAGGAAATTAGTGCTATTGTTCACATTTGATTAAAGATAACAGAATAGAGGACAAGAGAAAAGGAAATGATTTGAAATTTTTTAATCTGGTAGTGCCTTGATTAAGAGATCAAATAATAGTAATAAATGATAAAGCATTAAATTTAAAATTAAAGCAAAGTGAGTTTCACAAGATACACTTAATCTATATCAATAATTCTTCTCATATTGTTCTTATCAGAAGACAGCCTTGCTTCATGAAAAGGAAGTCTAGTCAGGGTATCACTTAACTAGAAGTCACTTTAAAGGGTGGTAAATGAATGGAGATGGACTTAAGAAAGTATATGGTTCTCACAGATGGTTTAAGAGTGTATTTTTTCTGCAACAGGACATAAAGTCAAATTCTTCTTTCAGGAATACTCTGAAGAAAGTCTTGAGACAAAATATCTTCTGAATTTTTTAGTATAATGGCAGGGAAGTACTGGAGCCCCAAGCCTTTTTATGTTGGAACTGCTGGGGCAAATCCAGTCAGTGAAATATACTGACAGTCAAGACTGGGAATATTTATTCTATAGCTTGGCCATAATAGCCAAGAGAAATTACTGGGTCCCTTACCTTTAGAAGGTAAATTAATATTGCGCTTGTTATTTCTGAGGTTTGTCTTTTAAAAAATTACTGTGTAAGGACTAGGAGTTTTGGAAATATCTAAGCTAGTTCTGTCTTCCAGATCAGCCGTAATGATCAGATTTAGATTTATACAACTACCACTACCACTGGTATGCTTTCCATTATGCTTCCCTTCCACTCTAGCACTGAACAAGATGCAGAGTAAGGCCACTGAAGATGCTCGAGGAGGAAATGGGTGGAAAGGTACTTTCACACCACACTGCCATTCCTCCTCAGCATTGTAATATAATAGCACAATCCATCCTTAAGGGGGCTGTTTCTATTCACTTTAGTGGGATTATCCATTACTACAGTGATAAAATAATATGAGCGTGACAATCACACCCCCTGCACAAGCAGACCTGCATCAGTTCATTTTGCAAGGTTTTCTATACGCTTTGAGAGAGCATAGGGAACAATGAAGCTTTGCTTGTCTTCTGTATGGTGCCTCTGCCATTGTCTAGCTGTGTTAAAAGTACACACATCTGTGTGGAAAGATTCAGACAAACTACTGTAGTTAATTTTTATGGCTAATAACTTGATTCTGACATTTCTGAACAGACCATTATAAGGTTTATCTTTTAGCCTGAAGCAGGTAATGATGTCGTATGAGTGACATCCTGACTACTGTCTTAATTGTGAAAAAAAATGGAGACTGTGATACTATAATGTTTCACTGGGAAAGTTGAATGGATGTCAGTGTGTGATGATAGTTCAGAAGAATGTATCATCAGTGATCATAGCAGTGTCTGTCCACTTCAGGGAATTTGCAAGGAAGGAATGGTTTAAAATAAGTTATTCTTCTACTTAGCTGCCTAGACTGCAACACTTTTTCCATATATCATATTTTCCTCTGTATTTCAATGCTTACTATATATTACAAAAGACTCATAAGTTCCTTAATCTTTGGTTTTTAACATTTAGTTTGAGCCATGTAAGGTGTAACTCAGCCTTATTAGAAAAGATCAGTCATTACTCATTCAGAAACACATAGCATCTCAGTTTTTACATTGCTTAAAATCCTGGAAGTGTTTTAATTCCAGTGGGACAGAAATTCACTCTGACTTGCAGAACACATTCATCAGTGGAATATATGTAGTGAGACTTTTTGTGTCTCAGTGTCTGTGTCTACCGTTAGGCTTTCTTTTAAAAGTTCCGTTTTCAGAATAAATAAGTAAATGTATCTTGCCTCAAGTTTCAGATTGCAAGCGATGTTAGAAAGATGTTGTGGACAGTTTAATGTTTAACTTTGTGCTACATTAGTTCATGGATTTGCCTGTGGGTGATCAGGTATGGGCCACTGTTGAAAACAGGCTGCTGAAATCACTGGGATGCTCAGCTAATTGAACTCCTCTATTGATGGAGCCTGGAAACCTCATCTTCCTGGGCTGTTCCCTAGGGGGTTATGTCCCACTGGTCAGTTACAGTCATACAGTTTTCAGTGGGTTCTGCACACTAGCAGAGAAGAGACTCAACTTCTCTTTTAGTATTTCTTTAATGCACTTTGAAAAGGTCTGCGCTTTGGGGTCATTCTTTATGTGAGCTCATAGTCATTAGTAGGTCTCCAGGCTTGTGCTAGTTTTGTGGTTTTGTGGTTCTGCAGGTAATTAGGCTTAAAAAAAAATCTAAACTGTTAATTGAATAGCAAAATCCCTTCCTTCCTTCACAGCCCTTTGAGACTACTCAGGCTGCCTGTATTACTGTAAAACCCTTGCAATATTTGCCTTCAGAGAAAAATAAAATTGCTGTCATTTTTCTTTTGCAAGCAAACTATAAAGAAAATAACAACAGTCCTAATTCAGCAGCAAGACCTGATATAGCTCCTGCTTCAAAGCAATACTAAACCATGTTCAGATTGGTAAGGGTACTCTCTAGCCCCTTTGATCCAACTCAGAACCTCAGGTTCTTAAAGAAGTTCTCATACCACAGCTATAAATACAGAAGCAACAGTGAAATATCCACCTATGCCTTTTGGAAATGCTATTTGAAGATGAGTTCCTGAAGAAGTCCACCTTAAGGATGAAAAGCAGCTTTTGTATCCCATATGGGGACTGTATTGGCTATGACCCACTAACAAAATACAACTATCTCCTCACAAATATTGGTCTAATAAGAATGGTCACTGCTGAGCTTTTCAAAGCATTCCAGATAATACACATACATGTTTCTCTTTTATTTTAATAGACAATATCTATCATCTGCCTTGAAAACTCAAATTCATGTTCAGAATTATCTCCTCAAACAAATTCAACAAATTCAAAATGCTGTGAAATGTAATGTTAATTCCTACATCATATATCAAACACAGGCAAGGGATATATTTTTGTCCTCTTTAATAAGTCTTCAGCAAAATTATTCCTAAACCACTATTTATTGTACTAATCCATAAATACAAGGGAAAAATAGAATTGTGCCAGCTGAAATAGGATTATTAAATATATGTGATACCCAAATTACATGGTTACTGGGAGTGGTTTTGTAACCATTGAATGAAAAAAAATATGTGGAAAATACTTTCAAAACCAAGGAACTTTCATACTTAACTAAACTTTTTTTACTCACTAAGGAATGATAGATTAATTGTGCTACTAAGTCTGTAAAATGTGACCAGACAACTGAAAAACCCTCTAAAAATTTCCATGAAGAAAACCTACAAGCTATTGAGAGCCATATAAAACTCTGGACAATTTCTCTTGCCAGAAATTCCAAGAGAGAAGCAACTAAGACTTGCATATTTTTAATCAGTATTTTCTGAGAAACCATTATCATTATAAACGCTCTGAGCAGGTCTTATAACTTCCCTGTGAAATTACCCGTTGAATAGGATGAAGGATTCTTTGCTTGTTTTGAAAAATATAAGAACATGGGAAGCCCTGAACAAAACAACCTTCCTAACATCCCAGGCATTTGTGTGAATTACTCGGTAGTTGCATTAGTTTCGGTGGGAACTTTGCTCAGGTCAGATATACAAATACCATTATGGATGTTCTAACACTGATCCTACAAACTTATCTTGAGCTGATGGAGGCAGTGACCTCAAGGTAATGCTGATTCAGAATCTCCTCCTCGTGCCGAAAACACAGGTATATACTGTATATTCTGTGAACTGCTTTTAATGAAGGATAAGAATAAAAATGGCAATATTTTTGTTGACGTATGCAGTTCATGCTGTAGAATTGCAACTATAAAAGGAGTTACCCTCTGTAGGTCACATCATTAATTGAATATAAGTATGCATCCTAAATTAATTATCAAAGAAAGCTCCATAATAAGCTAGCTGAATCAAACATTCAATATACCCGAATAGGTATACTTATTGTTAAATAATAGGTAATATTATGGAATTTTAACTCATTTCATATAATTACAGAAAATGAGGGTCATGTATTCAAGGGTCTTTGCTGTATTTCAAACTAGATGTACTTACAAAACGTATGTATTCTTGAACGTAGATTGCAGACATTTCTGATGACAGAGTTTATAATTTTTTTTTTGTTATATAAAGCACTGATGTCCACCAGTAGGTAGTCCCATTTTGATAATTATAGCTGTATGTTTTCATGTAGAATATGCCAGGTTGAAGGAAGCTCAAAAATAAGACTTTGAGGTTTTTTTAAGCTGAATGTTTTGCAGAACTGCAGCAGCAGAATAGCAACTATGGTTTTAAAGACTATTGATTGGACACCTAATATATGTAAAATCTTTTCCCTCTGATTTGCATATTGTGGCTGGGTTGTAGACTGAGAAGTAAGGAGGATCGGAGTCACACTGTTGACTCTGCCATTAATTCATCCAACTGTTTTTGGCACTATAAAGTACAAGTAATTATTACTCACAATAGTTTGAAACAAATTCTTTTGACATCGTATTGGCTCGTCAACCCTAAACAACACTAGACAAAAAAGTTTTCTTCAATAAAATATTACATTAGAAATTCAAATTAAAATTAAACATTACTTGTCAAAATGGTTGAGGTTTTGTGTGCAGTTTTTAAAATAATTGTGGATTTAAAGTAAACTGTTAACTAGTTAACTGCTTTCAAACTAACAGCAGAAATAGAATTACGTATTAAATCTATTAACAAATTAAAAAGGCAGTTAAAATATTATGTCCCATCTGCTTGAAATAGTAACTTCATATTCATTTTCAAGTTGATATATAGGGTGAAGTTAACAAATTTTTTCCTTAATTTTAGCAAAAAGAAAAAGTTTTCATTGTCATCACCACTGGACCAGTTTGTGTATCAAAAACACAATGAATTCGGGATGCAAAGTAAATTTTATATTATTATATTATTATTATATTTTATATTATTGACAGATAGAAGACTTTGCCAAATTAAAATGGTGAATACTTTCCAATTATTATTTTAATTCTGCAGTGAATTCAGGCTCATAGCATCTTAAACTGGGAGTATACTTCACGGATTTTGAATAATGCATGTTTGAATAGAATTAGACTCAGTAGGTATCAAATCATACTCACCAAGAATAAAGAAGTGTTCATTGCTCAAGGAAACATTCTTTCAGAGGGGATAAAACAGGATACAAAATGCTTTTTTATCATGATATTGTGCCAAAGAAAGGCTGACTAAACAAAGCATTGGCTGATGTCAGGAGAGAGGTGGAGCCTATACACTCCTTCAAAGTCAAAACATTACAAAACAATAGCGTTTCAACATTGAGTTTTATGCTGTATTTTTTACATAGACATATGAAATCTTTCATCATCACAATTACATATTATATTCTATGCATGCAATTAATAACTATGACATCTATAATTTTTTTTTATGATTATTTGTTGAAAATATTATTTTCTCTACCTGTGCAAAGGGAATAGGCACATTTTAAGTAAAAATATAAGTTATAAGGAAAGTCTGGGAAAGGCAGAGATAAATAGACAAAAGAAACCATGGACAAAAGAAACCAATAGCTGACTGAACTATTATTTTGAATCACAAAAGAGACTAATTTTTTCAATAACAATCATGAACGCTGTAGGAAAGCAGCTTTTCCTCTTATCAGACTCCTGTGATATATATAAATGGTTTTGGGAAGAGGCAATTATCTCACACATATATAAGGTTATATTTTAATTGTGGACTTAAATATTACCCATTCTAATAACTCTGATAAATTATATGTACCAAAAAATCTCTCTCAGGTCTAATTAAGCTTAATTCTGTGTAAGTGTTTGCAGGATTAGGGCCTAGATTTTTTTCATTAGAATATGAATATTATTTTTATCTTTTATTTTCCTCTTTTTAATAAACTTCTGAGAAACAAGAAGTATGAATCATAACAATAACCTTACTTTCCAAAATATGAGTCTTTCTTTTCACATATAGGATGAATTGTCTTAATCATACATAAGTATTTTTTTTCCTCTACTTAGGAAAAAAACATTGTATAAAATACAGTTGTGAAATAAAGTTTTGAGAGAGATTTAATAGGACTTCTATAAATATTAAATCTAATTTTATAATGTCCTTTCCATAGAATTTTAGCTCTAATTTTGTCAAGCAGTTGTCGAACATCTTTAGAGAAGGATGAATATTGGTACTGGACTTTTAAAAACTTTTACACTATATAGTAGCCCTAGAACATATATGTCAGAAAACAATGCACAAGTAATGATAATTTTTTAGGAATCTTGAAGATATTGCTTCCTTGGCAAGGGAAACTGTGCTTGAAGAATTAGTGAGTTATATAAGAGAGAAAACTATCTAACTACATTTTATTTTAGCTTTTGGATTTCAAGCCTGTAGGTGTTAAACTGCAAATATAGGTAGTATTTAACAAAGGACAATGTAAGTGCTGTTTCGTTACTTCCACCCAAATATGTTTTTAGAAACTTCAGGATCTTTCATAACTTAGAGAAAATATTGTTAGTTATAGATCTTTTCCAATGTTTACCTGCCTCAAAGGAAGGAAGGTCATCTGTAGCCAGACCACCAATATGATCTGTAGGAAGTCTTCTAGTATGTTTGAGTGACAATCAGAAAACAGAATAAAATTAATTGATCATTTAAGTTGAGGTATTTCTCATTGGAAGTTTCTGTTTCGCCTTATACTGTGGAATTAACATTTACTGTTATGTTTGTATTTGTAGTGTATTACAGCAACCTATATCAAACATAGTCCAAAAAAGCTAAGTCATTGCTAGTAGGGGTATTCAGCTGCTGGAGCACAAATAGAGATGCTCAGGGGGGAAACCAGGGGAACATCCTGCTGGAGGATTAGCACTCTCATTAGACTTGTGCCTCTGCATCATCTGCAGGCACTCACCTCCTTCATGAAAGGTCCCTGCTCGCTTCTCCTGGGTAGCAGATGCCATCATAGGTCTCTATTTTAAGTCATCTAGGTGGTGGCCAATACTGGAATAGACAAATCAAGATATTTTCTCATGCAGTTCCTTTGCCTGGAAACAGGACCACCAACTTTAGTGCCTCTCCTGAAGTATGTTTCTCTAGCCTTGTCCTAGAGGTCTCCCGTGGTTTAGAGCTAATGTGTGCTTTGTGTTGAGGGGTTTCTTTCCACTTTTTAAAAGAAGTAGTTCTAAGAAAATATGCAGTGTTCTAGAGTGCTAACTGCTTCACCAGCTGCCGTTCCACACAAAAACACATGCAAGAAACCGCTGAATGAAACTGACAAGAATTGTATCATGATTTCAACAGCTCAGTTGTTCACCAATACTTTTTCTAGGGGCTTAGGAGATAACCTGTATGTATTGGCATGGGATCAAACACGCATGCAGAAAGCACTTCAACCGAAACTGCTTCTAGTGCAAGACAATATAAAATTATTGTTCTATTTGCTGCTGCTGCAGCTTCAGGGACACTTCAAAAAAGAATAGAACTCTTTAAAGGTTTGTGTTGTGTTTCTTTTTCTAGCAATTTGAGAAATAAAATGCAGAGTTATAGGAGCAGCTTTTGTTGATGTAGTATTTATAGTGAAAACAGTTATACTTACTGTCTGTTTAAAAACTTCTGGCTGAATAACTCAGAGGCAGTTATAAACTGCAACACCTGTCTTGAAGAGTTTAATGTTTTTCAGCAATCATGTGTTGTGAAAAAGGAACGGAAAACTCCCAGTTTGGAAAATTATTTTCCCCTCTTTTTATTGGATAATACCAGAGTCAAGAACCTGTGTGAAATAATTGTTTTCTGGCACAAAAAGCTAAGAAAAGTACAAAATAAGTACTCTAATATTTCCAAATGCCAAAAAGAAAAAAAAGAAATCTTCACAGTATGGTCAAGAGATCTTGCTACTCATTCATATTTTAGCATAAATGGCTCAATTCTTTTTCACAGTTGCTGTTGGTTCTTCGTGAAATCTTTTCTAGAAACACAGGACTTGAAGAATTTATTAGTATTATAAACCACATGTCTGTATTTGTCTTTAATTTGTCTATTTTCTTTAATATTAGGTTGAAATATAGCAAACCTTGAAACACACTGATTAAGACCAATATCTGTAGTAGCTGGCTAACGCCCTAACAATGACATACAGATCCTTCTCCTTCCCTCAAAATATTTTTCTTCTGAAACGTGCTAATTCATCTCATTATAGTTACAAACTCAGATTCAGAGTTGTCCTTGAATCACCTCATTGGAATCCTCGATTTAGTAGAGCGCAGCCAGCCTGCCATCTCCTATTGCAACCACATTCAGAGATTTCAAAATCTTTGCTTATCTACTCTGCCCACTAATTTAATAAAAATAAGAATACAGAATTAAATCACTGCAAGACTTGCCATGTTGTTTGCTAATATCTAATATACATATATTTGCAAGCAGTCAGTACCTTTAATGCTAGGTACAATGTCCATTCTTACAACTGATCTCCAAGCTAAGCAGAGATCAGCACATCTGGTTTTGATGCACAGTACATATATAAATGTTTCCTTCAATGTGGAGTAACTACCAAATCTCTTTTTTACTCAGAAAGTTTACTTTGGCATACAACAAAGAAATATGAACAACCATCTAACACACAGCCTCCCCACTCTTTTATAATAACTACCAGTAAACTGCAGGAAATGTCCTCAGAGTCAGCTCTGTAGGAACTATGTGGAATGATTGTCATGATAACCTTTCAGTCTCTAGTAATTTTACAAAGCATTCCTTGTATTAAAGTTACTTATCACAAACTATTATTAAAGTGACAAGCCATTAAAATGTAACAATTAAATAACGTCACACCTTTAAATATTATCTTTACTTCTGATTCACACCTGTAAATGAACAGCATGACAAATTGCACTGCAGTGACCTGACATAAAATACGTAGGAGTCTGTGGGGTGTATTTCCATTATCTATCAAAGGTTTTGCACCTGATTCTTATATTTGCTGCAAAGGACATGAAACTTATGTTACTTGAACTTAAAATGTTTGATCTGGATAATACAAATAGCATTTTGTAAGAGTGGAAAACTGCCGTTTCCTTTCCATGTGGGCTGATTTGTTATGGACTTCAAGGCCCGTTCTCTACTTCCCATTTGCATTGATGAGTTTTCTGAAAACATGCTAATGGCAGAGTTGTCAGTCTGCTTTATGAGCTCAGTCACAGTACTATCTCTGTCAAGGGCCTCTTGTAGCTTAAAAGCTTTTTTTTCCTCCCCATTGTAGGTTTAATTTCTGCACCACAAGAGTTGAAGGCCTCTCTTCTCCCAGTAATAACTCATTAGCCTCAATCTTGGATTGTCCCCAAATGCTTATAACTTATTTTCCTTTCTCCCCGGTGTTTCTTAAAGCATTCTGGTGCAGTTAGCACTTTGCCATCTGCCGTCTTCATGACATTGCAGTAGGGAATGACTGGTCTGAGTGATGTTTTCTGAACCGTGATGAAAAGTGTGTCTGTGTTCCCATTTCTCGCTGTGCTACTCTAACATAGTACATTCTTTCTGCTGATCTATTACTGCCTGTCTTCAGTCACTAAATGTGGTATCTTTCAGGCTAGACACTTGCAGTTTAAGTGTACTCATCTCATTGTCCTTTCTCCTCTAATTCCTCTCACCTCCCTTTTCCTCTCACCACTGCGTAATAATTCACTTCATCTCTACCTGCTGTTTCTACTCTCCATGGTTTATTTATCATGTTTTTCATGACGTCTAGGGTAACATAGTTTACTCCAGACCATTGCTTATTAGCATCTTCTCATAAAGCAACCACCTTTACACACTCTTCTCAACTTTGACACTGCTTTAGAGTTGTGGAAGAAAGGAGGACTGTGACCCAGCTGTCTCTGTCTCAGTATAAAAAGAATCTCTGTACCAATCTCTACTAGGAAATTCAGAGAAAAATGGTGGGAATTTTATAAATACATTATAAATAATTATAATAATTCTAAATACATTAAGCCAGTTAGTTTCGAAGTCATTGTGTCTTCCTTTGTGATCTAAGCCTGTGATTTGTTACATCTTGGGGAGGAGGAGGAGGTAAGCTTACAGTTTTGGCTTGCTTTCCTGCTGGAGCCAGAGCTTCATTTCCAAATAACTTGAATTGAATGGGAAACACAGTAAAGTAGAGGCCAGGCTGGACAAGTGTCCCAGATTAATAGCTCAAAGGATCTGTCCAGGGTAGCATTAATTTTCATACCATTGTACTTCAATAAAGAAGTGTCCATGATTCCATTCTGGCTGGTCTGACTCCATTCTTTACATGCTAGCACAGGGCTGTGTTGGGGTTAGCCTGTCAGTCCATCACAGTCTGGGATTATCTCGGCACTCCCAGCTTTCGCTGTGCCTGGGAAATCCTAGCTCTTGATGTCATCATCCACTTTGCATGCGAGCATGAGAAAGACAATCTGCAGACTTATTCTCACACCTGTAAGAAAAAAATAACAGTTTCTCTGCTGCAGAGCATGGTTTAGTGCATACTGTAAAGTTTCCAAGAATTCACCTGCAGGGATCTGAAAGAGATAATGTTACACTACAGTAATCACATTGACTTCACGGACTATACTGATGGCATAGAGGGCAATTCAGGCTTTCACCTTTTGCTAATGTGATCATTCAATAATTAATTACCATCAGTGATCTAACAATAAATAAAAAACAAACACATGCATTTGGAGGAACTACTGCTGGGTGCCATGAGAGCATGTTCATATGTAAAGTTTAAGAACAACTCAGGGTTTACCTCATCCACTGAGTTTCTTACTGTTAAAAGTATTTGTGCTCTGGTCAGAGGCTACAGAAAAATTACTTTTAAACTCGGAATTGCATTATTGGTTGTGATTTAAGTTTTTCAATGGAACTGAGAATTTTATTTTTTTTTTTTAAAAAAGCACTATTTTTTTGATCTCGCTCTTATTTTGGAAATGATCTGGTCTGTCAGTTTCTGACTAGTCCTGTTTATGATGTATGAATTTAACTTAGTTTTAAATGTTATGCAATTTCAGTAGAAGACTAACATATTCATGACTGAACAACCTCCAAAATCTGAGAGTACACTGTAGTACGCAGTCTGTTACCTTATTAGTTTTCCTGTGCTGTAAGAAGAATGACAAATTTTTATAGCTCCCCACAGTGCACAGTGTATCCAGTTCTGATGCCATTCAGGAGCAGCCTCAGAAGAGGCGAGGGTTATAATTAGAAAATTCTCCCTGTTTTTTTTAAGCAATGGGTAGAATAAGACATATATACAAGTCATATGCTTATGGAGCCTATTAAGATTTTCACATACATACACAAAATTACATGTGCCTTTTAATCAACTCTGCTGATCTGTGCTACAAAAATCTAAAAATCTGGCCCTAACAGTGTTTTTCGACATTTGAGAAATTTTATCACTGTCATTCTGTTAAGGATTAAAAAATTTTGAAAGCTCTGTTTCTTGAACTTTACAAACTTCATCTCCTCAGTGCTGTTTGTAAGCGGTGACAGATTCTCTCCTAAAACTCTCCGAAAACAATCATTGAATACTGTAAAAGTAATGAGTGTGTCAGAAGCACTTCTAAGAGATTTTACCTGTATATAGATGATCCCTCCACTGTTAACAGAGGCTCCTGGGAAACTGAAACTGGGAGGGCTTCCTTCCCCAAAGAGCTAACAGGAGTATGGGTAACTTGAGGTGACATTGCTGAGGTTAACAAACATCTTACAGAATATGATTACATGAGTTAGACATGCTATCCAAATAGCTATCTAAATAAAAAATTGGCTTTGTACTTATATGCCATGACAGGCCAAATTTGACAGTACAAATTTGAAATTTTAAATAACTCAAAGCAAAGTTTCTGCTACAATTTTCTTGAAAATAGCTTCAGCAGAGCCAAGCCCCAGGCAAGGAGCTCTTCACAATCACACTTCTCTCTAAGCAGAACAGAATTTCTGCTGGCCATCGCTACTCCTTGCTGCCTAAAAGCATCTTGAAGTAGGCCTTTTATGCAACTGCTGTAAATTCACGAACACTTGTGAGTTTAATTCTGCAATGCAGAAGTGGACTTTGGTACGGAAACAATGGTAACAGATGATCAGTTACTCATGGCAGCCTCAGGTTTTATATACAATATTCTTCCAGTTATGTCTCTGTCTGTGCTCAAGGCATTTTAATCGGGAGATGTTAGAAACTACCACCAGGTAGGTAAAGAATGTCAGGAATGACTAATCTCTAGGTGTGGATTTTTTTTTTTTCTGAGAACGAGGAGTGTGTTTTTGCTCATCTTATTCCATCTGCATCTAATTACAAGACCAAAAGCTAGTTTATATTTTGAATAACTTGATAATCCTAGATGCAGAATGGCTGTGACCAAATTCTATTTTTATCGTGACCCTGTATGACATGAAGCATTAAGCCTTTGTTTAGTCATTCCCATGAAATCTTTTTTTATACTTAAAATAAAAGTGCCCATATTTAAACTGAAAACAATTTTTTCTTCTAATACTTTGTCTAGTTATTAATCACACTGTTGATTTTTATATACCTGCTTTTGTGTTTGTAATTCTAGCTTGTCCTGAGACAGCCATGCTTTTGCCACTGTATTAGCAACAACTTGTAGTAGTAGTAGTAGTAGTAGTAGTAGTAGTAGTAGTAGTGATGATATTATAGAAGAAGAAAGGCTTAAAATCCAGAAGAGAGAGTAACTTTATCTACACAAAAATAAAATTTGATTTATATAAATTTTGGTTACTGGCCTTATATATACTTAACTTGGAGACAAAAAAAAATGTTTGACAGCAATTGATGATAAAGGGTGATGTCTTAATAATAAAAACCAAATATTTAAAATAACAGTACAGGAAAAGAAAACATTTCTTTTCATTGTTGCCTCAACCTTCTGAAAGAGTTAACAGAACTCTGAAATGCAGGGTATTTGGTTTACCCTCTGTAGAGAAAAAACGTGGTTTAGCTAAATACTGCTGAGGCATAAAATGCCAGGCACCCCAACAAGAAAATGAAGACAGACTGTTTAATTTCAGTCAGAATAGAATAGAGTCTTGTCCTGTTATTGGCAAGTGTAAAGTCTTAGTTTCGCTTTCCTTCTTCCTCAGGAGGACTCTCTGTTGTCTGATGATATGATTGAGCTCATGTGTCACTCTTTTCTTCATTGGGCAATACTTTGTTTCCGTTTTCCTTTTTCAGTCACTCAGTGAAAAGGAATCACCTTTGAGATCTCTAGCCCTCATTCAAACTTTGACTAAATTATACTCAAGTTTGATATAGTGCTTGCCTAAAGGCAGAATCAATGGGTACGAGAGCATCTTGCTTTTTAAACTTGAGGCAATACTCTGTGATGCTGGAAAGTAAAAGCTTTCAATTTGTCGGTGGTATATTAACATGCCTTGGGAAAAAAAAAAAAAAAAGGAAAGGATTTTATTAAAGGGAAAGAAAAAAAAAAGAAGCTGTGACTACTGTTTAGATAAAATGCGGAAAAATAAGTTATTTGTAAGGAAATGTAGAATGCCATCAGGGAGAAAAGCTTTTCACTTCAGAGTCCGGAAACTTCTGTTGCATTTCTTTTACTGCAAATTGCCAACATTTCAAATACAAACTTCTATGGGAACAGAGCTCTTTCTCACAATATAATAATAATAGTAATGATAATATTTAAAAAAAACCCACCTATTATCGTAATTATCCAAATGTCCAATGTTATACATTGAATTAAGAATTTCAATGCCTTTGTTTGAAATATTTACACTAAAAATACTGTGATAAACACATATAATCTTTATTTTTCCGTATGATAATTATTAAAATTTAACAACCATTAACATTTTGAATACTAGTGTCAAAGAACTTAACCCTTCCATTCTTCCCTTCTGATTCAACCAATATGTTGCAAAACAAGAGCAGAATTTTGCATTGCACATTAATCCCAAATTTTGGCAAGCTCTGCTATCCATTGTTAAAATGCTAGCAATTTTTGTACAGCAGAAAGAATCCACTGAAAATAATGGAGTCCATGGAAGTCACCTCAGACCCAGGAAGCCCCTGTCACACATTGTCATAGGTTGGGAGAGATATCAAGACAAAGTTGTTGTCGTGCTTGCTCTCTTCTTGCCTCTCTGTAGGCATCTGCTCTTGAACACTGTTAGAGAGAAGATGCTGAGCTACTCAGGCCCTTGGTGTAACCAGTGCCACTGTTCTAGTGCTTTATAAAACTTTCACCACTGTTTTTCAAATCAGCGCACACCCTGGCATTATTATGAATGACTTTTATTGCCCAAGAGTTAGTTCAAATCTTACAACATTTGTTTCTTTGTCTTTATTGATGAACTTTTTTCCTAAAATATCAGATATTAACCACTGAACTAAATGTTATGAATAGTGAAGTATCAGTCTTTGGTTCCTATCTCAACAGGGTAAAGCTGTTTTTTTCTTTTAGTGCCAAAAGAGCTAGAAGCAGAAGTTAGTACATGTGGCCAAGAAGCAGCACAGAAAGAGATTTTTTCTGTAATAAATTCACTCATTTTCCCAGAAATTTCGTAATACATGATCCAGCTAGTCAAATATTAAGTGTTTGATCACTTACTTTTTGATGAAGAAAGAGAGAAGATGGGAAACATGGATGAGAAAATAGTATCTCTTAGTTGCAAAAATGAACATTTCGCTGCCTTCCTTTAATGAGGTGAATGTGGAACAATATAACAATGAAGCTCTTCCACAAAAGAACAATGCGATGCTATGCTGTTACTGAAAGAGTCCCTTTTGTGACTGGTTGATAATTAAGAATACTATGTCTCTTAAAATTTATGATGTGGCTTATGCAATTACTAAATCCGGTCTCATTACTTGTCAAGAAAGAAGAACAAACAACTTGCAGTATTATCCTGTTATAACCAGAAGTTCTAAAATCAAAATCTGCCACTTCAACCCAAAAATGTAGTTTGATATTAATTCTAAGAGATTACACTACTTTAAAATACCACAAACTCGTTTCTCAAATACATATGTTTCTTCCACCTTGCTCTCTCACCATTTTAGATATTTCTTCCAAGTATCTATAAAACTGCATATGAAGTTTCTGGCTAAGAACCTCTTTCTCCCCTTGTTTTATAGTTAATAACATTCTGAGGAAATGGCTCTTAAAAATGCCCCTTATTTTAAAATATGTTTACGAATAAAGTTCCTCATGTGGATTTGGAATTCAAAGACTATAAGGAAAAGGGAAATACAAGTAAATAAATTTATAATAATTAAACTATTCATCTAAATAAACCGTGGTTAAACCCTTTAGTACCAATTAGACAAAGTGCTATGTGAAGTATATCCTCATCAATTCTCTTGTTTATTTTTTGGAAGGAAAGTTCTGAAAATGTAAAAGTATACATGTTAATATGTTATAAATAAAGATACATGTGTTCAGTTGGATTTTTTTTTTGTAATTACACACTTGTTAGAAAAAAGTTCAAATATCAATAGTTCTAAAAAAAGATCATGCTAAATTACAATAGTCTTAAAAATCAAACTGAAAATTTTGACAAATGCAAGTACATTTTAATCTCTATTTACAGTACAGCAAAGAACTTTGGAAAATGCAACACAATGATTTTTTTTTTTGTGCATTACATGATATCAAAACTGATAAATTTAAGATTAAAATTATAAATTGCTCTCTAGAAAGCCAATGCAATACTAAAGCTTTTCTTGCTGTCAGTAAACCATAGAGAAACAAAGTCACATCCTCTTCAAGGGTTTACTAACCTCCTATAATGCATCTTATCAAGTCTGAGGGAGTGGGAAGGAGACTCTTCTCTGAAATTACAAATGGTAAAGGATTGTGAAAGATTTATGCCTGCTCTTACAGTTAAGGTAATTTCAAGCACGGCTTTCTCAGAAAAAGGTCCCTCCTGGCAGAAGCCACTAACAGAAAGCTACAGAGAGCAAAGGTTGCAGAGATGCAGAGATGCAACCAAAGACCATACTAACCATTCTTAGAAAAGATGAATTTCGTAGCATTTTTTTATTGTCTTAAAATAGGTTTTATGACGATGTAACTTTAAAGATGTGAACATTTTCAATTTCAGTGAGACAAGTTGCTCAGATGTTATGTGACCGAATTTATTTATTTCCTCACGTGACCGTTTACATTACTGTTAGCTTTAAAACCTGGTAACAAGGCTGTTCCCTGCCTGTACCACTGCATTACAGCCAGAGGCTGCAGAGCTTTTCCTGACTGCTGGTGCCGGCTTGAAACTGCAAACAGTACAGAGGGATTTGATGGGTCCTTGCTAACTGCAATGCAGCTACACTTCACTGTCTCCTCCTGCAACACTGATGCAGTCTGAGTCTGTGGAGGAGGACCCAGCATTGTTTAGCATCCTCTGCTCTCCCATTTGAGTATTTCTGCACTGACTAGTAAGTTAGAAAAGTTTCAAATGGGCTTATTTACTGATTGCCAAAGGCTTAGGAGAAATCCAGCTAACACAGGACAGAGATCCTCTGGAGGACAATGCTGCTCTAGCTAGGCTGTTTCCAGGACCTGAGCTAGCTTTATATGCAGCTTGCCCAGGTATCTCTGTGCTTCACTGCAGCTAGACAAAACTTACATGGGATGAAAATAAAAATGTTGATGAAAGTAGGCTTTTTTATTACTGGATTTTCTCAAAGTGTTTTCATTTAAAAAATTCCTGTAGTGGAACTGTATCAGAGATCAGCCATACTGAATCATATGCTACAGAAGTCACGGCCAGGTGTCTAAGCTGATCTAAGCTCAAATGCTCTGTGTTCAGTGTTCTTATTGTCAGAAGAGCATTGATGCAGATATAATACTTGGCTAAATATATTTCTGTATGTTCTTCATCCATTACTCCATAGGCTGCCTTCCTATTCCAGATAATTTTATAAGTGACACCTAGGAGTGACAAATGGGTTTATGGAGGGGTGTTTTTTTGCATCTGCCAACCAAAAGATACACACTAATCCTGTTACTCTGAAATAAATCATGTAGCTCATGGTTAAAATGAGTTTTAAAAAGACTGGGAACATTTGTGAATTTCCTATCTGTTACAGCAGTTGTCTGACTCGATCTCCTCTGTCATTTGTTATAAAACCTGTGGAAGGACCTTGAAAGGTGAGCTAGACTTTTTTTTTCTTTTAGTTTTGATAGTATTTTTTTTTTTGTGATCTATATTAAATTTGGGCATGCTAAAAACAGATTATTTTTTTTTTTTGGAAATGCTGTGTAAATCAAAGACAAATTCCTTCTGCAGTCATAATTATGACAAGCTACATCACAGGTCAAACCCCAAGGTTTTGTTGCCTGCATACTTTTATCTACACTAAATTTCACATTTTGCTCACTTGGCTTATTTTTAACTGTGATTATTATTGACTAGTGTGGAAGCAAATCTTTGTGTGGCTAAAGAAATGAGCCATTTGAGTGGGATCAGAAGACCTATACTCTATTAATGGTTCAATTTCTGCTTTTTCTTCTGTGTCTTTAACTGCTTTATTTTTTCAGAACGGAAAGCAAAGTATCTGCAGCCAGTGCTTAGGCTGGGTGTACCGTGACAGGACTCTCTGTCCTCACTAAGAAGGCAATAACTATTTGAACAATTTGAATTAATGACATTTGCTTCCATTATTGTGCATTAAAAACTGATATTGATTTGCTAACTGCAAGCATCTGTGCATATTTAGTCAGATCTCTTCTACACTGAAACAAACACCACTCAAGAGGAGACTTGTCAAGAGACAGCCAACATGGCTTCACCAAGGGCAGATCGTGCCTGACCAAGTTGGTGGCCTTCTATGATGGGGTAACAGCATCGGTGGACAAGGAACGAGCAACGGATATCATCTACCTGGACTTGTGCAAAGCTTTTGACACTGTCCTGCACGACATCCTTCTCTCTAAACTAGAGAGGCATGGGTTCGACAGATGGACCACTCGGTGGATAAGGAGTTGGCTGGATGGCCGCACTCAGAGAGTGGTGGTCAACGGCTCAATGTCCAAGTGGAGACCGGTCACGAGTGGCGTCCCTCAGGGGTCCACGATGGGCCCAGCCCTGTTCAACATCTTTGTCAGCGACACGGACAGTGGGATAGAGTGGACCCTCAGCAAGTTCACTGATGACATCAAGCTGTGTGGTGCCGTCAACACGCTGGAAGGGAGGGATGCCATCCAGATGGACCTTGACAAGCTGGACAAGTGGGCCCATGCCACCCTCATGAAGTTCAACCAGGCCAAGTGCAAGGTCCTGCACCTGGGTTGTGGCTATCCCAGGCACAAATACAGACTGGGCAGAGAATGGATCGAGAGCAGCCCTGAAGAGAAGGGTTTGTGAGTGATGGTGGACGAGAAGCTCAACATGAGCCGGCAATGTGCCCTTGCAGCCCAGAAGGCCAACGGCATCCTGGGCTGCATCAAGAGGAGCGTGGCCAGCAGGTCGAGGGAGGTGATTCTGCCCCTCTACTCTGCCCTGGTGAGACCCCACCTGGAGTACTGCGTCCAGTTCTGGAGCCCCCAACATGAGAAGGACATGGACCAGTTGCAGAAGGTCCAGAGGAGGGCCACAAAGATGATAAGAGGCTGGAGCACCTCTCCTATGAGGACAGGCTGAGAGAGCTGGGGCTGTTCAGCCTGGAGAAGAGGAGGCTCCAGGGAGACCTGACAGCGGTCTTCCAATAGCTCAAGGGAGCCTACAGGAAAGATGGGGAGAGGCTGTTCTGTAGGGCCTGTTGTGATAGGACAAGGGGTAATGGATTTAAATTAGAGGGAGGTAGATTTAGACTCGATATTAGGAAGAAATTTTTTACAATGCAAGTTGTAGAGCACTGGAACAGGTTGCCCAGAGAGGTGGTGGATGCCCCATCCCTGGAAACATTCAAGGCCAGGCTGGATGAGGCTCTGAGCAACCTGATCTAGTCGTGGATGTCCCTGCTTCTTGCAGGGGGGTTGGACTAGATGACCTTTGAAGGTCCCTTCCAACTCTAGCCATTCTATGATTCTATGATTCTAAGATATCTGATATTATACAGAAGTTGGGTTAAGTAGAAAATGCAAAATACTTACATGTCAGAGATTTTTAATTTTTACTAAAGTGAAAATTTACTGTTTAACTTCAACAGTATTTGCAATTAACTTCTTACTTAGACCTCCAATTAAGTGATATTCCATGACAGCTGAGGAATTTAAATCACTCTCGATTAGAAGAGTCTGAAATTATGTTTAGCGTAATGATATTGATTTAGCTTAAATATTAGTAACCGCATGCCATAAACTCTATTTGTTGTCCTAGAACAGGTAAGAATGTAGTGTATTGCCTGATATGAGGTCAATTGTGTGTATTGGATATTCTCTGAACATCTTCATTGTGAAGTGATGTTTTTGTTCATTGTGAGCGGTCTAAATCTTAAAAATTCATCCTTGATTTTGACTGCAGGATTGCTAAACTAGAAACAAACTGGATAACTTGGAAAACTTACATGCTTTTTCTCTTCTTTCAGTGTGACAGGAAGAAAATAAGAGGCTTTTATAGATATAGCCCATAGAAAATACTGAATATTACTTGAGAATAATCACCTTTGGCTAGAAGCGTCCTGTTATAGGACAATTTTTTTAACCTTTTTTTCTTTTTCTACTTAATCATTGTTCTGATGATGTGAATACTGAATTTTACCAACGTCATGCATAACAACATTTATTTATGAGGATTAGGTCAAGAAAACTGGAAAGAAAAAAGAAGGAGGCAAACCACAAGCTGATACACTGAGTTAATGATGGGTTCACTGGGTGAATGAATACAGAAATTACAGTAAATATTAATTTACTTAAATGTAAAACTCAAACAATTGTTATCATCACAGATCAATTAATAGATCCTGTTGAAGTAGAACAATTTTTTGCACATAGTTATACTAATTTATTTCCATTTTGAATTTTTAAAGACATTAACAAACATTTTATTCTCATATGTTAACAGAGTTCTGGAAATTTATGTATTTTGCAGATTATGGAGAAAAAATATAGACGTTCTACAACAATACAAACTGCCAGAACGATATGCTGGGCTGAGACACTTTCAAGGTGAATATTTATTCACAAGTATTTAGTTCTGCCATCCACCTGCTCAGGAATAAAGGCAGCCAGGATCATCGGCAGACCACTCCCCAGTAAGGTTGCCCCAAGATACAGAAGCATAAGAAAAGAACAAATTTGGTCGGGAATATCAGTCCATTTTTAGTAATAGGCATTTTAGTCATTTTTAGTAATAGGCAAGCAATGCCTCTGCTAAGATTTCTACAAATTTATCTCTATGAGGTTACCACTATTTTATTCCGTATTAAATTTCTTTATGAATAACTATTCTCTAAACTATATTGTACTGTTTTGTACCTTGAATAGGTATTTTTCTGATTAAAAACCAGACTAACATATGGTTACTTTGATTTATGCCCACGGTTATTAAATGTCAAGTAAGCACAGCTGAACTCTAAGTTAAAATAATATGCTTTCTGCAGCAGTGGCTTGCTCTCAGTATGTAAAATAATCCCACACTCCCTACCACAAATCTAACAAAGCTACACAAGCCCTAAATAAAATCCAGGTCTTCCCCCCCCCCCCTTTTTTTTTTTATTATATACCAAGAATGAAGAACTGCACAAAATACCGAAATCCACAGTATTGCTTTCATAGTGGAAAGATTTAGCAACAGATTTCTGAAAGAGCTGTGAAACAATTACTTCTAAAGCATTTTAAAGCACATATGCTTGACTGCCTTCATGTTTTCTCAGAATATTATTATTGTATGGAAAAGACCCCTTTGGTAAGCAAAGATACACAGAAATAAATCTTATTGTTGGTATCTAGGTGCAAAAACCCACTGTGAAGACAGTGAGGTTTCATGCAAACATTTCAAATGCATTTTGAACAGTAGAAATGCATGCATACAGAGGAGGAGGAGGAAAAGGAAAATTATTAGTTTAACTGAACTAACAATGTTAAGAGAGTACCAATATACTAAAATTCAATTGTTTGGATGTTCAGGAATAATCAGTTCAGAATTTCAAAAATTAAAAATACATTTTTGGGAGGTATTGGTGGTTCCAATGAACACAGACCAGTATTACTGAAGGAGAAGTCATTTCTACTGTCAGCTCCTACAGCCAAGATGGCAGAATAAAAAAGGGAAAGGTTGAATGGGAATGTAATTTCCACAAAATTAAAAGGTGCGACAGGCATTTTCAGATACAATTCTAAATGTCCATTTAATATCTGTCTGCATCAAGCTTAGAAGCCAGCTGCTCAAAGAAATCTTGGGGAAGAGATGGAATCCTTCACTCTTGAGCATTATCACAGATAAAATATCATCAAGAAAGGTGCACTCAGTAAAAGGTGTTGTTGTAAGGAGAAGTGGATATGAACCAACTTAAAGGCAGTCCCAAGGGATCTTGAATTGCGGTTTAGTTTCCCCTTTCTCATGTCAGAAATAATGCTCTACTCTGCTGTTTGGTAGCTGTTACCAGGAGGCTGCACTGTGCTCCAGGTTTCAGGGAGCCAGACTGCAAAGGCAAATAATGAGGCATGTAACAGCTCTTTAATTGCCTTTTGCTCCATTAATATAATATCTTTTAAAAAAAAAGTAGTACTCAAGTTCTCCAAAATTTTGCATTGCTGGAAACTCATAGAGAATACGTAAGTTTTGTGGCAACAAGCTTCTGTGAATCTTTCATCCACATTATGCCCTGTGATATTTTCAGACTATACTTTGGTTAGATAGAGCTTTCTACTTTGATATTTTGAAGGGGTAAAAAAGTCTCTGGGTAAAAAAGTCTCAGTGTAAAAGCAATATATGAGTGTTTCCTTTAAAATTCCCGTGTCATACTAAATACCTGAAATTATAGTATGCTGTCAAACTAGCTTATGTACTTGATTTTGTCATTCAGTTCCTTCCCTCTCTGTTTTTTGGAAGTATATATCTTAATAAGAAAATGCTGTTTTAAAGGATCAAAACCTGTACTTGTCATTGGCAACATTTTCTACAACTTTAATAATACTCAGGCGTGATAAAGTTGCTGTTATTGTCAGTTCTCTATGGTACTTGAACTCATTGCTTTATATTCTTTTTTTTTTTTTTTATCAAGTTCCTCAGGCTGGTTTTATTGCTAATGCTGTATTCTATATTCAAATCAGGAGTGTAAGTTCTTCACAATACAACAGAGCTGCATAGATGAAAAGTTCCATCAACCTGGACACAAATAAAACTAGCAAATTGTCAGAGAAGATGGATCAACCAACATTCAAGTAGCCTTGTTTTCAAACAAATTAGAAAAAGGAAAACAAGCAAAAGGGAAAAAAAAAGTTAAATGATGGTTAAGAATCTTGTTCCTCAGTTTGAGGGAACTTAGAATCTGTTGCATATCTTCCATTTTAAACTGTCACACACACAGTGTTCGAATCTCAGCAGTGAAGTTTATGTATGTTCAGTATATTTCTGGCCCACCATTCAGGGATAAATTAGGGTTTTGTGCAGCCTAGGAAGGAAATTTACTTGTACCTCAAATAGCAGCAGAGGCGATAAATCTCACCCTGGTCATTACTGAGGAAATACATTTGTTACAACCTACTAGCCAAGCATTCTGGCACTTTGGAGTGAGAAGCAGCAGAAAATCAACTTTTTTCTGTGCTTACATATCTGCCCTCCCTGCTCAGCCCTCCCAGGTGCCAGTATCAGACTTTACCCTCACTTTGTCAGTGAAAGTCAGCAGTCTATGTCTGCCTTTTTAACAGGTTATGTCAAAGCAGGCAAAAAGCTCAGCAGACTTCTCTTATCTAAATCACTACAGCAGGGCCTCATCTAAGTTGCAACCAAGAGCCAAATCCCAAACTACCATAAACTGGCGCATGTCTACCTAAAAAAAGAAAGTCCCCAAATAAAAAAAAAACCCTGAAGTCCCTCCAGTTCACCAGTGACAGATCTCTCCCATGATGTAGCAATGACACAAAGAAATCTTACAATTGGTTTTTATTTTGTTAGGTTTTGTTCTGCCTTTGGTAAACACCTTTAACTCTTTGTCAAGAGTAGTCTTGCCAAAGTGTCTCGACAAGTGCATAGAAATTAATTAATATGTAGATTTCGACATTAAGGGCAGCATTTTACCGCAAGAGATGCAGATTATATATAAATGCACTTGTCAAAAGTTAATTTTTTACAATCTTGAACACTTCTCAGCAAGTGATTGTTGAAAAGAAGATCTATCTTACATTTCTGCAAGACAGCCAAATAGGAAAGTGGAAGAAACTTTTAATCATTCAAGTCTATTTTCAACATACTAGAAGGATGAGATTCATCAAGTGTGTCCATAAGGACATACCTTTAGGTTACTGAGTGTGAATTCTTAGTGTTGCACAACATATCTCAATTTGTCTTCCATCTACTGAATTGTACTGCACATGAAGCTATCTAGGCAATAACCTAAAGGAATCTGTTCATAACTCATCATTCTGCCCTTGCCCCCTTTCCCTCCCCTTTCTGTCTTTTCAATAAGTCACTTAAGTGATTTATTGCTTATGGTCTTTTAAAGTACAAGACATAAAATGTAGAGAGAGTATTTTAAATTAAATCCTTAGGATGAAAAGAAAAAAGTGGAGCCTAGAGCTTTCTCACAGAACGTGAGTTCAGGTTGCTTGAAGCTGTGTGGGTTACTATTGTTTTTGCTAGATCCTTGTAAGAAACTACCTGTCATGATCTGGGGCTCTGTGATAGTGATGCAGTCATGTTTGGGAGCTGGAGGAAGGAGAACACTACCTACCGGGGATACTACCTACCAGTAGTATCCTTTTGATGACTCCTGCACAAACTCAGCCTTACCTCAGCTAGGAGACTGTTCTCCTAGCTACCATGGTTCAACAGGCTCTTTGGATGTCAGCTCTGTCCATAAGACAGAATTCCTCTTGAGAACTCATCCCTTTCCCCAGAGGATTAGATATAGCTCTATTCTCAGGGCTCAAGCAAGACCAAAGTCTCTTTGCATTTTAAGATGCTTATTTGAGTTACAGTTAAAATATTAATGCTATCTTTTCCGTACACAGGTGACAGATTATAATTTCTAATTTGTATAAGAATGATAAAAATCTGTTTTATAAATTTTCTATATATCTTTTTGCCTTAAAAAAACAAAGAAGCCCATAAATAATTGTACTAGTTTGTACTCTCTTACGTAAGTTTTTTAGAGAGGGAAATCCGTGACAGATTGCTATCTCTGTCTAGCGCGTGTAGGCAGCTATCAACAGGAGAGTTTCAGGAGCTGAAAGGGTGTGCTCTAAGGATTTGCTATTTAACTGTCATTCAAATTTTGGAATAAGGGGAAGGAGGAAATACTTTGTCATCCTAATCTACACTATTGTTTCTAAAGAGTGTTAAAATTAAAAGGAAGAGAAAGAGATACAAGAATTTAGGCAGAGTTGAGTAAATATTTTCAGAAATAAAAGCTGGAATAAAAGTGCACAAACATTGTTGACATTCTATTTTATATGTCTAAAACAAGTTTCATTCTACTTGTGTTTACTAAGAAAAAGAAAAAAAAATGTTATTAATATTTAATTCTACTTCTTTTTCTCTCTTCTCCATAGCTATTCGTGCAACTCTGGCTGCTCCACATATGTTCAGTGGAAGAGAGGAAAGCCACAGGTTATTAGGGCTGCTCCAAGGCTTCTTCATCTCTTCTTTCAAGTTCTTGCAATATTCCATATATGAACACATCTACTTCTGTGCATGTTGGAGATTATACTCCATTTCTGAGTGTAACTATAGCACGCTAGCTTTTTCAAGAGCTTGTGTTTTTCTACAAACTCACATAACTTTCAACAAAAATTTCAGAATGTACATCCATCTGTTTCCCAGTTTGTTTAAAACAGAAGATATAAAGAAATTTATCTTCCCTGTTGTTGGGGTGCTTACAAATATTTTGATGTAAGATGGCTTTACCACTTACTGGGCAGCACTTCTATAACCTCTTCTTAAAGGTCATCTCTGTGAAAATTCTCCACCTTCAAACTGCAGAGTCTCCTTGTTGTGTTTTTTCAACCTATTACATTTTGTCATTAATCTTTGTTTCAGCTTCTTCAGTCCTAAAGTCACTTCTGCATGCAGTGCCTCTTACTTAAATTTGATTAAAAAAAAAAATTCAAGCTAATTGATTGTGACTTTTTAATGTTAAAATTGTTAATTATTGAAAGACTCAAGAAAGCATATGGGTCCTCTTCCCAGCATTAGTCTTGACATACACAAATGAAATGTTAATTAAATATACATGAATGAATTTTTATGAAATTTTCCATTAGGCAAGGACAATGAATATTTTGTGAAATGGAATCTGGTTTGAGCAAGACAAGTTACTTTGTTTAAACAGTGTATACTCTGCTAACGACTGTACCCTTGAAGAAAAGCTGAGAGACTGATAGCAAAGAAACATCTTGTCCCAGAAGGTGCCAATAGCTGGATAATTGTCAGAGGAGCACAAAGTAAGCAGAGATCTTCATGGGAAAGGGAGAACCAAGATAAACAAAGAACAACGCAGCAGACATGGCCCTGAAAGAGCAGGATGATACCATAAATGTGCTGGAACAAAGAAACACCAAGATAGGCTCAAGGAGAGCAGACTTGGTAGAGAAGCTCAGGTAGGTAAAGAAGGGCCTGGAGCATGGAAACAAGTATTGAATTAAGGGGATGTATATCTTTGCAGGTACATAACATTGATAAAGGTTGTGAGTGGTCAGCACAATTCCACTAATTATTGTCCTCAAAGAACTTTCTTATTATAATATGAAAACCACACCTCCAGTGCTAAAATCACCCCCTCCTGAGATAAAGACCCCTACTCACCAAGAATGTGTAGTGAATTTAAGAAGTATTGTATCCTTAAACTAACTTAAGAAAAGAACTAACCAATTCTCATTAAGGAGGTGTGACAGAAAGGCAGCACTGTTATTCTGAATGGTATAAATGCGTAATGCAATTGTAACCAGGTGGGATAGCTTTGTGTATTTACCCCCTAGCACCCATCTCTGTGCAGAAATGAAATAAATAAATACCTCTGCTCTGGGTGTAAGATTGGTGTATTACACACTAGGTAAAAGAACCCAGACTTGGGACAACAGTGTTCTAGTGTCTCAGATGGAATCATGCTGATAGCCTTGCCTGGATCGTCTTGCTGTACCTGATGGGGAGAAGTGGCCCAACTGGACTCCAGTTCGCACTGACCTGTTGATTTGGGACTCCATTAGTCAGTCCCCTGCAATTAGGTGGTAAGTGACACAACAGTGCAATGCTACTGGAGAAAAATATTTTCTGTTAGATAACTAAGAAAAAAGGGGCTCTGTCTCATGTGGGCTCTGTGTAAAATACATCAGGAGCAGATACACAGCAGTAGAATAGTAATTGTTTACACACATTGTTTTAGTGACAGAAGATATCCCTTCTTTTGTATTTGAATTTATGAACTGTGTATGAAACATTGGATTGCATTTTTTGGTACTGATATGGGCAGTGCTACTTCTCAGGAGGCTCCTCTTTGCTCTTCCATAGGATGCGTCCTAAGGACTTAGTATAAATTTGGAAGGGACCTCATAACTAAAGATAAATTTAAAAGGTATTGTAATCAATGGTGGCCACAATATCAGTTGAGGAATGGTGAAAAATGGCCTGAAAATGGGTCTTTGAAATACACTATATTATAATTAATGTTATTTTGTTGGAAAAATGAGAAGTGGAATGAAACACCATACGTAGACTTATACTTTGCATTAAGAAATGATTGGACTGCTAGAGAGAAGTGTGGTTTGACTGACTGGAAATATCAGTATGGAGTATATTTGTTGACTAAGAAAAAGGAAAAAAAGGAGAAAGGGAATTTGTGTTGTAGTGATTGTAAAACTGGGAACACCAGGTCAGAAGACACGGAGGAGGATACACAGCTGTCAGGGCCCTTCCAGAACAAATAAAATCTGATTCTTCAAGCGAAGAAGAAGAAATTACTGGTTTTATATCTGGAATGACTAGAGGACAGAGATGAAGACCTGTAATCCAAGGCTCCCTTAGACAGGCTGTAGGACCTGAGGGAACATCAGTGTATGTACATGTACCATTTACCACTTCTGACCTATTAAAGTGGAAACAAGCAGTCAGGTCTTACTGGAATAATCCAGAGGGAATGTATAGTACTGTTTAAACTGTGATGATTACTCAAAATCCTAATTGGGAAGATATACAAGCTCTTTTAGAATACTTGTTTAGCCATGAAGAAAGGAGGGCGGTCTTAGAAAAAGCTAGAGAAGGACTGGTTCAGCCACATGAAAGGGTACCTAATGTTGACACATATCTCCTGAGAGAATGATGGGATTCTAACACTGATAAGGGATTAAAGGGCATGAAAGAATATAAAAAACCTGATTCTACATGGAAGTCAAAATGGCTTGGAAGAGTCCCCAGATTTGTCTAAGCTGTAAGAAATAAGGCAGGGAGACAAAGAAAGCCCATCTGCTTATTATGAAAGATTGTGTGAAGTGGCTCAAAAATGGATGGATTTGGATCCAGAGGATGCTAGTACCATGAAACTGTTTAAGGAGTTGTTTATTGACCAATTGGCATCAGACATTAGAAAAGAACTGCAGAAAGTGGATGGTCCATATGGGATGACAGTTTTGTAATTGATGTTGATTGCATATAAGGTATTTAGTAATAGAGAGGAGGTAGAAGAGAAAGAGAAGTGAGGATGAACGGCAGGCTTTTTTTTGCTGGCCACTCTGACAGAAGGGTAGGGAGAGGAAGAGGCAGAGAAAGTGTAGGAGGAGGATTCAGAGGTAGAGGTAACAGTGGAGGTCACTGTGGGTAAAAGAACACAGATTTGGGACAACAGTCTCACATCAAAAATGATAATATATACCTACTGAAAAAGACTTAAATAGTTATCAAGTTTTGGTAGGTTGACTTTGCTGGCTGCCTGGTGCTCACCAAGCTGCTCTATCACTACCACTCCTTTACGGGACAGGGGGCAGAAAATACAATGAAAAGCTTCAGATAGAGGGAGATCACTAACCAATTACTGTCACATACAAAACAGACTCGAATTGCACAAAATAACATATTGACAAATAATTGTAGCAGAGTAGTATAGTGAGAAGTAAGAACAAAATTAAAACCACCATTCCCTCACACTTCCCTTCTTCGTGGGCTCAACTTCACTCCTCTTCTACCTCCTCCTCTGAGTGAAACAGGGGAATGAGGTTTGTGATCAGTTCACAATGCTTTGTCTCAGCCCCTCCTTCCTCCTCACACTCTTCCCCTGCTCCAGTGTGGGGTCCCTCCCATGTGATATAGTCCTTCATGAACTCTTCCAGTGTAGGTCCTTACCATGGGCTGCATGGTGGTTATCTACTCCACTGTGGTCCTCCACAGCCTGCAGGCAGACAACCTGATTTACAGTAATTGTCTCCAGGGGCTCCAGGTGAATCTCTGCTCCGGCACTGGGAGTACCTCCTTCCCTCCTTCTTCTCTGACCTTGGTGTCTGCAGGGCTGTTCCTCTCACATATTCTCATTCCTCTCTCCTGCTGCTGTTGCACAGTGTTTTTTACCCTTTCTTAAATATTTTATCACAGAGGTGCCAACAATGTTGCTGATGGGCTCAGCTTTAGCTAGTAGCGGGTCCGTTTTGGAATTGCTGGAATTGGCTCTGTCTGACACGAGGACAGCTCCTTGTGTCTTCTCACAGAAGCCATGCTTGCTACCACAACCTTGCCATGCAAACGTAATACACAAGTTTTCACTGAAGAGCAGTAAATATAAAGCACCAGCGGAAAAACAACCTGCACTGGAGCAGTTCATGAAGGACCATAGCCCGTGGGAGGGACCCCAAGATGGAGCAGGGGAGGCATATGAGGAGTTCTTCCCTCAAAGAGGAAGGAGCGTCAAGAAACGACATGTGATGAACTGACTGTAACCCCCATTCCCTATTCCCCCTGTGCCAGTCACAGTCCAGGGGAAGGAAGTGGAGATAATTGAAAAGAAGTTAAGACTGGAAAGAGGGAGGGGTAGGGAGAAGTTGTTTTTGTTCTCTTCATTATCCTTCTTTGGTGTTAATAATAATAACAACAAACAAATAGTTTTCCCCAAGTCGAGTCTGTTTTGCCCGTAATGGTAACTTCAATGATCTCTCCCTGTCCTTGTTTCAAACCTTGAGCATTTTTGTTATATTATCTCTCCCTATTCTCTCAGAGGGTGGCAGGAGTGAGAGACTGTGTAGCTTAGTTCTGAGTGGGGCTAAACTACAACATATGGTGAGCACTCTTTTCTGGGAACCATTTTATCATTCTATACTCACAACCTAGACAAGTCATATTCTGCTCTCAAAAGTGTGAACATTATGGATGAAGCTTTCAGTTCTTATTGTAGGTCAATGTGTTTCATGCATATATTTGCCAAAAAATTAAGAAAAAAATAGGAGAAAAAAAAAAAAAGATGGTAATAATTTGGAGTCGTTTCTGTCTCCTCTCCTTCCTGCACCAGATTTGCTTTTAGTTTTGCCTTTGTATTTCAGTTTAAACAGGAACAGTCCCTCTCAAAGTTCAAAGTCAATGATATTCCAGTTTTATTTGATTAAATCAAACCTTAGAACTTGAAAGCAGATTTTGCCCCCTGAGAAGAACTACTGAGCACACAAGCAAATGGCACATCAAAGAGAAACACCAGGAATAAACAGTTGCTGCCTTAGCAGACCCTTTGAAATAGAGAAAGTAAAAGTTGAAAGCTCAAAACAAGTGTCTGACATAGTAAGAGGAAGACGCAAGGAAATTTCAGAATGAAGCTGCAGGAAAAAGCACTGCTGTGGAAGCTTGGAGGAGGCAAATTTTTTTTTTTAAGAAATGAGGAACTAAATAAAAAGCTTAGATATATAGCAAAAGTGAATTCTTTACCAGTTTTCTTCCTGCTTAAAAAGAGCTATTTCCTTTTTCAGAGAAGCAGGGAACACAAAACTCTAGCAAGACTTTAAGTATCTAAAGAGCTTTTTAAAAAATGTTATAAAAATAAGAGAAATAGATACAACTAAGATATTTTCTAGATTATTAGAGTATTATTACATTCTTCAAATAGATTCTTAGTATTCATTTTAATGAATCATTTCATTTTACTCCTAATTATATCTTACTTGTAAATACATTTTATTACGACCGAAAGCTGTCCTGCGCATAAGTCAAGTACAATAAAGCTGCGCACCTGCTGTTTAATATAGTACTCTGTTTGAGAATAAGATTTCTTTTTTATGCTAGTTTTTTAAAAAAGCATCCAAAATGCGTATTTTATTCTTTGAGGAGCTAAAGTACTTTTACTAAAGAAAGTCTAATCATTCTTCTTTAGGAAAGTCAGTTGTTTATAGCTTGAAAAATAGCCATTAAAAAAAAAAATTAAATATTAGAAGATCACAAATCAATTATTTCCCCAGATTAACATGTAACGTGTCAGAGTTTTTCAGAGATTTATTGTTATTTGTCTTTTTAAACAAAGAATCTCTTCTATCATGGATTTATTCAGAGTTCTATAAACATTTACATTATTCATTCACCTCACACTGGACCTTCACAGTGTGACAGATTTAGCAAAGGCAATATAACCAGGTACCTAGAAATCAGTAATTTTACTGTTTTAGCAGCAATGATCACTATTACCTTGTATTTTTAAATTTTAGCTACTATGTCAAAAGTCAGTAGCATTTTCAGATCATTATATAATTATAGCATTAGTTAGTAGTAGTGGGGCTGAATACTACGAATCAGATTATTTTCACAAAATGAAGATAACATTGAATGTCACTTTGCTAGTCACTCTCAATGCCTGTGGCTGATGGCAACACATTTATCTTCTGATGGAATTAAAAAAAAAAAAAAACTAAAAAAAGAGGAAAAGAAAAGAAAAGAAAAAGCAAAGAAGGCACATATACACAAACGGTTGCAGCCACAATTTTTATAATAACTTAGAGTTTTAAATAATTCTTGACAAATCTATGTTGCACAAAAGTGTGAAGAAATAAGGATGAGTTCATTCTGGAAGAAAACAACATTGTAACTTTGTCAATACACAGGCATCAGAAAACGAGCTCCATCCCACTGTCTCTGGCTGGCATACTGAGGAACACATATGATTAAGGGCTTCAAATCAACTGAAAAAATGTATGGCGTCATATCACTTATGAGGGAAAACCTCAATGAAGGAGAGTATCAATAAATTACAAGATTACATGCTGCATGTTATTTAAAAGTAAGCATTTAAGAACATAGCTCCTATACACATCTAATCTCAATACTGCATTTCTTACTGTGCTGGGAATGACAAATAAATGTGAAAGCAATGAGGTGTCTGTTGTTGTTGTTAATTCTTATATACTAACCCATCTTCATCACTATGGCATTATGAAGGATTTAACTTTCAGTTAACTTGTTCTTGGGATATAACCACTTTCTTTCATTATCAACGTGGGTTTTTCATACTCACTTGACATTGCATGCAAATTGATTTCACTGGCTGCCAAGCCTTTCATGTGGAATTCCTTGTCGTTTGGCAGGCCTATCAAAGTAATCCTCTGTAGTGCACCCACAGCACAAGACAGGAAGCTGATGGTAACCTAACAGAAAAGAAATAATTTTTTTTTTTTCTCCATAAAATCCTCACTCCTCCCCATCAGTTCTGTAAAATCCAGTAAAAACATGTAGGTAATATTGATTATCTTTTCTTTTGCTGATATTAGAAAGTAAGGTTCTCAGATGATGCACACCTTAAAATATCCTCTATACACAGGACAGCTGGTGAAGGCCAGTGAGAGAAAACCTGAATCCACCTGAAACAGCACAAACACTCCAAAATTCTTCAAGTACAAAGATAGCATCCTTTGCTCCATTCACTCAATGTTCAGCTGTGTTACACAACAATAAATTGGACACTGGATTTTCATGCTCAGTAAGGATTATCTTGAATTATACAAAGGGACATGCTTATGACTTAAAGCAGGAATGTGCAATAATGCAAGATCCGAGTGCCATAAAGAAATAACAGTTTAGCTGGCTCCCTTTCAACACTTCATTCTTAAAAGCAAATGTTTGCTCACTATTAAAAAATGACTTCAAAATGAGTATTTTTTTTATGAAGCCTGTATTTAATTCAACCCTGTTTCAAAGACAAACAATAGACCAATTCAATAAATATATATATTATTACATCTAAAAATGCTTCTCAAAGAAAAGAACCTGTGAACCTGTGATTCCTTTCTGAAGAATCAGCCTCCTCCTACTTTGATCCTAAGTAAGATGTACAAAATGTATAATCTTGTATAGTTACTAACTTTGAGGTGGAGATTTGCAATTTACGCTTCTATTTTTATGTAAGCAAAAAGTATTAATTTATGTCTTTACATTTTGATTACTTAACTTTATTTTCAAAATCAGTCATCTATAACAGTATTTGTTTTTTTACCCAGATAAAAAGCCATTTGAAACCCAGCTATGTGGAGCTATTGACTACATCAACAGAGAAAGGAAAAAGTAAGATTATTTTACTTCATTATTACTTTCATCTCTATTAGTATTTTTCAATCTTAGGGAATTATATCAGCAGCAGAGATTCACTTCTTTAGCTTTTGGTTCAGCCATCAAACATGACCTAGACATTATGAATTACATACTATTGTGTGTTGCCTTGTTGACTCCCAGGTCTTAAATACACAGGCAAAAAAAAAAATCAGTATTTCTGTGCACAGAAATTATTATTTGCATTACCATGCTACCATACCTCCTATGGTGTTTGTGCGTACCTGCCCTGTACCTGCAGGTACTATGATATGATTTGAGTAATTCACAACTAAGACAGATGAACATATTGCCAGTTTCATATTTTACTGTTCTTCTCTACAGGGTCATTACCTTCCTTCACTGTAAAAATGAAACCACGCTATTTTCAGTTTACTGCTGAAAGTGTTGATCACTGAGACTGACTTTGTGTATCTCTTGTGTCATCAGGAATTTTGTTTCAGAAGTCACTGGAAACTGGATTTAACTCAGTCTTTTCCTTTAATTTTTATGATCTCTTCAGCAGAACGTTATGGGCAAGGATTCCAACCTAAAATGAACAAATTTTGGTTTCTCTATTGATAAGATTTTCTTCACTCCCATTGATCTTACCAAATGCAAACCTTCTCAGAGAACTACTTCCTATTCCACAGTGGGCCAAAAATCCCTTACAAAGGGAAGCCCATCAGAAAATTCCAATTTGAAGCTCACTCATACTCCATATGAAGTGCACTGCCTTACACAAGACACTTTCAGGTACCAAATGTTTTGTTTTACAGTCCTGCTCCAATCTTCCCCTTTCTTCACCTGTAGAGTATACTGGGTATGACAAAGCTGATGTGAGAGCTAGGCAACAAGGCCAACCAGTGGAGCTGGATGTGAATAGCTGGAAGAAGCACAGAGTCTGCGGAGCTAGATCAAGTGAAGTAGCTGTACAAGTGTAACCTGGATGTAGGAAGAAGATCTTCTAGAACCTTCAGCATATCTATGATTTGGTTTACCATAGTGAAAAACATTACCTTGTATTTAGAAACCATATCTCTGCTTGTAAAGCAGTTCTGATGACAGTGGTACTGAGCAGCCTTTGAAATGAACTTTATAATGCCTAGAGATTCCCAGCTCCCTGTGTGGAGTCAGCTGTGTGGTTCCTAAAAAGCAAGTGACCTCTACAGAGTATCTTGTTTTAGCAAATATTTCTTAAGTAGCTTTTCCTTTAAAATCCCTAAAAGAAGAGTTACTATTTTTAAATGTAAGCTAATTAAACTGTCAAAATTATCCGATTTCCCTCTTTTACCTGATCTTAACAGGAAAATTAATTTTTTTCTGTGTCTCTTTTCAGTGAACAAAGAACATAATAAATCAAAATTTTTTATTCAAGAAATCTAACTTGGACCATCTGTATCTCTTAATGGCAATACAACACTAGAAAACTTTGGGGAGAAGAATCCTGGTGCTTTTATTGATGATATTTTTTATTTTTCTGAAAAAGGCATATGTACCTATCTAAGACTAATTTTACCAGGAAATTATTTCCTTTTTTTTTTCTTTTTTAAAAAAAGACCTGGACGGGCTGGAGGGGTGGGCCTGTGCCACCCTCATGAAGTTCAACCAGGCCAAGTGCAAGGTCCTGCACCTGGGTCGTGGCAATCCCAGGCACAAATACAGACTGGGCAGAGAATGGATGGAGAGCAGCCCTGAGGAGAAGGACTTGGGAGTGCTGGTGGACGAGAAGCTCAACATGAGCGGGCAATGTGCCCTTGCAGCCCAGAAGGCCAACGGCATCCTGGGCTGCATCAAGAGGAGCGTGGCCAGCAGGTCGAGGGAGGTGATTCTGCCCCTCTACTCTGCCCTGGTGAGACCCCACCTGCAGTACTGTGTCCAGTTCTGGAGCCCCCAACATAAGAAGGACATAGACCAGTTGGAGAAGGTCCAGAGGAGGGCCACAAAGATGATCAGAGGGCTGGAGCACCTCTCCTATGAGGACAGGCTGAGAGAGTTGGGGCTGTTCAGCGTGGAGAAGAGGAGGCTCCGGGGAGACCTGATAGCGGTCTTCCAATAACTCAAGGAGGCCTACAGGAAAGATGGGGAGAGACTGTTCAGTAAGGCCTGTTGTGATAGGATGAGGGCTAATGGTTCTAAAATAGAGGGAGGTAGATTTAGATTGGATATTAGGAAGAAATTTTTTACAATGCAAGTTGTAGAACACTGGAACAGGTTGCCCAGAGAGGTGGTGGATGCCCCATCCCTGGAAACATTCAAGGCCAGGCTGGATGGGGCTCTGAGCAACCTGATCTAGTCAGGGATGTCCCTGCTCGTTGCAGGGGGGTTGGACTAGATGACCTTTGAAGGTCCCTTCCAACTCTAACCATTCTATGATTCTATGATTTTGGACAAATAAATGGTGTCTAGACAGCTCTTGCCTTTGACAGCTTAAAAATATATCTGGTGTGTCTTCTGGATGACAGTGAACTTGAAGTGTTTTGCAGTTCTTCCAAGAAAAGGTTTGTTTGGCTGTGGTTCTAATCAATTCACTTTGTAAGGAGACACCAGGACAAAAGACTAATGTATGTAGTCAGAGTAGAACCTTCTCTGTTCTTCAGCAGCTCTTCAGATAATTCAGACATTACTCACATGGAAGGTAGCATTTGCTGAGCACTGGGAACAACTCCAGTTAGTTTATTTATACTTATTTCTTTAGCTGACAGAAAAGGTCAATAGATCTCTTAACTTTCTGAGGAGCTAAAATCAGAATGGACTCTCGAATTGAATGAATTTTAAAGATTAAGATATTTTAAAAACTTTTCTCTTTTCTTTTTAATTTGGTCTCTTTTCTTTTCAATTTGGTTTGTTTTTTTTTTTTTTTTTAATAAAAAATTAATAGGATTTCTGTTTTGGAGTTTCTTTTTAATGTAAGTAATTCCCCAGAGACATACTTCTGAAATGTGCCTTGGCCAGTCTGTATTACATACAAACAGGAATATTTAATAATTGCTTCAGTGACACAGAATGACAATGAGATGAGAAGAGGTTTTCTCTTCCTGAACTAGTTGGCAGACTCTTACTGAGCCTGTAAAAATCCAAAATCATTTGAAGATTTAGTCCTTATTTGTGCAGGTATTTAGAATAAATTATTTAATATATATCTGAATTTCTTGAAACAATTGCCTTTTGGTAACGATACGTAGTTTAACTAGCCCCAGATACTATCACTAACAATGGCCAGAGCAAATTCATTTAATAAGCTCTTAAGGCACAGTCCATTTCTGGAAATCAGAAAACAAAATAATTTTTCTCTGGTTCAGGAAGATATGAAAAAAATTAATTACTTATAAATTATCAATTACATGCAGTGCATGATTAGATTCATCCATTTAATCAACAATATTCTGTAGTCATTAGAGTACACACACAAGATTGGTGTCTGAGCTGCGTTCATTTTCATCTGAACATATTCGGAACTTCATGCCTAAGTTTTCTTGATTTGCAAAATTTCCTCCACTGTCACTTGGTTCAACTACAAGGTTAAACATAAGGAAGACAGAGGAAGTTATACAGTAGCCCAGTTGTTCTTTCATTTTTGTAACCCTAAGCTCTTTCTACATTACCGATAACTTTCTGTCATTTTTAGTCCTTGCAGTGAAGTAAGTTATGCAACGCCTAATTTGAGCGATAATAATGATCTCTGTGTTAAATTTTACAATCTGAGATGGTATTTTCAACCTTAGTTCCGTTTCAACAGCTTTATTTTGTCTGGGATCTGTACAAACTTAAATGTTGCTTTTTGAGTACCTCATCACAATAAGGAAAGTGAAGCCTTAAATTAGAAAATAATACTTTTCTGAAGATTAATTGACAGATTGAACTGCACACAATGGCAGTAACAGAATGGCATAATGATGCTAAAGATGTGAGATTAATTGCTCCCTCATATTAATTTTTAATGAAGAGTAACAACTGAGCTGACAGGCTAATTATTACAGTTTTCCAGATCTCTGCTATAATAACAGTCATAATGTTACTCGTCAATCAAAATGTAACCCTTATAAGGCTTTTACTCTTTAATAACTCCAACACTGTTTTCTCATTTCAAGTACAGTGACTCGTGACATTTAGAGACCAAGGGTACTTTGCCAGCTGAACCTCCCTTTCACATTTCAAGTAACTACTTCAAAATTCAGAGTTGACTAACAAAACAAACTTTCTAGATTCATTTTATGATTGTGATCTAAATACAAAATTTGGAAGCAGATGCCTGTTCCTAGCTTTTCCATAGTTCAAAAGTTTTCCCTGTTATGTATTTCAGGTGTCCAAGACAGATAACTAGATCTGGAAACACAGTTGGAACTCCTGCATTTAACTGGACATTGTCTGTGAATTCTGGGACAGAAAGAGTCAATAACAATGTTGAATTTTTCTTTAGCTTTTTTTTATTATTATTATTTTCTGTTTCTTTGTTTAGTTTGTAAAAGAAAAAGTGTATTTCCAGTAATGAAGATAAGACAGGACAGGGATTTTGGACACTGTTTAATCAATGGTGTCCATTGAGAGGGGAAAAAAGAGAAAAAAATGACAAAAAGTACCTCAAAAAATATCATCCTCACGTTGAATCTTACTTCCATTATAATGAACGAAAAGCTTCCTACTGTCATCAATTGATTTAGATTCAAGACTTATATCCTTCCCAATTCAATCGTTTATACTTTTAACTTAACGCTTAAATTTTCATTTGTACTTTGTTTGATGTTGAATCTAAACTAAACAGAACTCTGTAATCTTTTTGCTCTAAGGAAAATAGATTTTTTTTTCTCTATATGATGAAAGAAATAAAATCTTATTAAATCATAGTTTGTACCTAGCTCTTGCCTTGGAACATATGTGCCCATTATGAACCTTGAAAGACACACTGAACTCTCTTTGTCATGCCAAGCATTCCAGGTTGAAACCTATAGCCCAGTTGTAGTCAAACAGAAGAAACATCTTGCACAGAAAAGAAAAAATGCAGTTATTAACTCAGAAAGCCATGTCAAAAAGTTCATTGACATTAGTGTTGATCTAATAAGCAATTTGTCTTTATTTTCCTTTTGTTTACAAGTTGGTTGAAAAGGAAAAAAATGGGCTTCTGCAATTTATAGGGCTAAGAATGAAGCAAAATCTAGTCAGGTAAAAAAAGATAATTTGACAGTAACACAGCTGGAAATAAGGTATGGTGAGAAAGTTCTCATTGTTTTAAGTCTCTGGCATATGAATTGTAATGCTGGTGCTTGCTGATGTCGTTGCCAAAGTTAATTCAATATCACCGAAGACTATGGGTGAGACAGCCTTAATTAGTTAATGTCCTCGCTCAGGCACTCAAGTAATATTCCAAGAACATCTAGGTTGTATGGCTAAGCCTGCTGAAGCATAACGCAGTGAGAAATGGCACAGACCTACTGTCTAAACAAAGTTATGTATGCTGTGACCCTTGGAACAGGCCTCAAAAACTGGTTTGTCATGCACTGTCTCTGCTTTGGCCAAAATACACGTACTGCTGAAGTGCTCCGGGCTTTTAGGGCACTGCTACTTTCCCCTTTCTTAAGCAATATTTTTCAATTCGTCTTCCCAAAGAACACCTGTTTTTCATCCCTATACCTTCTTTTGATGTTCAGATGTAACTTTCACCAGCCTCACAGAGACATCATTTGGAAGAGCCTTCTCTATGTTAGCTGTTCTTATGTGGGTTTACTCTTTCTCCCTAACCATTCTTTTGTTTCACTAGTATTTTTCAGTTATAGTAGTAGACATGTCGAAGTGTACCACTTTATTAAATATATTGTGCTCTATATTCTTTCTTAGGAAGGCATCAGTATTAAGTACTTAGTAAATTGCTTGATTACCTGTTTTCTTGAAGAAATATTTAGACAACAATTAAAATACAAGCCTTGATTAATTCATTGGGAAAATATAGTAGGATTTTTTGTCAGTATTGTTCCTTGCATTATTCATCTTTTAAAAACTTGGCTTGCTATCACACAAAATCTGAAAGCTGTAACAGTGAAGCAATTCATTAAATGTTGACTAGAAGATAGCATAAGAAGTTGAGTTGCAGCAGAACATTTATGCAGTTTGATTTAAAGTTTTGATTCACATATTACAAGTGAAAAAAAACCCAGCATTCTTGCAAGATCTGCCTTTAACTCTGTTCTGCAACATGACATCAAAAGTACTTGCAGAGTTCTGTACTGGCTCTGGCTAGGATATTTATTTTCACCTGAGCTGGGAGAAGAGCTGGAGTTGGTGGCACCTGGGGCTGGGGGACCCAGCTGGGACAATTTACCCAAATTAGCCAAAGAGCTATGTGATGTCATGCTCAGTGTATAAAGTGAGAACAGTGCTGAGGGGGAGGTTCTTGCTACTTGGGAGGGAGCCAGGCATCAGCGTCTGCTGTGACCTATTGTGCTATAAAGTGCATGCTTAAATCTATTCTGTTATTGTTTTTGTTTTCCTTCTCTGTTTTGTCTTCTTCTGCTGTTCTGTTAAACTTCTTTTATTCCAGCTCATGAGCTTTGCCTTTCTTTTTTCCCATTTCTCCTCCCCATCCAAGTGTGGGGATGTTGGAGAGGGAATGAGTCAGCAACTGTGTGGAATTTTAGCTGCTGAGTGGGGCTAAACCACAACAAGTCCCTTCCTTCACTTTTATCTTGTATCTTTCTTGGTCTGAAGACAATATTTTGGTAGTCAACTTGTATTGATCTAATTTCTTCAGGTTCTTGTTTCCAATCAACTTCTCATTATGTGAGACTTGGTTTCCATAAGCGTTGTGCACCCTCAGTTAGCAGTAAAAACTCGCAGGCTGTAAGCTCCCACCAACTGTGGGAGGAGATTTACCAAAGTTTGATAACCACTCAGGTTCTGCCCTAAAGCTAGCAGTTACAGCAGGCCATCTGTCATAAAGCTGAGGAATGCCTAAGGACATAGAGGTTATAATGTCCAAATGGTGCATGAGCACACAAGGAAGGGCTGCAGTAAATGGCAGTGGTATGTAGGCAAATCCTGCAGCACTGAAAATGTTACTCGCCAAACTGAAGTGTTTCTTTTGTTTATGTGTTTCTTTGTTGGTGGCTTTTTTTTTTTTGGTATGATTGCAATATGTATTTTTTCCTTATTCTTAAGTGGAACCCAATATATTAATTCTGAGAATGTTTCTCACTGAAGTACATAATAATAAAGTTCATGTTTATAACACTCAAGAAACCAAATAAAGAATCTTGTTGATTTTCCTTACTAATCCTCATCTAAATCAGATCTTTATGTCTAGTCATAATTAAGAACAGATTATCTTTGTTTCCTTAAGCAATACATTTCCAAGCTTGCGAAGTCAGTCCTCAAAAAAAAAATTGGTAAAAATCTTTGGGGAAAAAAAAAAATTAAACCTTCAAATAAAAATAGACTATATTTAGGACCTAGCTTTAAAGACATTTTGTAGTCTTTTTAGAAAAGTCGCCATGATTTCCTTAATTTGCCAATACATAATTAAACATTGAAGTTTTAAGAAGCCTTAGTCCATAAATTCCAGGAAAAAAATGTAGTGAGCTGGAGAGGAAGGATCATGCCTTCTGCAGAATACCTAAATGATCAATTTTGTGTTTTAAAAGTATTGTAAAATTATTGGAAAACAGAATTTGCCTTTTGTGAGTTAAAATCTACACAGGTGGCTATTTTAACACCACAGTGGTACCTGACCTTTATGTAATCAAAAGACTGAAAGAGGAATATGGCAAGAGCTATAAGCAAAATAACTCATGCACATGAAAAAAAACCAAAAACCAGAGGATGAGACATATACGAAGGGTATAACAAAACAGCAGCCAGGATGTGCAATGTTAGTCTAATAGAGGTGAAGACTGAAACTCTGGTATCAATATTGGCTATTGATATATGTAAGTAATGCTGTTTTGCATACTCTGAGACTCAAAAACATATTACCTTTTGTAGGCAGACTAAAGAAAATATGTCAGAGTTGAGTTATTCACATGACAGCATTTATGGAGATGGTGACTGAAAGGGCAATACTCAGCAAATGTATTCTGAATAGTCGCTGCTGCTTAAGAGTTTTCTTGGCAACAAATGAGGAAAGGAACCTTAATGTAAAGGTCCTACTGCACTGTAGTAACACAATACTCTGTGAAATTGACTTCACCACTTTACAAGATGGCATTGTCTTAGATTTTAAACGTCAAACTTACAAGTGCAGTGTCAGAGACACACAGATCGATATAATACATCTTACTTCTGTTCTTCAACTTTTTCTGGTAATTTTATTCCCTGCACAATTTGCATGAAAATATGCATGGAAAATATGATCAAATGTTATCAAATCAGTTCTCTAGGACAACTATTTCCTTAAGGAGCTTTGTCTGCTAAATCAAAGATCAAAAGATCGTTTCTTCTCCAGAAATCCAAGTCAACATCAATCCAGGCAGCCAGGAAAATACAACAAATACTGGGGTGGATTTTGTAATGAGTCACAAGGAAATCAGGCTTAAAAAGCTGTAACTCTAAGTAAGAGCACTTTCTCTGAAAACATTTTAGTTGTTCTCCTAAGCAATCTTTTATACCTTGAGTAGCTAAAAAA
The DNA here is from genome assembly GCA_009806455.1 of Tetrax tetrax. Taxonomy (NCBI): domain Eukaryota; kingdom Metazoa; phylum Chordata; class Aves; order Otidiformes; family Otididae; genus Tetrax; species Tetrax tetrax. The sequence goes on along the minus strand of WHYT01017187.1, from coordinate 142,239 downwards.
TGTACTATGCACATTCTTATTTTGTTTATCAGAACTAAAAATCTTTTCAGAGAATTAAAAAAACCCAACATACTGAAGCTTATACAAAGATAATGTTTTGAATTACTTTCCTGAGCAAAGAAAGATGTTGCACTTAGTGTTAGATGAAGATATATTATATAACATATATTAAAAAATCTCTAAGTCCAGAAGTAATGTGGCTGAAGATTAATTGTTGTGCACATGACAGAAATAAAATTTTATAGTTAAGAATGTTGTCAATGTAAAGAGTTGATTTAGTTTAAAATCATAATCAAATAAATTTGCATTGTAAGATATAATTGCTGCTAGACCAAACAAGTGCTTAAAAAACCTTGTAAATTTTCAAGGGTCAGTGAAAATGTACTCAAGAGATCAAACTGAGGTTAGAGTGACAAAATTTAACCTTGACATTTTCTTACTTTTGAGTACTTTTGTCTGCCATCTCAATTACGTTTTAATGTGGTTTATAAATGAAATATTTTCATATAGTAAGAGATGTCACTGAAATTAAAGCTGTATTGTACCTTCCTTTGACCCTCAGATTTATGTTACCTTTAACTTTCAAAAAGTACTCAGCATAATTTTCAATTTGCTATCTTTTCTTGCTAGTTTTATTTTTAAAATTTTCTTAAATCTGAGGAAGAACAATAAAAGCATGGAAGGGATTGTAGAGTTAAACTTAACTGAAAAAAGCAAGCCAAAATTTGGCTTTGAAAACTTCAGACAAACATTTTAACTCTTATATTGAAACTGCTGGGCACTGCACTCTTCCTCATCTGTGGTTTCCTTGTGTGGTTTCCTTCATTTTTAAATTAAAGTGACATGCCTACTCAATTGTCGTCTGAGTACTAGATAGCGTAGTGATGGAAAAGGTGTACAATTGATTGAAATGCACATCTCTGTTAGGTTCTTGTGTCAGGTTCAGTATTTTGTGATTTAAGTAGTTTAAGTACAAATACTGCCAAGTGTCTACATTCTTTGGGAGGATGGCCAACTGTGGGAAGTAGATAGTCTTTTCTTGTTATTAGTTAGTATTTCCACCTAGGTTACTATTCCACATGTGTTTTTTGGACTTGAGAATATACCCTGTAACAGAGAGTGAAGTAGTTTACATATGTGTTTTTAACACATTGTAAATATTACCAATTTGTACTACTCCCACATAAGTTTGTTGCTAGTGTTTATACTTTTCATAAAGACCTTTGTTTTTGCCACATTTTTTATGTCCTTAATCATGACGAAATTAAACATTTAAGTGTTAGCACTGAAAACTTGGAAGCACATGTGATGCTGAAGGAAGAAGGGTGAAAGGAAAGAAAATCTTATACAAATTTTATCAGTCAGAATCAATGACAAAGGTTTCTGTATTAGATCTATTGTTTTTTGTTAATTCTATTGAATTAAACAAAGCCCTTTTTAAGGGCTTCAAAACTTAAGGAAACCTGAAGCTCATCAGTCTTTCTTTGTTTTTCATTGATTCTTTAAGTACGTAAGCATTTTCTTCCAGTAAAACTCTGAGGGCAGACTTCAGTGGGAGAAGTCACTAGTTATCCTATCCACAAGTAAAATTAAGCACAAATCTTAAAAAAGTAATCATTAAAAAGTATTAATAAGGAAACCTCTTGATATTTTGTTACTTTTTGATCTAGGATACTATTCACAGCCTACCACCATTTTTCAAAAATTTCTTCAAATCACTTCTGGCCAAACTTAGAAAGACATAATCCCTGAAATTAGTTGAGTGTAAGCTTCAGATATACCCATTTATGTGACAAATAGTACAAGGAGAGCCTGGTATACAGACACATTTTTATCCTAGCATCAAATGAATATGCATACTTCTACCTCTGGATGAACTGGGAGTATCTTTTGGTCCAAAACTGGAAGAAATCTTGAATTCTTACCTCTGTACTGTAGCCAAATTTCTGAACCATTGTGTATGCAAACTCCTTAATACAAAATAGATTATGTTTTAAAAACAATGCAGAAGAAATATTTTAAGTTTAATGTATGAATATGCTTTATTAGCTAAGTTCTACATTGCCAAAAAAGATCAAGCTGCATGTTCCTTAATGCTAAATCAATATTATGTTCTATAAAGTAAGGATAGTTACTCCACTTTTAAAAATACACAATTCAGAATATGAAACTTACAGAAAAAATATTGATGCTTGTTCTATGGACTCGTTGCTTAAGTTACCTAAGACTTCTCCCAAAATAATTTAAAAGAAGTTTAAAAAAATTAAAGAAAATTAATTACTTCCATTTCTTTGAAAATAAGAACTTAGAAATACTAGTTGTGGAAAACACACATATTTAAAGCAGAAACTGTCTGAAAATACACAGGGCTGTGGGAACTACATCAGTGCCAGTGAAACAGGCATCGCTCTGGGGAGCAGACAGATTAAACTAAGCATTTTACTTTTCCTCTGAAAGTCAGTGGGCAGCTGCAGTTGAATGTCCATGCAAATTCATCTTTGTCCATAGAATTTACTAAGTTTCAGCTTTCCTGTTGTTTTATAAAGATTTGCTTTTCTATGAGAGCTTTGTCTTCTACGAAGAATACCTTTTTAATTATCAGTGGTTGCATGAAGAAAGCTATTAACTATGAAATATGTCTGTTCAACCAAGATATGGCAATTAATATTGAAATAAATTAACAAGTGAAAATTCTCTGCCTTTACTATTGACTAAGCATTTGGAGGAATTTATAAAGAAAAGGATCTGTAATTGGGGAAATGATAGAAAATTCTGATGTGACAAGTCATTAATTAGACTATACTTTGCATATATGGCATATTAAAATGAATGAAAAGAAAATAAGTTCTACCTCTTGGAATATATATGGAACAGGACCTTGACTCTGCTGTTTATCAGAGAAGTTCAACTTACTTTCAATATTCCTAAGAGAGCAACCAGATAATAAGCAACTGTACATAGATTCATGAAATCAATATTCTGTTTCCCTTTGGGGAACTGACAGCTCTTGTGATTTTGAAGTTTTTCTCCATTTCTCCAATCTTAAGATTGTGATACTAATACTTAAAGTGGACATAGCCAAAACAGACTGTGAGTAGATACATTTATTCAGAATTTAATTTGCAGACAGCTGAGAAAGTACCTAGAGCACTAAATTCCTTGAAATTAATTGGAAATTTCCTTTAAGTAGTTGACTAGTTTCATTTGAAAAAAAAAATTTAGACCCCAAACAATCTAAGCTAATAATTCAGGAAAGCTTAAACAAACCAATTACAGCCTGAACTTTGTGGAGATTACATACATGAAAACTGCCAGAATACCATTATGATGTTTACCTAATCTCATCTATATGACATGAAATTTTGATAAATGTCTTCACAAGACAAGTTAAAGGATGAAATATTTTATAAGCTTGATTCAGAACTGGATGAGAAGGAAAGTCTGTCTTTTACATGGATTATCTGAAAGGTGTTTTGTGTTAACTAGGTTTCTTTATTATTATTTATAAATATTATGGCAAATTCTTGGTGTACCCAAAAGCTGTTTGTTTTTTATTTCACTGTGTGTTTTTTTTTCTTTTTTCTTTTTTTTTTTAGTGTAGCCATTGAAAAATAATTATTTGCAGTTCCTAGTGTGTGTTTAGTAATGTTTGCATTACAAGGGTTCTATCCTACAATTGCCACCACTGTCAGAATACAGAAGGAATTCAAAGTATGTGGTTTATGACTATTCTAAAATTTTTGCTATTTTACATTTACAAGACAATATAGATGCTTACCAGATCAATCCTCAGCCGTAACCACAACACTATGGTATAAAATCATCCAGGTTGGACGAAGCCCTGAACAACCTGATCTAGTTGAAGATGTCCCTAGTCCCCTAGGTTGGACCTTTGAAGGTCCCTTCCAACCCTAGTCATTTTATGATTCTATGAAAATACATGCTTATCTGCAGAGTGCAAGGGTTTTTTTTGGCAATTCAGAGGGTGGGAGGAGTTCAACTGTAATGTACTGAACTGCTAGGCAAGAATGAAGTATGTATGAACACATTTTTGTTTTGTTTTGTTTTTCATGTTCTACTACTTTTTTTTTTTAAGCTATTTGTGATTTAAAAAGGCTTTTGGGTCACTGTATTCACCCTTATAATTATACACAAATAGTCAAATACTAGGAAATCCAAACATTGATTGCATGCATGTGATATACATTTGTGATAAGGTAGATCCAAAGTCACTATAGGAATAACAACTCTTGTGAGAGTAAAGAATCTAGTCTTATTACAACGTGCATTGTAGTTAAAGATGATGGCAAAATAACAGTGCCATACATTGGCCTGCCATCAAGGGATCAATGGTTTACTGTGAGTACTTTCCATATTGGTACCATAAAGTCTTTGATTGCAATAAATGAACATAGCCTATACCTGCTTTAAAAAATTTTCTAAAAATTATGTAGCAATAAACATTAAACAAAATATTGCCTTCTATTTCTGTAATTAAACAATAATTAAGGAAATCTCATAGATATCATCAATTAACAGAATACAAAACCAGAAAAGATTGTGCTATCATAGAATAGTTAGAGCTGGAAGGGACCTTTAAATGTCATCTACCCAACCCGCTTGCAAGAAGCAGGGACGTATCAAAAGTGATCAGGTTGCCCAGAGCCCCATCCAACCTGGCCTTGAATGTTTCCAGGGATGGGGCATCCACCACCTCTCTGGGCAACCTGTGCCAGTGTCCACCACTCTCAGTGTAAAAAACATTTTCCTTATGTCTGGTCTGAGTCTGCTTCCTTCTATTTTAAAGCCTGTTCTGGTTTTGTTTGGTGAGGGGGGGCCTAAGGTGGTAGCTTCTGTAGGAAACTGCTAGAAGTCGCTCCCCTTTGTTCAGTGGACTTGGCTGCGCCTAGGGCGGACCCGCTGCTGGCCAAGGCCGAGCCGATTGGTAGCAGAATGTTCCATGATAGCGCCTCTGCGATAACGTATTTAAGAAGGGAAAAACAGAAAAAAAAAAAGAGAGAAGATGTGAAGCAGCTGAGCTGGGGCAGAGAGGGGAAGGCGCGAGCCTTGTGGGCCTTGCAGGCCTCACCCTCTGGCCTCCCGCCGGGTGGCCGACTGGGCCCGACCCGGGCCTGGCCTGGCTGCAAGAAGTGGAGAGGAAATGAGAAGTGAATAAGATGTAAAAAGGATCCTGAGAGGTGTCTGCCAGCCTGTTGTGAGGAACGACTGCAGGCGCCGAGGTCAGTGAAGAAGGAGGGGGAGGAATAATGTGGCTCCTGGCCAAGATTCCCCTGCAGCCTGTGGTGATGACCATGGTGGAGCAGGTTGTCCCCCTGCAGCCCATGGAGGTCCACGGAGGGGCAGAGATTCACCTGCAGCCCGTGGAGGACCCCACACCGGAGCAGGTGGAGGCCTGAAGGAGGCTGTGGCCCGTGGAGGGCCCGCTGGGGCAGCCGTTCTGGAGAGACTGCACCCGTGGAAGAGATGACCCACGCCGGAGCAGTTTCACGAAGGACTGTGGCCCGTGGGAGGGACCCCACGAAGGAGCAGGGGTGGAATGTGAGGAGTTCCTCCCCCAACGATGAAGCAGCGGCATGAAACAACATGTGATGAACTGACTGCGACCCCCTTTCCCTTTTTTCCCCCCTGTGCCGCTCGGGAGGGGAAGGTAGTAGAGATAATGTTAAGCCCGGGAAGAGGGAGGGGTGGGGGGAGGTTATCTTGTTCCCTGTCTCATTCTCCTGCTAGTTTTAGTAATAAATGAATAGTTTTTCCCCAAGTCGAGTCTGTTTTGCCAGTGATGTAACTTTAAGGATTCCTCCCCGTCCTTATCTCAAACCTTGAGCTGTTTTTCCTTGTACCATCTCCTCCTATTCTTTCGGAGGGTGGGGGGAGCGGGAGAGAGACTGCGTAGTCTGGTCCCAATCGGGGCTGACTTACGACAAACCGTTACCCCTTGTCCTATCACAACAGGCCCTGCTAAAGAGTTTATCTTCTATCTCCGTGTCTGTGTGAAATTAATTTTGTTGGTTAGTATTCAAATTTAATTGTATACTTCTGAATGTTCTGGGTTTTTTATATAAACCTTGTAAATAAATAATAAATTACAAAACATAGTGTTGTTTGGGGTTTTTTTTTGTGTGAGAACTATTAGGTCTTTACATTTATTTAGTTTGTATCAAATTCTTTACAGTGAGTTAAATCAGTTTATTTTTATATTAGACTATGTTTTCATCCCTAACCATCTAGCATAGATTTCACATAAATGGTGCACTCTCACACACTATATAATTTAAGTCATTAGACTCTATTCATGCAGATCATGCAGTATATGACATTTAAACCTATTTTATTTTATTGAAGATGCACTTGAATCAGTAAAGGACATGAAAAGCTAATATAAAACAACTAAATTTTCATTTTCTTTTTCTTTTTTTTTAAAAAAAAAAAACATAATGGTGTTTTCTTTCTAGTTTGGGCTCTTCTAAATATATTATTTATATATGTATATATATAAACCAAATAAACAAACATATCTGTTTCAGGAAAACTCATAGTTTTCATGTCCTGTCTGATCTCAAAAGGAAGAGTAAATAACGATAATTTTTTTCTTAATTTTTAAAATATTTTCTCTAGAAAACTCATGGTTTTCAAACAAATGTTTTCTCTTGCTCTCTTTCTCATAGGCAGTCTCCTTAAATCTCACTATTAATTGTTGTCTCGATTTCTGTGTTGTTGCCCATCTTAAATGATTATCAGCTGGATATATGCTGAGGGTAGCCTGAGGACTGAAAAGAAACTTCATAATAAACTGGCAAAGTAATTACTAGAAGCTGACTTAACATAAGAAAAGTTATCAGTACAACATGATAGAATCATGTCTGTGAAGACAGAAGACACTTGGTTATCCATTTTAAGAAACACTGGAAATCAGCTACCATGCAGTTACCTGAGCCATTGCTCGTCCCTAAATCAAACTAATGACAAACTCCTTTGCCCTCAATGATGCCAAGATTTCATTCTACAAATTTCATTTCCTCTCATACAAATTTAAACTGATCATGCAGTTTTAAACCACTAAATCATAGAATCATAGAATGGTTTGTGTTGGAAGGGACCTTTAAAGGCCATCTAGTCCAACCTCCCCCTGCAAGGAGCAGGGACATCTCCAGCTAGATCAGGTTGCTCAGAGCCCCATCCAACCTGGCCTTGAACATTTCAAGTAATGGGTCATTCCTCAGCACTCTAGGCAACTTCTTCCAGTGTTCTACCATCCTCATCTTAATTTTTTTTTTCCTAATATCTAATCTGAATCTGCCTCCCTCTATTTTAAAATTATTACCCTTTATCCTATCCAAAGAGTTTCTCCCCAACTTTCCTATAAGCCCCCTTTAGGGCTATAAGTTCTCCCAAGAGTCTTCTCTTCTAAAGGCTGAACAACCCAAACTGTCTCAGCCTGTCCTCATAGGAGAGGTGCTCCAGCCCTCCGATCATCTTCGTGCCCCTTCTCTGGACTTGCTCCAACAGGTCTATGTCCTTCTTATGTTGGGGGCTCCAGAACTGGACACAGTACTCCAGATGGGATCTCACCAGAGCAGAGTAGAGGGGCAGAATTCCCTCCCTCGACCTGCTCACTATGCATCTTTTGATGCAGCCCAGGATGCAGTTAGCTTTCTGGGCTGCAAGTGTGCATTGCCAGCATATGTTGAGCTTCTCGACCACCAGCACTCTGAAGTCCAAGTTAATTTTATATGAGGCATGAATCAACAATTAATAGGTGAATTAATATCTCTGTGTGAGAATGTGAGTGAGTTCACTACTGACTTGGTCATTGTCTTGATCAAAAAATATTTATCACAAATAGAAAAGCTGGGTGGGATTTTATATTTGTCAGTCATCCACAAGAAAAGGGAAATAGACAATACTTATGACCCTATATATCCTCAAATGTAGTGGAAATGGAACAGATAAGGTACAACTTTGCCATTTAGATAATATATAGCTAGGTTGAACATTATTAAGATATCTTCCAATGATACACTGAATACTTAAATGCATCAGAAGCAAATTTTATTATTCTTGACATCGACATGTATATTTCTGCTGACTCAACAACACTTGCTGCCTAGATTCGAGCTGTACAGTGCAAAGTATTAGCAACAGATTCAGTTTTAAGAGTTCAAAACATACTGCAGGTATTAGAGTATCTACAGTGTTTTCTTAATTGTAATCAGCACTATCTTGATGCCTTTTCTTCTATGCCTCCTTAAAAAGAGCTAACCAAAAGTGGTTATAGAATCACAGAAGCATTTAGGTTGGAAAAGACCTTTAAGATCATCGATTTCAACTGTAAACCTAACACTGCCAAGTTCACCACTAAACCATGTCTCTAAACACCACATCTACATGTGTTTTAAACACCTCCAGGGATGGTAACTCAACCACTTCCCTGGGCAGCCTGTTCCAGTGCTTGATAACCCTTTCAGTGAAGACATTTTTCCTAATAACCAATCTACACCTCCCCTGGCACAAGTTGAGACTATTTCGTCTTGTCTATCACTTGCTACTTCAGAGAAAAGACCGACATCCGCCTCACTACCATCTCCTTTCAGACAATTGTAGAGAGTGATAAGGTCTCCCCTCAGCCTTCTTTTCTCCAGATTAAACAACCCCAGTCCCCTCAGTTGCTCCTCATAAGACTTATGCTCTAGACTGTTCACCAGCTTTGTTGCTCTTCTTGGACACACTCCAGAAATTCAATGTCTTTGTTGTAGTGAGTGGCCCAAAATTGAGCACAGTATTTAGGGTGCAGCCTCACCAGTGCCAATTACAGGGAGATAATCACTTCCCTAGTCCTACTGGCCACACTATTTCTGATACAAACCAGGATGCTACTTACCTTTTTGGGCACCTGGACACACTACTGACTCATATTCAGTCAGCTGTTCAACATATTTTCTGTATCATCATACTCAACGCCCTCACATCTACAATGTGGAAGACTTTTTATGCTTCGAGTAAACCATCTCCTGTAGAACCTGGCTCTGCTTATAGCTTAACTTGCTTACTCTGCTTCAATATTTCCTGTCTCTTATTTTCATATTTCCACCATTATAGACAGAACATCCATCTGAAGCATAACAGGGAAACGACACATCAGTAGGGAGCTTTGCTGTCCACATAGATCGTGATTTCAAACAATACTTTTTTCACCTTTGGTCAGTAAGTTTATAAAACCAAACTGAGAAGAGGAAAGTTTTCCCACTGCAAGTACTATTCCCATCCAAAAAAAACCCCCTATTTCTATCATTGTGTTGTCATATCTTCAGGTGTTGAAGATGTTTTTCAAGAAAAAGATCTGGATAGACTTCTTCCCAAAATGCAGGGGCATGTTTGTATCCAAACATATTGGCATTCAAGTGGGCACTGGCTTATGAAGAGACTCAACAGTATTGCCAGTTCAAAAGCTGTCCTTCCAGCAGCTCTTTCCATATTTTGTCACCATATCCTCCTCTTTTATCCTCTATCACTGGATCCAGATTGTCATGCAGGAGCTCATACTCACTTTTGTCTTATAGACAGGTTGTTCAGGACATCACTGTGTTCCTTCACGCATAGATTCTGGTAGAAATGAGGATAGAAAGGTTTCCTAATCAGGTTGCAGCTGCCGTAAGCACAGGATCATGTCATGTTTCCCCATAATTTTCAAGATGTTTTATGAGCTTTAAGTATCTTGATGTAAATTTTAATGAAGAAGTTTAAATTCATTTAAATGAGTCTATGTATAACTTTCCTACCTGTGGTCTCCAAAAGATCTGTAGGTATACAAGTAACTGTAGAGAGTCAGTGCTATATAGCACAGAGCATGAATATAGTGCTATAGTATGCACACTTATAACCTAGTGGCTAACATGTGACTATTTGAATAAAATTATTATACTTGTTAGCTATATGTTGAGATTACTCTGATGTACACTATGTTTTTTTAAAAAATTCATTTTAGCTCCATTTGTGAAACAATAAAGATATGAGTCTGATTCTGTGCCCTTCAGTGACCGAAGATCGTCTTTCTCCATCAGCAGGCCTCTGCATAATAGGAGCATTGAAATGAAATGAGCTTTGTTGTGTTAAATAGGTCTAAAGCAGTTTTTTTTTTAATTGCCTTTCTTTTTCCCCCACCTTACATGTATTAAGTAATTGCCACTGTATAAATTATTTGAGTGAAATTAGTAAGACAAGATTAGGAAGTTTGAGAAATCACTCTTCATTTAATGGCAAGTCTGAACGCTTTTTCTCACTAAGTCAATACCATCAGCATTACTTAATGTCGTCAGCTGTTTCCAATGCCACTACTCCTTTCTTTAGCATAATTCTTCTTTTTAAATTTATTTGCTTACTTAGCCATCCACTACTTGATCAAAACCACAGCCTGTTAAGTCCTGGGAGGAAGGAATGTTCCATTTCAGCAAGAAAGTATGGGTTTGATATGGGAATTACTGTTTTATGTCCATCCTTGTGACTATCATATCAAAGTTTCTTAGCAATATTTTAATAAATGAGGCTGACAAAATAACCTTGTATCAGCAATTGTCTGATAGTGAGTTAGTTTGATCCTAATCATACATCCTGTACAAAGAGAGGGAAAACTAAGCAAGGGGAAGAGTGGTGAGGAGAGGGAGATTAGTGACTGTAGCCGTCTGAGTCAGGTGAAAAATCCACACCTGAGTGTGACTCAGGAAGTCCACTGCAATTTAAATCATACTGTGCTTAAATTTCAATGTAAAAAATTAAATCCTATATCTTTCTGAGAATCGGTAACATTTTAATTAGATACAGAGGACATGCTAATGATAATAAGATTGCTAATGTAGAGTCAGGTTTAGTCAATTATTTTTCTTGTCTCACAGAATGCTTCAAGGGAGCAGATACAAAGGAAAATAAAATAGTGATAGCTGTTATTTCTTTTACAAAATTTGTAAAACTTTGAAAAACTTTCACTTATTGGATACATTTATTTAGACCAAATGAGTGTTTTTTCAACAACTTTTGTTGTAAAAATAATTTATTTAAGACTTCAGAAACCATAAAGATTTTACTTTAACACACAAAGAGTGCTGCCTCAATTGTATCATATTTAAGAGTTTAAAAACAGTGACAGGTAAAAGTATTTTTCTGCTACCATATGTCTTTATTTACAAGACAACGACTGACACATTGGAAAAATTCTTCCAAGTTTTGAATTTTAAAGCATAGGACTTCAAGGAGTAAAGAAGCAGGAAAGACTGAAGACAGTATGTCAGGAAATGCAAAATGTATAACATGTTGAACTTCTGAAGCTGAATAGATGGTAGGGGAACTCTCCACCTGAACTATATGGGAGAGATGTATCTTCACACACCTGCAAGATAGATTTTTCAGTTTGAAGTTATTTCAAACAAACAGGGCGAAAGAGGTTTAGAAATGTCATTTTTAATGACATATAACTTGTATACTGTGTTCTCCTTTTACTAGGCAATACTGCAGATCTCTGCCAGATCTAGAGAAAGGAAAAAGCCTCAAAGTCATGATGGTAGAGGGAATCTACCAGTCTGAAGGAGAGACTGACAGCATCAGCTGCAGGAAAGGTTTGGGTGACCTTCATTCTGACCTCCCCCTTATTCCACATAGGGTGTGCCACTGCCCACTGTGTTACTGGTCTCTTCTCCAACACCTTCTGCCTGGGTCTGAGCTGCCAGATCTCTAGTGGCTGGATCAATCCTTCATTTTGTCATATCCTCTTTTCCAAAACATTTCAGGTACTTTAGAAAGTCTACTATTTTGAAATTGCACTTTAACCTTGTGTTTTCTAGCATAACTCCATCCTTCCAGTGCCTCCTTTCTGCATTTCAAAATAGATCACAGAACTTTTGGCTGAAATACTGTAAAGAATGGCTTTCCCCTCCTTTTGTGTGTTTTCCAAACAGTGGATTTGATCAGTGTTTCAATTACAAAGGCAGAAGTACAGGACTGCCAACTTTGAAGAATACTACTCTGTTTGGGAAGATGCTTCCATTACAGGAAAAAGATACTAGGAGTTTTTTTTTCTTAGATAAGGGATAAATTGGGCAATAGAAACTGATGAGAAATGGAAAAGAGAGTTCTACTTAATTATTTTTAACAAGCAAATAAAAGCAGGGCCACATATTCTTCTACCTATATACTAAACATCTTAAAAACAATATGGGAGAAGTAATTATTTAGTCAAACCACACTAGATGCAATATAAAACCGATGGAAGGAAAGTGGCCATTTTGCTATTCTAATACTGAGATTAAAAAAAAGAAAGGAGAATTTTTGAAATATAGTATACCAGTTTTGAGTAATTTTCTCTGTGTACGGGATCTCCAGATCAAGTTCAAAGAAACTGATCACCTCAGTGAGTAGCAGAGAATCCTTGGAGAGTGAAGGGCTTGGATGGGAACATGAGTACTTATCTTTAGTACTGATCTGTTGATCCAGATAGGAATACTAACTGATGTACAGATTAATAGCCACTACAATTCCAATTTAAAAAAAAAAAAAAAAAACCAAAAAAAAACCAGAAAAAGAATAAAGCTCGTTAAAAAGAAGCTAATACCTCAAACTCTTTAAGAAAGCATTAAGGATACTTGAATACAGCTTATAGTATCACCTCATAGCAGGTCTACGTCTGAGGCATACTGCTTGTTAAAAAAGGTTTGATAAAAGACAAAAGGAAGATAGCATGGGTTCCCAGCAAGGTGGAGGGTGCTAATTTGAAGAAAGAAGACATCCTTCAAAAATCTGAAGTTGTTTACAAATAAAGAAGAAATAGAAAGGACCACAAACTTGGGCAGATAAAAAAAAATAAATTAAAAAAATTTGAAGAACTATTAGCAAAATAAAACTAATGCTAAATCCTTCTTTAAACATATCAGGAGTGGGAATCCTGCCAGAAAGCCTGATTATCAGGGTATAAAAGAAGCATTCAGAGGAGATAAGACCATTGCAGTGAAACTTAATGTATTTTTTGTATTGGAGTTCTCTGTGGGAAAAATCTCCCATTCAAGAACCATTTATCGTTAGGATTCATCAAAGAATATATCTGTAAACGAAATGAAAGTAGATGTTAAGGAATAAATGACAAAATGAATAGCCAAAAAATTGTATCAGAACCAGATGGTACTCAGCCCAGAGGTCTGCAGGAGTTCAAGGACAAAATAACTACTAACAGTATATGACAAAAAAGTACAGAACTGTTTATATATGAGTAACAAATAAATAAGCTAGGACTCTTCAGATAGAAAAAAAGAGATAACTTGTGGATGGGTGGGGAGGCATGACAGATGTCTACAGACACATAGGATGCCTGAAGCAAGATCAGCTGCTGAGTGTCTCTTCCAGTGCAAGAAGAGTCATGAAGTAAAGCTGTTAGGAAGCAAGTTCAAGACAAAGGACAAAAGGAGATTTTTCATTTTGGGTCAGTAAAGATGGAAAACTCACTGCCAAGTATTGAAGCTTGCAGAAGTTCAACTACTTGAAAAGAAAATACGTTGAGGATCCTGAATTACACAGAAAAAAATTTGGAGAGTCCCAGGGTTGAAAAAAGTCAGATTAGTGATGCAGATATCTAACAATGCATCCAATATCACTGCCGAATACAAACCCAATATATCACTACTGAAAGTGGACCAAAGGATGAATGCATTTCAAAGCAACAGTCAAATGAGGGAAAGTGAATATGGAACTGCTGCACTGGAAAAAATGATACAGTCACCCTATTTCTGCAGTAGACAGCAATGAAATCCATAGTTTAAGAAAATTAGTGAGAGAAGATTGTGTGTACATGTTAGAAGCTCAGACAGAATCATTTATTTTCCAGCAACAGCAAAACAGGCTTGACATTTTTAAATAATATATTGTAGCTGAGATGAAGGGCCTTTCAAATATGCTTCAGTGCACACCAGCCTGAGCAGACTGCAGCAAACTAAGTCAATAGGACTCTCAGCGAGGGAATCGATGCGATTTGCAGTGTTCCTGGTAGAAATGTCATTCAAAATTGATGACAAGATTTCTGACCAAATGCTATTTTAGAATAGTCTTTATCATTCTCTTTCTGACACTACATCTGGTGACTTTTGACCCTCCTCAGAAATGTCCCAGTTCCAGCTGAAGACTGAACTAATCTCATGCCAACGTGTGGAATTAACTTAATGAAACTGTAGGAAGATAAAAGATACTTTTGAAAGCCCTCTGTAAAATAAATGACTGTGAGCTAACAATTAGAATCTTAGTACTTCAGCTGCTACTGAAATACAGGAGATAATAGCTCCTTTTTTTAATCTTTTCTTCCCCGCAGATGGAAGAATCTTTAAACTTTATGTTCTAAATTACTTTGGAACCTTTATAAAAATAATCACAGATGCTACAAATACCATTTAGAATATAGTATTATTAAGCCTATTGGTTCTTGGCTGGAAAATTGCTCAGTCTGCTGTAAAAACCCACATTACTTTCCATAAAAATGTTACTTTATTGCTACCACAGTGAGCATTTTGCACAAGAAAATTATTTCTGCTACCTATAGTTGAAAGTGAAGCTGGTAGGAAACTGCTGTGTTGTACCCTGGAAGTCTGGCTTTTTGTGAACTTTTACTTGGCATTTGGAAATCCTTGGTTTGAACTCCTTCTGCAGTGACTTTGGGTGAGGTCTTGTACGGCGGTTCCCAAAGCAGATGCGTGAGACTTCACAGCCACTGTAAGAAACACTGAGGAAGGAAGATGAAGAAAGCAATGTTCATGGTTGACTGAGGCCAGGGTTGTGAATATTTCACTCCTCATTTAGAAAAGAAAAATCCTTCTTATCTCCCAGTTCTTACATACACAATCTGCTATCAATATACTGTAATAACAGTCAGTTGTATGTAACAGAGAAAAGACAGTATTTAAGTGATGAGTACATTAACACAGATAGTTGTTTATGAGAAAATTCAGATCCATAAGCTACACTGGCTCTTTTAGAGAGGACCTGCTCTTGCTCTGTGCATATATTGCCTCTGCTTTGTATAAATTAGTGTTAAAACATGAATCCCTTCCATTGGTTCCCTTCAGTTCATTATTTTTACAAGAAACTTAATATTTTTAACATGGAAAAGCTGAAGAGAACAAAACTTAAATTCTTTATTCTCCTGCTAAAACTATGAAAAAGTGGGAAAAGTACGTATAACCAAAATTAGTGCTTCATCTCTTTGATAATCAATGATAATCACTTAGCAATGAAAATAATGCAATGCTAAGTATGACTAAATAAGTAAAGTGGATTATACAGAGTCCCCTTAACTCAATGGACATATTTTCACTACGTTTTAAATGGCCTAAACTCAGGCCTGCTTGGCAACTTGAGTCAAGATGACAATAGTGTATGTATATAAATAAAAAAGCAAGAAAATGTGGTTGAGCATTTCAGAAAGAAGCTGAAACTTCAAGTTAGTGGAATGTTAACTTCTAGAAAAGACAATTTAAAAATGACCCCAAGACAAATCAGAAGCAACTGGCTTCCTATGTGACAAAATAATTACCTAGTGCATCACTGACAATGCTAAAATACTACAAACACTTCAAGTTGAAAAAAAATAAGAACTAAAGCAACCCTAATGTTACACCATCATGTAAAAAATGCACTGTGGGCCATATAGTGCCTTCTGTTTTGAAAGCAGAACATGAGATTAGTGGGCAAATACCCTTAAAAGCCAGATGGGACAATGTGACCCATTTTTCCTGTCAAGTTTGGGAAAAAAAGAGTGTTTCATCACAGCATAAAGAGCTTAGCTGTGACCCATAAGTCAATGCATATTTAATGTGTTTTTATTTTTGAGGCAGCTAAGTATTTTCCTTAAAGCTTTACTGCTTGATGGAAAATAGTTGAAAACATTGATCAGGCAGCAGTTGCTAATTACTTTTTGGGAAAAATATAAGGCATGGTTTAAAGTTAATCCAAAGACAACTGGTCAGAGAAATATGGAACAGTTTTGAAGGACTATAGTGTATTGTGGGAAAGTGGCATGTCTGACTAGATTCCCTTAGAGTCCAGAACATGGATGGTCTTATCATCAATATTTAGCAATTTCACATTTATCTGGGGAAGTTTATGGTTTTTTTGGGGTTTTTTTTTGGGTTTTTTTTTTTTTTTTTTTCATATGAGGAACTGGTCATATGTGAAAATGTTTATTCCTGGCATACAAGGCAAGGTTTGTAGAAATTACTAACTATTTATTACATCTACAGTGTGTAAATGATAGCTGTGGTTTCTGCTTGTACTGAAGGAGTTCTTCTGCAACTTGTACCACATTAAAATTGTTAAGCAGTGCAAATTCACCTGCTGGCAGATTACATACTCACAAGCACCATCTACCTTTCAGTCACGGAGGAATGAAGCGTAACATTCTTCAGTACACAGTAGAGCATGTTCTTCTAACCCTTTCTTCAGTCAAATAGTATTTATTCAGTACAGCTCCATTTTCATCTCAAAACGACCTAAGCTCTCTTTGAAGTTCCCTTTAAGGAGAAATGACAAATTCTTCCTCTATCTAGTGAACATAGCATGAAATCAGACTTTAGTCTCCTAGATGATCTCAGTTGCACTGGACATTTCTGTAACTATAATAAATCATTCTGCTGATATTTACAATAGATTTAGATGTTTGTGAATTATACTTGTAGTCAGAGAGCTTTGCTGAATTCATCCTGGTGAACAAGAAAAACAAAAATACCTCACTTATATGTGAAAAACCATGCTCCATGAGGGAAGTGTTTGTCGTGCAGTACTCAAGAATAAGGAGCACAAGGTGGAATAAAAATCATAGAATCATAGAATCATAGAATCACATGGTTGGATGGGACCTATGAGATCATCTAGTCCAACCGTCTTCCCACTACCATTGGTGCCAGAGCTACTAAACCATATCTTGTAGCTCCTCATCAAGCCGCCTCTTGAACACTGCCAGGGATGGCGACTCCACCACCTCCCTGGGCAGGCCATTCCTGATCACTCTCTGTGAGAAAAAGTTTTTCTACCCTCAGGCAGATCAACACCACCACCCAACTTGGTGTCATCTGCAAACTTACTGAGGGTACACTCAACCCCCTCATCTAGGTCATCAATAAAGATATTGAACAAGATGTGCCCAAGTACCGACCCCTGGGGGACACCACTTGTAACAGGCAGCCAGCTGGACTTGACTCCATTAACTACTACCCACTGGGCACGGCTCCCTAGCCAGTTCTTTATCCAAAGAAGGGTATACCTAC
>WHYT01017187.1:62420-123782 GCA_009806455.1 Tetrax tetrax | reverse complement strand
GAATAGAGAATTCCACAATTTCGTGGTCGCTCTGCCCAAGACGGTGCCCAACCTTCACGTCTCCCACCAGTCCTTCTCTGTTAGTAAAGAGTAGGTCAATCAGGGCACCACCCCTGGTAGGCTCTCATACCAGCTGCATAAGGAAACTATCTTCCACACCCTCTAGGAACCTTTTGGACTGTTTCCTCTGCGCTGTCTGATATTCCCAGCATATATCAGGGAAGTAAAAAAAAGATAAGACACAGCTATGAATAGGGGAATAATTCACTATAGTAAGCTCTACACTGTAAGAACTGGATGACTTTCTAACTGTGATGTTTTCAAGGGTGCAATTGTTGCAGAGCACCATTCACTGTCTTTTTGTTAGCAGTTTGTCTGTGCTCACATTCTTAATTCTTAAGTCAGGGTATACGTATATCTGATATGTAAAGCAGCTTTGATGTGCCTTGAAGCAGAGCTGCCCATGCTTTTATAGAATGTTTGCAATCTGTCTTTCATCAATGTTTTTAATGTCTCAGTTTTTATTTTAATAGAAGTGGACAGAAATAAACTTGAATGAACAGGGAAACTCTCGAGAAAAAAACACTAGATACTGTGCTTGGACGCATGTCCTGGTTCTAGCTAGGATAGAGTTAAAATTCACCTGAGCTGGGAGGACAACTGGAGCTGGTAGCCCCTATGGCTGGGGCACCCAGCTGAGATAGTTAACTAATTAGCTAACAGCTGGGGTTAATTTGCCCAAATTAGCCAAAGGGCTGTTCCATCCCATCTGACATCATGCTCAGTACATAAGTGAGGAGGGGTGGCTGAGGGAAGCCTTTTGCTACTTGGGAGAAACTAGGTGTGGAGATTTGTTGTAAGCCGTTATGCTGTATTTGTATTCTATCACTGTTTTGTTTTCTTCTGTTATTGCTGTTATTTTTTTTTTGTGTTCCATCTCAACCCACATGTTTTTGCTGGTGGTTTTTTGTTTGTTTGTTTTGGTTTTTTGGTTTTTTTTTTTTTTGTTTTTGTTTACTAATTCTCCCTTCTATTCCACTGGAGGGTGGGGGGGAGTGAAAGAGACTGCATAGTCTGGTCCCAATCGGGGCTGAACTATGACAACACGGCATAGAATAGACTTTTGAGGTGGAGCTGCCTAAATTTTCTTCTTGTAGTGATGTCCTCAAAGATAAAAGTCTTTTTACGGCAATATTTTTTTAAAAATATATGTTTTAATAGACTATGCATTGTCCCTTGCATCATTGGACTTCTGCCAAATTTGGCTTTAGTTCTATACCTGGCTTATTGTAGTCTATGCCTCGTGTCCTCTGCTCCCCATGAAATCTGTCGCTTCTGAGATTTGCCTGTCTGACCATTGTAACAGTTTCTCTGCTTATGTTGGAGTGTAGCTTCCTTGCTCTGTGGTGTAATTTTGTCAACCTCTTTTTCTCTCAGATCCTTTAAATCTTTCTTTCCATGCTTAGGCTCAGATTTTCCCTGACAAAGGAACTGTATTTCCCTTCCTCCAAAAGGTCTCAGGTAACCCAGACACTACTGTTTCAGGTTTATAACACAGAAATAACATTCAAAAACATAAAGCAGACATTAACAGTCACAGATGTAAGTACAAAAAAGTCTCTGTATACTTACAAAAGGGCTACTTTCAAATGTGGTTTTTAGACTATTGATTCTGAGCAAATTTCTAGTTGAACATATTCTACAGTGTCCTCTGCAAGTCTAGGAGAACCTTTTTTCCGTCATCTCCAAGGCTTGGCCTTAGTTTTATTTCTTGCTACAAGGAAATTCCTCCCAAATAACTCTTACTTTAAAAAAAAGTAAATAAGAATGAAATCGTATGTGTGTTCACAGAAGTGAGGAGCAAGAACTTGTGCCAAGAAGTAACAATTGTCAGTAATTCTAGCTATAATTGGATTATGTAGATTTTCTTCTTAATAATTATATGCAATCAGCACAATATGAAATATCTACCCAAAGATGGCAACTCCACAGGTATATTCCCATGTGCTCCTTACAGCTTATTCCAGCTTTGCTATGGAAAGGCTTGACAAAAATGCCCTATTGAACTTAAATCATATAAAGTCCAAGAACATCTTGACTGTCTGGCAGTGTATGGTTGTTTTTTTTTTTCATTACTTCAAAGTGATCAGTTTCTAATGAAACAGCTCCTTCTAGCAGAAAGATCTTCCAAATAGGACATATTGTTCCACTCGTTGTTAAGATACTGTAATTGATATAGGGTAATGAAATTAACACTGGGTCTATTATAGCTTGGGTTTATTTTTTAAAGAAAATTATTTTGAAAGAAGTTGAATAATTTTCTCATGAGAATGTAGAATTAAGCCAATATTCAGATGTAGGATGAAATCTGCTGAGAAAGGACAGGACTAAATAGCAATGAGACTCATTGTTTATTGTTTGGCATATATAAAGGTGACTTGCATTCAGAGACCTTGTTTTGGCAGTCTCCAAGACTGTAGGTAAATACTTTAGCCACCTGTTACACAAGAGTCTTCAAACAACAGGTTTTTTTATAACCATATCTTAAATTGTAGAAGTTTTAGAAGATGGAAAATTCTATCTTGCATAAACACAGTTAGCTCCTTGAGGCAAACTGCAGAAATATTTATTCAGTTAAATACAAATAATTATAGACCTCAGCTGAATTACAACTCACCATATGCAAACATTTTTCAGCTGTATATGTATGTATGCGCATCAGCACACACAAATATTGGAGGCACACATATACCGTTTGACTCCCGGAAGAACTAAGCACTCTTGCAGCCAACCTGAATCGACTTGTAGGTTTACATTCACATGGGTAAGAGAATTTTTACTGCTTTTTCTGAGACTGACATTTGATCTAGCTTTAGACTGATAAGAGAAAAAAAGGTAATGGTTAAGTTAAAGGTATGTATCTTAAAGTCAGAAGTCATAGGTTTGGGCGGCTTTAGGATTTGCCTCTTAGCTTCTTGTTTTCAGCAAGAAGAATAAAAGATCTGAAAGGCAATGTTTTGAACTTTACCATAAGAAATTCTGTTTCTGGTTTTGGGATTTGACACACATTCAGTTGCAAAGAACCTATATACAATCATTTTGGAGAATATTTTTTCTCTTTGGCTTTATCAGAGATAAAACTGTCCTTTAAAAAAATCAAAGACACATCCTTGTAAGATATTAAGTTTGCAATACATTACATGGAAAACTCCGAGATTCAGACTATGAAGGTAAAGATATTTATTACAGCTCAGCCAAAAAAAAATTAGCTGAAATTGATAATATTTTTTTTTTTTTAGGGAAAACAGTTAAAAGCAGGAATCTCTTTCAGTTAGGTATCATCAAAGTGCGTTTAATATTCTATCAAATTACTTTTTCTTCTAACAAGCATAGCTTCAGCCAGTTAATACCATTCCAGTAGGGAAACATCTTGAAAACTATTTTGGCATATAATTTGGAAAACCCTTAACCTTTAATAAGGAGAGAAAAGAGAGGATTGACTTCTGAAAAAGCAATTCCCATGTAAAAGGAAGTGATGAAGGTGTTAACCTGCTCTAATTAGTGTGGCCTATAGCCTTAGCAAGATAAGTTTGTCCTCTAATATTGGAATATGTGACATAGTTCAGAGAAGTATTGAATTACTAAGACATAGTCTTAACCTTCCAAATAAGTTCTTAGCATCTCTGTGAACATTTACACTAGGGATTGTGCTACACTGGAGAAAACAATGATACTGCTTACTAGTAATCAAATTCATACTTTAAATGCAGATAGTAGTTTCAGGTGTAAATAGTCAAGTTGGCAGTTGCATAGGTAGGTGAGAGAAGAATGCTTTTGTTGGTGGTATAATATTTTAATCTGTGTACAAACAAAAACAATGAGCTATGCTTGTTTCTTATTTATATAGAAAAATAAAGCTTTTGGGAAACAGAGAATATATTCCACTTGCATGGATAACTGCAAAATGCATATGTTAAGTGACCACTAATCATTTAATCACAGCATTGGATAGGTTGAGTTTCATCAGGTCCAATGTGCTGCACAAAGCAAGGCTAGTTAGAGTAGGTTTCTCAGTGTAATTCCCAGTTAAGTCTTGATCACCTCCAAAGATGGATGTCTCACTGTCTTCCTGGGCCCCTATTTAGTCACTGTCATTGCCATAAAGATTTTTGAGGCAGACTTTTCCATGCTGTAGCTTGTCACCCTTGCTTTTCACCTTTCCACCGTGCACTTCTGAGCATGTGCAGCCACTCCACAAACTCCCAACCTTCCCTACACCCTCCAAACATGTAATTAGGCAGTAGTGAGGTCTCTCCTTCCCATATTCTTCCCCAGCCTTAGCCAGCCCAGAGCCGTCTACTTCCCCTTGTGCATCCTGTGTTCTGACAATGACCATCATAGGGACTCTCTGCTGAACTCAGTGCTGTACATCAGAGTCTGTCCTGCACCAGGAGCCCATCTCTTCTGCACACCAGAAGTGATCTCACTGCTGCCAAGCAGGGACAGGGTAATGCAGTGCTTTGTGCTGGTCACCGTTCCTCATACAATCAAACCCCATTTGGTTCACATAACTTCAAAAACTAAAACTTTATTAGCTAGTGAATGGTTAATGGGGTCAATGGGAATTCCTTCATCACCATAGCTACCTGCTCCAGAAAGCATCAGACTAAGACTCCTGAGTTTTATTACAAAAAATTCTAATGAGTCATGCTAAAATATATGGAATTTCAGGCTTCCTTAATCAGAAGTCAGGGTTAAAAGTAATAAGTTTGTAAAAAAGAAGAAAGCAATTGTTCACTGTTTGTAAGAAAAAGTGGCACAAGTAGGTTGACATAATTAACACAGGCATGACTCTGAAGAAAACTATAAACACATGAAAGCGTACTCGTTGCATTTTATTATGCCAGGTATATCTATTGGCTTTGTAAGCATTCCTGTCCTATTGGAGAAATACATTAGTACGAAATTCTGACTCACTAAAGAAATTCCTTTCATGATACCTGCCTTCAGAATGGTAATATCATTACAATGGAACTTTAAATTTCTTATTAATCAAGCCTATATTGGTTGTATTATATTGGTTATAGAAAATTCTTCAGCTTCATAGAAGCCATTTGTGGCCCACAGGAGTACTGAAGTATAAATATCTGTACAGATGTTGCCATACATCAGGCAAATTTTTTGGCCCCATTTTTTTTCCTTTTAATTCCCTCAGCATTTCTATGAGGCAAATTCACTATGTGAAACTGAGATTCATCATAAAAGGTATAGCTCTGCTGAAAATCCTGAAAGTAAAGAGAACTGAAACATGAGATCATGAACTTCCGGATACCTTTGTGACTCCAGGAAGCTTTCATAAATCAGTATATTTTATGCTGGTAACTTCTACTCTCAGTGAATTGAATTATTTTGGAAGGAAGTTTTTGAGCAAAGACTTAGAATCAAGGTTTTTGTATGGGAAGTCTATTTTTGACTAGTTCTGTGGTGATCTTGTGATAACAATTTTAGAAGTTTCACTGCATGTATTTTAACTCAAATGACATGCATGAAATTATATCAAAAGTTTGTAACTTTGAAAACGAGATACTTAACTAACAATAGAAATTGCATTGCTTCTATGGTTTACTGATGCCTACCAAATAGCTGTTTAATATTGAATTGTATCAGTACCAAAATATGTTCACTGATTACAAGCCTGACCCATAGTATGCTACCAAATCAGTTCAGCTTCTCTTCCAATTATGTCCTTGGTGTCAGAAATAAATGATAAATAAGGGTCTGTACGGGGAATATAATAGAATACATCATTAATAAATGACACTGATATGTAGATGTCAAAGCAGCAGTTCACGGATTAACAGATGTGATGGCATCAGGGCTACCAACAGGAACAGATTGTTTTGGGTTGCAAATGAGAAAATAATTCACAAATAATTATTTAATTGATGATTTCAGCTATTTCTTTCTGTTCACAAAATGTCTCTGTCTCTGTAGTTACATACCGAAGTCTTTCTTGCTACAATTTATTCAGGGATGGAAAGGCTTGGATGATGGCAGTGAGACTTTCAGTCACTTAAGGAACAGCAATAGATGCTGCTTAAGATGAAAGAGGTGAGGGCACTCTGACCATTTAAAACCTATGTTTTCCTAGGCCACAGAGACCTTGCTTGATCCAAGCTCGGGAGTGTATTTATTGTCCTGCTGCAGAGTCACCCTTCTGTCACATTCTGTTACAGTGGTGGATTGTGTTTCAAAAGGGTCCAACACATCAAGCGGTGTACCCTTCTGTGTGACAGACTATTTCCACATGTGATCCAAATGCTTGCTTTCTCTCAAAATATGCAGTAGCAACAGAACAAAAGCAAAAAGATTCCTGAAAAAAAAGGCCATGAAAACAGGAAAGCAACAGAGCAACCTCTTAAGGGCTCAGACTCTCCTCCAGCAGCATGGGCTGCTTCTAAGTGACAGGGAGCTATTGTTGATCACAAACACTGCAATATAAAGGGGAGAAGAGGTACATAAAATGAAAGTTTGTTTCTCCTCTGAGAGTAGAATAGCAAAACAGATACTGTGTTTTAAATAGGAAGAAGAGAAATTATAAATAAAATTAATTTGGTCATTATTCCTATATTAACAGAAAATATAAGTATTAAGAAACACTACACTGTGCTTTTATGAAGGAAATGAAGAAGACATTCTCAGATCTTTATTTAAATCACAGTAAGACATAGTCTATGTATTTTTCAGTGATTTAAAATACTTCACAAACACAAAATCTGTAAGATAGCTGAATCCAAACCTACAAAAGTCATTACCAATCTATTAAGTCTTAAGTATTATCAGTTAACTAATAGCTACATCCTTCCAAAATTTCTATAAGGCAGCCTTATAGCCATAACACAAAAAAGAATACTGAGATAAATAAGACAGTATTTTTCTAGTCATGTTTAAAGTTGATGTCCATAGCTATTCAGGAATAAATACAGTATGCTATTATAGATATACATGAAGTTTATTGTCACACTAACTTAGTAATTAAAACTTGTAATTTGGTTGAATTAGATTAGTGAAGATGTTCAAGCTGTGATATCCTAGCAACACCACTGGAACAAGACAATATGTTTTAGTTCTACAAACATTTTTTGTAAAATGGTAAATGAGATCCTTCAGAATTTAGATTTCTTCTGTTCATTATTCCAAATTTGCAAAATTACTTTCCCATTAAATATTATCAGCAGAATATTTCTAAGCAATTATTTTAGAAAGATACTCTAAAACAACATTCTTTAAAATATAGTTCTATAGGTCATGCTTTCCATAATACTAATGTGCTTTAAAAAGGGATGATCAGTATGGACCATTTGGGTAACTTGCTTGTAAAAGACACTGTGTACAGTGTAAAGTAAAAGACACTTGTGTTACTTGAGAGATATGCTTGACACTTGGGAAAATAAGTATTATACATAAAATGATATTCCAAGTTGTCCAAAATACTTTCATGAGTTTAATATTTTTTGAGAAGTTTCAATCCAATGAAATTTATCTTTTCCTTCTATCCCAAGGTTAAAGGAAAAAGACTTGCATTGTTAGATATAAAAGTTTATATAAGAAACCTCTTGGAAAGGTCAACTTCTCTAAATTTGAATTCCAGAACAGCCAGTGGGGAATTTAAGTTACAATAAACCCAGAATTCTATAGACTCTGAGTTAGCAGATAAAATGCAGATGATAATAAACCCAGACTCTCTTATCATAAAACATGTCAGTTGTTTGTTAACAGTGGAAAGCAGTAATGTAAAAAATTATAAACTACATCCAGTGATGACCACTCCCACTCAAGTCTCATTTTCAGGTTTATTATTAGCAATAGTAAAAATTTGAGTATTCAGGCAATAGCAGTTTCATAAACATGTACAAAAAGTAGAATTTAAACTAATAATCTCAGACAGCCAGAGGAGGAGTGACATATAAATATTTATGAAACCTATGCCTCATGTCAGATTCTTGCTTGTTCAGAGACAAGTAAGGCAAGCGAAAGTACATCAGCCTTTGCAGATAGGATTTCACAGAGGTT
Organism: Tetrax tetrax; assembly: GCA_009806455.1. NCBI lineage: Eukaryota > Metazoa > Chordata > Aves > Otidiformes > Otididae > Tetrax > Tetrax tetrax. The sequence continues at coordinate 115,709 of WHYT01017187.1, read as the reverse complement.
GCATTTTGATGCTGTTGGGAACTGACCAATAAACAAATCAACTTGATATATTCAATATGGGATGAATTTTTATTTGATAGAATGAGGCAAATGGGTCTTTACAGAATCACAAAATCATGCAGGACTTGCACACAATTTGGGCTGGCATGGACTCTGCAGGTCTCCAGTCTGACTTGCTGCCCAGAGCAGGCTCAGCTGTGTGGTCCAACCAAGTCAGTCAGGGCTTCACCCAGTGGAGGTTGGAAACCTCGGCACCACCTCCCTGGGCCTGGCCCTGCTGCCGGGTTGTTCTCATGGGAGAAAAGGTTTCCCAGTGCTTCTCAAGGTTATACTCATGGTGAATGCACTTCCTGAAAGTCATTTGGCATTGCTTGGTCAGCAAACCTTTGTTATATTGTGTTATATTTAATTCTGAGGTTGATAGATTCGTGCATGATTTGCTCAGGAAATACTCAGAGCAGAGTTAGGATTTATTCTGTGTTTATAAGAAACCCAGCAAATTTTTAGGCCCTATTCTGTCTTGAAAGTCCCATTTTACTACAAGATGAACGAGAATTTTCTAACATTGTTACCTCATGTTTAGGTAACATGAACGCTCCATGTTTAGACTTCCGTAATGACTCTTAATGTTTTCACTTTGGGAGAATCTGAACAGTTTCAGCAGACTAAGTCAAACTAGGAGAAGCAAATAGATTTAATTACTTTCGCTTTGCCAGCTGCCAGGCTGCACTGAAATTTCTGTAGCAGATGTGACTGCACTCCAGTTGAAATAGAGGTTAACCTTACCCGGTGATGCCAGACGAGTCTTGTGCAAGCAGAACCTTGCACTAAAGAGGAAGCACATCCCTCTGGCCCATAATGTGGTTGAAACGTGTTTAAGCTGGGACTGAGCTCAAGGCGGTATGTCCTATAGAGAAGAAAAGTATGTTATGTCAGATTTACACACTCCTGTGTGACTGTGGTCCAATCTATCAGTAGAAGCTGGTATGGACTTAACTGAGAAGTGAAATATGTGTGTGAAAGACCAGGCTTTTTAGGAGAATACAGCTCAGCTCTGTTCTTTTTTCCTTCTGAAATTTAAGAACAGAGTCTCTATGCGCTTGTGACAGCATAACGTTTCTTTCACCGTAAGAAAAATAAAACAGAAGACAAGCTATGCCATGCATCTGTCTCCTCCAACCTTTTTTTTTTTTTTTCCAGATATTCAGTTCAGAAGAAGTGAAAGAATTCTAGGCACCAATATCCTAACTACCAGCCTTCTTTCTCTGCACAATGTTCCTAGTCTTTATATCAGAAAGATAAGAAATATCACTGGGTGCCTGCTGGACATGTTACTAGGCCGCTGTTTCCCAACTCCCTCCAAAATGTGGAGCTCAGATGTGCATCTGGTCAGTATTCATTAATTTGAATACTGCTGGTCTGGCCCAAATGAGATGAGAGCTCTAGATTTAATGCAGAGATTGGTTGTCCTGGTTGAAGAAGTCTGTAGCAATCATTTTAAATTCTGCGTGCTTAGCAGTCAACAGAGCTGTCTGCTTTCTTCACCCCTTTCCTAGACTAGCAACTGGTTATGTATTTGGTATGTGAGATCTAAGACAGCAACAGCAAGGTTTCCCCTGCAAACTAGTTATCCTTGGCTTCACAGAAAGAGGAAAAAAAAAAGGAAAAAAAAAAAAAAGAAAAAAAAATATTTTGCTGTGTTATTTTAGGCATTGCGGTTTAACCCTAGTAGGCAGCTAAGCCCTACAAAACCGCTCACACCCCGCAAGGAGGTACAGTTCCAAAATATAGCATAGTCTGAGCTACTGTGAAGAAAATTAACTATCCCAGACAAAACCATTACAAGAGTATAGAAAAGAAATCATGGTTTATTTCTTCAAGAAGTTAAACTGATTTTTTTCACGTGTCATGTAAGCCTTGTGGAAGTCAAAACTCCTGTTCCATTTCTTGTTCTCTATTGTCCATGTTGTACAGATATATATACTCTGCTCTACCCTCTGACATCTCTGTTCAATTTCTTTCCTGGGGGCGAATAAAGGCATCAGTGCTGCATATAAGTTAAGATTACCAAGGAAAAAAAGGACATGCAACTAATAAATACTGTTAATTTGAGATGTTTGCACCCCAATTTGGTCTCTCAGTGTTTAGGGGAGCTTTTTTCTTCTATTTTTTAGAGAAAATAACATTAATTACATATAGCACTGAAACAAATGCATTAGAAACGGGATTAAGACAATCTGAAACTCAAAAAAAATGAGTATCTTGGTCCTAATTATACAATTCTGGTAGGGCAGAAATATACATACATATACTGAACTAAGGATCTTAACAACATGTTTACCAAGATGCTAAGCATATTTACTGCAGATTTGAGCCATATGTTAGTGAAACAACGACAATAAATTCAAAAAGTATGTAGGAGACTACAATTTGGGCAGCAATAATAGTTTGCTGCCTCTCCTAATTTCCACTAAATCCTTATTAGCCGATGCAATATTCTTTTTACGTTCCTGTACCATTTCAGAACTATTTCTTCTCAGAACCAATTCTTAATGCTTTAACAATAATAAGCCATCAGAAGCTTTTATAAAATTAATGAATACGTCAGTGATCATAATTAGAAAACACTTTTGGATAATAGAAATATTAACCTCCTATTAAACGCATGTCTCTAAAAGTTCTTTGTTATTAAATGCCTGAGATCTTGTTGTTTAAAATTGGTCTAAAACAGGCAAGATATGTAGACTATTTTTCCTGCTGTAGTAGAGCTGACATTATGATTTAAAAGGAAAAGGTCCTTCTCTTCAAAAGCAAAACATTATTTTGTATTTCATCAAACTGGAGACAGAACGAATACTCAATTGACTTAAACAGAGCTAAGATGTGCACATTACTTTGCTGGCTTTCTTTTTTCTTTCTTGCATATTCTATTGTTTATTTCACATAATTTAAGCACCTCAGATGAAACCTGTCATTTTTGTTTGGAGACCATTCCCCATTCTACTTTGTTGTTAGTAGAAATGGGAGCCAGAATAGAGGTGATGAAGAAAATATGCATGGACACAAAGGACTTCTTGAACCCTGTGAGGTTTTCCAAGTGGTTTTTGAGCTAAAAGCACATACCTTATGTTCTTTTATTTTCACTGTAGGATTTCTAAAAAAAAAAAGGACAGCAGAAGTAAATTTCTTCTTCAGAAATATCACCAGGCTTGATGGGTATGGCTATTTCCATTTAGCGTAAATGCAGAAGTTAAGTGACATAACTAACCTGCTATGTTAAGTTAGTGGCAGTAATCACTATAAGGCTTACTGCTGCTGCATGCAAACTTTACGTTCACTTGAAGATTGGTTTGAATGAACTGAGAACAAACGGAAGTGCTACCACTGGAAAGTCTGCAGTCTTTCTCTGGATGTACTCCAAATAAGAATGAGTGCAGTGTTTTGCACAGTGCTGAATCTTTTCCTTACTCCTCTCTAGACTTGGGACTGCTGCCACTACCTTCCCACCACTTTGCAATATGTGACAGAGCTTCCTAGCTTGGGTGATTTGCCTCCACTAAAGCAGGCCCCCGATTTAGGAGCTGGAAAACAGAGCTGTAAAGAATCTGCACTCGTAGTAGAGGAAACTGAAAACCCCAAACTCCTGGTAACTAGCAAGAGGTATTCACTTTTTACTTCAATATGCTCTCTTTTGACCACTGGCATGATATTTAGCACTTCTATTTTTTTTTTTTTTATGTTGAAACTCAAAAATATGGTAAAATAAAAATGAATGGAAATAAAAGAAAATGCTGAAGGAATTACATTTCTGCTGCCCCAGCTGACCTATGATTTATGTTGTCTTTCTTGGAGGAAAAGGATAGCTCCAAGGTAAGAAACAGAAGTTGGATGTGGAAATATTTAGTAGTTTTCCAATGGAATAACACTTTCAACTCAGATTCACAAAATCTTCTTTGTAAAATAAAGCCTGAAGTAGGTGGGGTTAACTAAACCAGTGAGGGAGTTAAATATGGGGAAAAGACATCTTTAATAAACAGCTGTGCAATCCCTGACAGTGGAAAATATCAAATAGGTCGTTATGCTTACTTGTTTTGTGTGTATGACCAACGTATGAAAAAGAGTATGCACTCTTTCAGCCCCAACTTGAGATCCATCTTTCTGCAGGGATATGTGGTGTATCTATACCATTTTCTTGCTTCCTGTGAAAGATCAGCTTGCAAGTCAGATGCCTACGCATCCCACCAGTGGCTGCAAATAGAATTCCAGCCTGCATTCTGTTTTTTAGAGTCTGTAGCTTGTATTATATTTTGGAGAACTACATTTGACACATTTAAACTCAAACTATATCAAACTTTATTTCTCTTGACAGCAAGAGTAATTGCTATGATGCACAATAAGACTGATAGAGAAGTTCAGATCTGTTTGCTTACCCTACTGTATAGCACAATCTTTCCTGCAGATCAATGTTTTGATGGATGAATACAGAAAAATGATTATTTTTTTTTCTAGGATAAACACATATGGAGAGATCTTATCTCAGTTAAACTGGTGTAAATCTCCTCTACCCACAGTAAAGTCGGGCCATTTACCTTGAGATTAGAATGTAACCTCGTACGTGAGAAGATAAATAGTTCAGGGTTGCTTACAAAGTTATCTTAGTTCCCACCTTTGTATAGTTTGCAAGAAATTTGATTTTCCCTTTACGTGTTGAAATTATCTGTTAAAGAAACATACATCCTTTCTTAAAGTAGTCAATAACACACACATTTTACATTTTCAGGAAATCTTCTATAGTGAAAAATGAAAGGCAGCTAACTCCTCACCATTAGTGAGGTTTGTTCTTGTCCACTAATCATCTGCTTCATAAATGCTTCTGATTAGTTTGTTGTGGAGGATTAAGAAGTCGAAGGCATGCATTTCTATACAGAGATAGAAAAACACATTACAAAATGCAGTTCAAATACATGTCAATTTGTATCCAGTCCCCACACAGTACAGGAGATATTTAAATTAACGTCTGGTAAGAAGACTGATTTTACAGAAAAGCTGTAGTAATATCTGTGATTCCTGAATATTTTTCTTTTTCTTTTTTCCATTTTCTTTCTGAAAGTGTATAAAGTATTCAATAAAATGTAAAAAGTAAAATAGTAAATATAATCAGATTCCACTCAGCATAATTCTAGCCACTCCTACTAATTAATCTGCAAAGGGCCATGTACATAAAAAATATAAAAATTATATTTCATAACATTATAATGACGTTTTGATATGTGACATGGAATATTAAACATACAAGATAAAGGAGAAAATAATATGTTTAGGAGAGTTTATACATCTTTTTTTTCTTTTCCTTTCTTTTTATTATTTTTAGCAGGACTTACACTAACACAAAGGATTTACAAAAACCATAAAGAAGACAAAAGTCAAATTAAAAAAGTTAAGCACACAAAACCTCACAAATCCACATATCTGCTAAGTTCTACCATGAAAAATAATTAAAATACTGAGCTTAAGTCATCAGACTTTGCTGCTATCCATTACTATGCTCAGTAGAGTGTTGAGAAGATTTTCAAATGAAAAATTAGTGATGAATGAACCTCTGAAGAAGGCTTAATTTGCATAAGCATACAAAGTTATCCTAGCTATCTGAGCCTTTAGGTAATCAGAGTGGATGGAAAAAAAAAGCTATTCCCTTCCCTCATGACTTCCACTAAATAATCTTTTGTGTGGCAAAGCCTTCTCTTCTCTTATTTATGCAATAATAGACCCAAAAGAAAGATTTACAGCTATTTCTTTTTTAACTATCACTTATCTCCCGGCTCTGTTTCCTACCAGGACTGCCGTCTTTGTTGAGCACAGGCACAAGTAACAGCATGTGCCTATAAAAAGGGGAGAAATTTATTCCTGCACTTTCAGCATCTGAACTGCTTTCAAGGGGTAGATTCGTTCGATCTCAAACTGTTTTGTCCTCTTAGAAAGACTGTTATGGGAAGAAAAAACATGAAGGTCAAGAAGAACGGTGTGCCTACTCCTTAGCAAATAAATCTAGAAAAGTCCATAGGAATTGTTCCCTGAAGTTTTGGGAGTTGACTGGTCTGCAATGACATTAGCAAGGAAATAAGCCTTAACAAAGGGACTTTAATGCCTGAAACTTTACTTCCATTCCCTAATGAGTGAGAATAGCCTGTCTTCCAAAACAGCCCACAGTTACTTCCACAAGTGAGCAAGCAGCCTATTTCAGATCTACTGCTGACCCCTTCAAAACAGAGAAAAGAGTTATGACTCATCTCGTTTATTTATTTGTCTTGGAATTGACATTTCAATAAGAAAGCTGAATGGAATTTTATACAGTTTAGTGAGAGATTTTTTTTTGCCTTTTTACCTCTTAATTTTGCAACATGCGTTTCATCTGGGTTAATATGATGGATATCACGGTTGAACATAGTGCTTCAGTACCTGAACCTATGATGTTAGTAATGACTGATATAGGATAACTTTATTACTTTGAATAAATCATAAATATTTCTCTCTGGAGGGGGGTGGGGGGCCAGATGGGAAGCAAATGACTGCTTAACAAAAAGTTATTTTCTTTCTCAACTGATAGAACATATTTTAAAAAAATCTAAATTATTCCACTAATCAGCACACTACTTTGAATTTCAAAGTGAAAAAGAGTTCTTACCATTTTATAAGCCCAAATGGATCTATTTTTCCTGTTATTAATAAAATGTGTAATTTAATTCAATTTTATGTTAATATGTAAAGTAACTGTTTAATTTCTTTGACAAGTGATCAATAAATCCACACATTTTAATTCAAAAGTCTATCTGAATTGTTGCTTTATGGCACTTCTTTTGACTTAAAATCCATGGAATTCTCCAAGTTTATTTTCTAATTAAAAATTACTTGCTGTTTATGGTAACAATAATTAGGTTGAGTCTTAAGTTATGTACTTTTATTTTTTTTCAGAAGTGCTTTGAACTTCCTTGATTTTTGTCTAAGGAAGTTTTCTTATCTTTAATTCTATGTAAATCCCAACATCATAATAATGAAAATGCCTCCATTTTGCTATTATTATTATTAAACTGTCAGTCAGCATAGTTACCTTGAATCCACTTAAGATTTGCAGTTCTCTATGGCTGGAAATGGTAAAAACTTATTTCATTCACACTCATTGTAACTAAGATTTCATGTGCTAGCCAAAGACAATTTCTAGTGATTCAATTCTCCATTACAGACCTCTCATGATGATTTTATCAAATAGCAAGACTGATCTGTTTTCCTCTCAGAAAACAATATGAGATACACAGATATGTAAAGTATTCCTATTATTCTTTTTAATACCCTAAGAAAGCTTGAATTTGGTAAATATCATTACACTGTATCATATTTACTGTTTTGGTTAGAAGACCATTTTTTTTTTTCATTTTTGTAAGAAGATAAGAGTAACTATTTAAGGTTATGTTTACAGTAATTTGATTTTTTGGCCAAACTGCAGATCATTTTGCTCAGAAACAACTTGAAAGCAGAGGCCACAACAATTTGAGGCACTCAGCTTCTCTTGTGGGAATACTGACTGGAGGGTTTCCAATATGACGCCCATTTATAAGAAGGGCCAGAAGGAGCATCCAGGGAACTACAGGCCTGTCAGCCTGACCTCGATGTGGAGGAAGATTATGGAGCGGTTCATCTTGAGAGCACTCACCTGGCATGTGCAGGACAACCAGGGGATCAGGCCTGGCTAACAGGGGTTCATGAAGGGCAGGTCCTGCTTGACCAACCTGATGTCCTTCTACGACCAGGTGACCTGCCTAGTGGATGATGGAAGGCTGTGGATGTTATTTAGCCTTTGACACTACTTCCCGCAGCATTCCCATAGAGAAAGTGGCAGCTCATGGCTTGGACAGGCCTTTAACCCTGTGTTGGGTTAAAAACAGGCTGGATGGCTGAGCCTAGAGAGTTGTGCTGAACTGAGTTAAATGCAATTGGTGGCTGTTGTGGTTTTGTTTATTAAGGGGGGCTTCTGTAAGAAACTGCTAGAACTCGCTCCCCTTTGTTCAGTGGACTCGCCAGGCCTCGGGTGGACCTGCTGCTGGCCAAGGCCAAGCTGATTGGTAGCAGAACGCTCCATGATAACACCTCTGCGACAACGTATTTAAGAAGGGGAAAGCAGAAAAAAAAAAAAAAGAGAGAGATGTGAAGCAGCTGAGTGGGGGCAGAAGGGGAGACGCAGGCCTCCGGGGCCTTGCAGGCCTCACCCTCTGGCCTCTCGACAGGCGGCTGACTGGGACCGACTTAGCCCAGCCCAGCTTCAAGAAGTGGAGAGCAGATGAGATGAATGATGTGAAGAGATCCTGAGAGGCTTCTGCCAGCCTGTTGTGAAGAACTTTTCTTGTGAGAGGAATGGCTGCAGACACCAAGGTCAGTGAAGAAGGAGGGGGAGGAGTAATGCGGCTCCTGGCCAAGATTCCCCTGCAGCCTGTGGTGATGACCATGGTGGAGCAGATTGTCCCCCTGCAGCCCATGGAGGTCCACGGAGGAGCAGAGATCCACTTGGAGCCCGTGAAGGACCCCACACTGGGGGAGGTGGATGCCTGAATGCGGCTGTGGCCCATGGAGGGCCCGCTGGGGCAGCTGTTCTGGAGGGACTACACCCTGTGGAAGAGATGACCCACGCCGGAACAGTTTAATGAAGGACTGTGGCATATGGGTGGAACCCCACAACAGAGCAGGGGAGGAATGTGAGGAGTTCTTCCCCCAGCTACGAAGCAGCAGCATAAAACAATGCTTGATGAACTGGCCGCAACCCCCATTCCCTCTTCCCCCTGTGCCACTTGGCGGGGGGAAAGTAGTAGAGATAATGTTAAACTCGGGAAGAGGGAGGGGTGGAGGAGGTTTATCTTGTTTCTCTGTCTCATTCTCCTGCTAGTTTTAGTAATAAATGAATAGTTTTCCCCAAGTCGAGTCTGGTTTTGCCCATGACAGTAACTTTAAGGATTCCTCCCTGTCTTTATCTCAAACCTCGAGCCTTTTTTTCTTATATTATCTCTTCCTATTCTCTCGGAGGGTGGGGGAAGTGATAGAGAGACTGCATAGTCTGGTCCTGATCGGGGCTTAACTGTGACAGCGGCCAATCACAAGCGGTCCTCCTCAGGGCTCAGTGCTGGGGCCAGTTCTCTTTAATATCTTTATCAACAATCTGGATGAGGGGATTGAGTGCTCCCTCAATAAGTTTGCAGATGACATCATACTGGGCAGGAGTATTGATCTGGTCAAGGGTAGGAAGGGTCTGCAGAGTGCTCTGGAGAGGCTGGATTGATGGGCTGAGGTGAACTGTATGAGGTTCAACAAGGCCAAGTGCTGGGTCCCACATTTTTCTCACAGCAAACTCATACAATGCTAGACACTTGGGGAAGAGTGGCTAGAAATCTGCTTGGTAGTAAGGGACCTGGAGGTGCTGGTAGACAGTTGGCTCAACATGAGTCAGCAGTGTGCCCAGGTGGCCAAGAAGGCCAACAGCATTCTGGCTTGCATCAAGAACAGTGTGGCCAGCAGGAGTAGGGAAGTCATTGTGCCCCTGTACTCAGCACTGGTGAGGCTGCACCTTGAATACTGTGTGCACTTTTGGGCCCCTCAGCACAAGAAGGATGTTGAGTTGCTGGACCACGTCCAGAGAATGGTAGTGAAGCTGGTGAAGGGTCTGGAGCACAAGTTTTATGAGAAGCAGCTGAGGGAACTGGGATTGTTTAGTCTGGAGAAGAGGAGGCTGAGGGGAGACCTCATTGCTTTCTAGAACCACCTGAAAGGAGATTGTAGGGAGGCAGGTATTGGTCTCTTCCTCCCCCAAGTAACTAGTGATAGGATGAGAGGGAATGGCCTGAAGTGGCGGCAGGGGAGGTTTAGATTGGATATTAGGAAAAAATTCTTTACTGAAAGAGTGGTCAGACACTGGAACAGGCTTCCCAAGGAAGTGGTGGAGTCACCATCCCTGGAGGTGTTTAAAGAACGTGTAGATGTGGCACATCAGGACATGGTTTAGTAGGCATGGTGGTGTTACATTTATGATTGGACTCAATGATCTTGGAGGTCTCTTCCAACCTTAAGATTCTATGATTGATACTGACAAACACCACAAGAAAACTGTGTTTGTTAAAGCCAGCTGGTATCAAATACATCAGACTATGATTGCTGAAATTGTACTATTTATTTACCCTTAAATTTATTAAAAAATCCTCCAAAAGCCCCCAAACCAAAACACCTAGAAAAAATATATAAACCCCCTAAACTTCAGTCTCCTAAACAAATGAAACCTCTAACAGCTGAAACTGCCCAAATTCTGTTTTAAGTCTGCAGAATACTATTTCCTACTGTATTCTTTGTTATTCCTCACATATCTAATACATTCAATGCACTGATTATTTATTTAAAAAAAAAGATTATGAAAGTATTTGAATGAGTATTCAAATAAAACTGGAATGGACTTTATAAATATGAAATCTTTAATTTCTGTGTAGCCGAGACTTTCCACATCAGCTGCATTTCTACTATTCCCCGATTTGAGATATAGAGTGACCAAATGATGAGTGTGAAGCTTTTTGGAGTGGAAAACAGGCTCCATTCAGATTTCTTCCTCTTAGAGCATTGCTAGAGACATCATCAGGTACAGGGCAAAATGCAAGACTCATGTCTTTCCCAGGAGAATAATAAAACACCACTATACATTATTCATAATGAATAAACCTTCTGCAGATGAAAGGAAATAGGATGCATTTCTGTCTCATGAAATAAGGTTATTCTCCTTATAATATGTAAGAAGAATACAAGAATCCAAAATACTGTCATCTCAATATGGTTAGATTAATGCTGGTTTAGATTAATTTACATTAGATAAACATAATATTTTCAAAACCATTGAGGGGAATGTGCTTATTGATGCAGATATTCTTGAATTTCTTGTAAAGAGGCTACACCTGTTTCCATTGCAGTGCAGTTTTTGAGTTGTTGTCATTTTCGTTTCTGCTGCAGGATAATAGTCATAATGCATTGTACTCACAAAAAAAAGAAGCTCTTCTGAGCCAGTCTGTATCAGCATTCACCATTTAGCGTATGCTTTGTGTCATGAGATTGAAAACAGCCTGAGTATCTACCCCTCAGTTGGCTACACTAAAAAGCAGGAAAGATCGGTGTAATTTACAGGGTCAAACCAGCAACCATTAGAGCAGACATCAGTTTCCTAATCTGGCTATATACTCTGACAACACTACCATCTTTACAGGCTTATGGTTTTTCGCTGGATGGCAAACACCGAAACCTCAAGTCTGATGTTTCTGCACAATACACCTCAAGCAAAGTTAATTGTTCAACTTACCCTCACTGACTTTTTAAAAATAACCCTGTTTATCTCTCCAATCGATCAGAATTGACTGAAAAATTTACAAGTGGCAGAAGTTAGGATAAAAAATCTCTGCAGATATACAGCAATAAGTACTTGAAAGTGGTAATTTCTTTAGCTGGTTTGGTTATGTCCAAAGCAAGATATGTCAGTTGCTTCAGAGAAATCTAAAAGCTACTTAAAAGTTGCAGTGGTTGTAGGTCATCCCAAAAGACGTCCTAACAAACAGACGGGGTCCGGGTCAACTCTTACTTCTTTAAAAAGAAAAAGTTATAATACAACAGTGCAGTTGTACAGTTTTACTTGCAAATGGAATGGACAACAATTTTTCTTTTTTTTTTGCTGCAGCAACAGTCAAACAGGCCAAATGTAACGTGGCAAAGGTTAATAAAGGGGAAAAATAATAAAGGGGAAAAAATGGCCTCTTTGCCCAGGTCCTACATCCGGGCTGTGACAACACTAGTTACAGAACTTGCATATCTCGCTTCTTTCCAGCTACCGGACTTGATCTATTGTACCTGGGAAAGGAAAAGCTGATAATGAAAATTAGAAATTCCTCAATCCTCACTTTCTGTTTGTAGTTACATCAAGCTAATATTAAAGGCAGAATTGATACATCTGAATCTTTATAGAAAACGCTACAGCTTAATAAGATGAGTTCTTTTTTAGCTGAATTTCTCTTATCACACTTGCAGGTCTGGATGTGAAATGACAGTGCCATTATTGTTATCACAGTTCTTTATCTGCTGAAGGACATTTGAGCTAAAGTAGTGCGAAACTTCTGTGACAAATTCCAAAACCATAATTTGGAATTTGGAACTCACTTAACTTCAGATAAGGGTTCTGCTACTCCTGTTGGAGTTATGTTGGATTATGTTTTTTGAAACGTAATCTTTTAAGACTTTCTAGAAATATTAGAGTTTTCCTAACAATATTTTTCTCTTAGCAGTAATATTTTACTGCAAGCAGTCCTTGTGATCTCTTCTTACTTACCACTCTTTTTTGAAACACAAACAAAACACAAAATCCTTTGCCCTACTGCATGACAACTTTTTCCTCACAGTCTGGACCAGTCCCAGTTTCATACGTCTTTGTTAGGTAATCCAATGCTTGCAACTTGATCACAGTTTCCTTTGAATTAACTCTTGTTCTTTCTACCTCATTTCCCCACTCGTCCTTGCTCCCTTGTGCAGGTTTCCTCTGTGAATTACCTTACTCCTTCAGCTCTTCAGCTATTGTATTTCCCTTTTGCTTTAGTTCATATTCATTCATAAGAACATGTTAAATTCATGGCTACACATCACAGTTTACTTAAAGTTATGATTTACTATTTGTTGTCATCAAATCCCTAACTTTCATCAAAAAAATTCAGCAGAGTTCAAAGAAAACAAAGTGTATTAAAAAGTGGTCAATTGCAGTTTTCAGCTTTGCAAAGAAAGTAGGTTCTCCTCTCAAGTACGGCCTTGAAAAATGATCTTTATAAGCAACAGTTTTGTTCAGGTTTCTAGGAGGAATGTGCTTTTTTTTTTTCATGTTCAGAAGAACATAAGCACAAGTAATCTCTTATTATATATACCACACAGCTCTAGATTTAATTGACTTTCAAATAATCTAATCTGATAAAGAAGGTATTTCCAAATACTTATTAGAAAAAGAATAATGGGTTTGCTTTCATCTTCACAGCCTTTTTGTTTCCTAGGAACGTTTCTACAAGACCCATTTGGTCTTCATAACTGTTCCAAGAAAAGGCCAACATGATGCAATTCTTATTCAGATGTGTCAGTATGGATGCTTAAAACTATTATCTCCAAAGCTGTGATAAAATCTCTTTGATCTTGCTACTACAGTTGAAACGAATTAGAGTTCTCCACTGCAAAAGGAAAAATAATGTCCTGTGATTTGTGATGCAAAAGAAACAAATGGTCTGTGAGTTTAATATGTGTAACAGGGAGTTACTGTTTTGTTTTTTGTTTTTTGGGTTTTTTTTAATGAATAGTTTAAAAAATGAGTACTAATGTAGTATTCAGTAGTTCAGGTTACACAAAGGAGACAGTAAATATCATAAAGGACTGTTCCTTTCTACTCTTCTCCATGATTCTTAGGTCCCTTTCAGGCTTTTCTCTTCCTGAAGTAATCCTCTTGTCTGACTTCAAATATTGTCCACACCCGATCTTGCATGAGCTTTTTTAAGCATCCTTTTTAGATATTGGCCTTTTTAAGACTGAGACTTACACTTGTCAAAATGTAGAAATTAATATTTCTGACCAACTTACAGCATTTGTGGAAGGCAAGACATATAGAAGATTCACTCTCAGAAGAAAGGTCTTTGTGAGAACTACATGGGTCAACCTTTGTTCTACTCTGTTCTGGAACTTCCCTTGGAAAACTGAACTCCAGTTTTGCAGTTGTAATATTGCAACAACTCAATTGTTTTATGTGAAGAACCCAGATCCTGAAAAGGTTCAAACCAAATGGTGGTTTTTGTCTTGTTTGTTAGGACTAAGTTGTAAGAAAAAGTGGGAAAAAATATAGGATTGTATTTAGTGTATTTATAAGAGAAGAAGAGTAAATCAAAGGGAAATAAAAACATTGCATTAAAACCTGACTTCTTTCTCCGCATAGAATAAATTGTATTTCATGCAACATATGTTGTCTCCATAAAGATTTCAGAGATGACCTCAAGTGACAGCATTCTTCACTGGGAAAGATCTGAGTAGGCATATCATGGTCTTCTTAAGACCTTCTTATACAGGTATCCAAAGATAGGAGAAAGTTTCCTTACAGCTCTCTTAAAAACAATTACATCAAAATAACAAGATCAGTTCTCATATTAATAAGTGCAATATCCTTCTTAAGAATTTAACTGAATTGTGATTTTGGAATTATGAGGCAGATTAAAAACTTGTTCACTGTAAATTTTACCATGCTGTGATATACACATTAGCTCACATCTGTGCTGGCTTTTGCCAGATGACCATCATCACAAACGGATCTAGCCATGTCACTTGCAATTAAAATCTTTATCTCACTGCAAATGCTTCACAATTTTTGTTTTCCAATCTAAAAATCTTAGCATCTTTGGATTAATTAATTTTTCATTCATTTTCAGGACTGCCAAAGTAGATAGGTTTCAGTTTTGGGAGACCTTCCTGGTGTGAATACGAATGTGAATGTGCTCCAAATAAAACAAAATTAGATCTGCTGTAATTTCTCTTTTACTGTTTACTTTTCACTGCAAACAGAAATTGATCTGATTTTGTTCTCATTTCATTAATTTAAATGGTTAAATTAATACACATGCGCAAATAAATTTAATAAATTTTAATAACCAACAAACAAATTAAGTTGGCAAATTCATGACACTAGTCTCTGCTCAAAATATAATAATAATTATGTGTAGTTCGGTGATTTTTTCTTCTTTGGGTTGTTTTTGTAACTTTTAAAAATGGTCTGGTGGATAGCACTGTAGGAACACATAATTCTCAGAAGTGAAGAGTACAAAACGAACTACTTTTTCTAGAAAAATCTGTATCTTTCAAATTTCAAACTATTTAGGTCATAACAATCAGTTTTATTCTTAGAGTGCCCCTCCCTATCTATTTATATTAAACATATATCTTTTAAAAGATACATATGAAACCTAACAAATGTGAATATCTGCTAAAGTATTTTTATCCTGTTTTCTACACTTCATAGAATTGCAAAAATCAACGAGATTGGCAGGCACCCCTTGAGGTCTCTAATCCAACCCCAGTGCTCAATCAGATTTTCCTATGACAGATTGCTGAGAACTGTGTCCAGTCAAGTGTTGAATATCTCTATGGATGGAGACTCCACAGCCTCCTCAACTGATTTTTATTTCCTTAAATATCTTGTTAGAACTATTCTTAAAAGGTAGAGTCAGTTTTATGTACAATTTACATTCTGCATATAGATATTGAACAAAACCAAATTGTTCATGTTAAGGAAAACTAAATTATACAAATAACAAGACTGACAGAGATCACATTCCAAATTTGATTTTTTTTTCCCTGATGAAGTACTTTGAAATCTGTAAGATATCCTCTGCTTTTCTTCTCCTAGAAAACTGCTTTTATGTTTATAAATGTGAATAAGCAGAACTGCTTTCACTGTGCCAATTTCTGTTACAATTGTGCACAAATAATACATCTAATGAAGTACCCTTTCTTAGTTCGTTCAGACCATTCTTTTCTCTTTACTCTTAAATCTATATATTATTTCATTCTCTTTTTTTTTGGCTTTAAAATCAAGCTTCTCTGTCATTTTCAAAGCTCTCCATAGCAACACACTACCTTCACTTTGATGCATATCTTTTAGTCTCCTGTCTACACAAGCTTTCTTTTAATGTCAGGGTTTTCTTCATAGTCCAACATGCTCAAAACAGCTCCACAGCTAATCTTCATTATTGTCCCACTCATTCATTCTTTTAAAGACTTCCAGAAAGCCACTTATTTTAGGAAAAAAAAAAACAACCTTCAGTTGTACTGGTATAAGAATTATAGCATATTTAATGCTTCAGAATTGTATTTGTCAATGTTGTCGGTATTCATCTCGGCACTCAAATGAATTTGTATGAACTATCAAATGCTCCTTTTGTAAAGATGATGCACAATATTCTTGCTAAGTAAATCAGCAAAGGAACATTTTCTGGATCAGTGAAGTTATGGAAGACATGCACTAAATTTCAGAAATCTTCATTTTTAGATATAGAAGGATGCTCAAATACTGTTAAAATATTTAATGATTTTAAATAGACATATCTTCAGGTAAAGACTTTGAAGTTAGGAAGTTTTATGCTCATATTACACTTAGGAAACTGGAACATGTTAGTTAAATCTGCATTTCTAAGTACAAGAGTATCAAGGACTGTTCTCTGACTGTGAAGCTGCATTGTGGGGAGGCCATATCTGCACAACAGTGATCTAGTCTTGTGTATCTTACAGGCCTTGGTGACCTTATGACCCTAAAATTTAATGATTGGTTTTGTATGTTTTACTAAAATGTCTGAAACAGTGTGAGGCCACACAGCAGCCCTTCAAAGTAGTAAGCAATTAGTACATGTTGCACTGATGAAGGCATGTAGAGGCACTCAAAGCCTTTTGGATTAAGAATACAATGAATTTGGACTAATCCACTCTGTTTATTATTAATAGTCCCCAGCATGTGCCTGTAAACATACAGCTGGCCAAACCTTGACAAGGATCTTGTTTAAAATATATGGATAATTAGAGAACTAATGAACAAGGTTATTCTTTGATCTTATTCTTCCTATATTAGAGAAAGAGCAAAACAGTGTTGGTAGCCTTATAGGAAATATGCAGCAGAGCAAAGAACTCTGTCTAGGTTTTCCAACCCTTGAACAAAAGTCTTAAAGGTGTCCTCAAAATCTTACCTCAGGCTTAAGTGCATGCTGCAGGTTGTGAGATGGCTTGGAAAAAAACTCAAGTACAAATGACAATTCATAAATACTTAGCTTAGGAGCCCAAGAAGAGGTGCTTCAAGTTCTATATATAAAGGTGCTAATAGCAAGGTTACTTCAGTTCATAGTGCAAAGAAAAATCACACCACACACACCTGTTTCTTTTGGGTAAATAATTTGAGCAATGTGGGAAAAGTAATGGCACTTAGCTGGAGCATAGATTCTGTTGGGAAGTCTTGCAAGAACCGCTGTGTTTGCAAATCCTAGCAAAACATGTCAGTCACTTCTGGCAGTGGAAGAAGAAGGTCTTCGTATGTTATTGAAAATGGAAGTTGCTTTTTGATGTAAGTAATTAATTCAGGCCCAAAGAGCTTAATGTATTTATTCTGTTTTGCCCACAGCTATCTCTATAGTTACTGTTTCCAGTTTTCCACCATTTTTTCCTGCCCCTATAGAAACTACTGAGTTGATGGTACAATAATTTGCATGACACTGGATGTTCAATCAATGTATGTGGTAATAGCTCAGAGTATGATGTTCTGGGGGTAGACTACAAGACTTAGCCTAACAGTAAGTATTTTAAAAAAATTATTTGTAACAAGTGTTCCTTTTTAATTAATTAATTTTATACTCTTTTGTGTCTACATTTGGTTTGATAATATCTCAAGCAGTTGCTGGGTGACAGACCAGAGACTTTCTGCGAGACCAGAAAGTAAGAGAAAAAGTGTGTGTGGGGAGGTTCAAAGTAAGTTATCATGTCTGTGTGTGATTCTGTAAGTGATTAATAGAAAAGAACAAGTTCTTTCTGTGCAATAGCTTCTGAATGATTAGCTAGTAGGTAGTAACCACAAATACATTACAGATTCACTCAACAGTAAGAGCAGCATGTTCCTATCATGATCATTGCAATACAGAAGTAGTCTTGTTACGTATTCATAGAATCACAGAATCACAGAATGGTTTGTGCTGGGAGGGACCCTAAAGATCATCTAGTTCCAACTACACCCCTGTCTTGGGCAGGGGCACCTACCATTAGACCAGGTTGCTCAAAGCCCCATCCAACCTGGCCTTCAACACTTCCATGGAGAGGGCATCCACAACTTCTCTGGGCAATATATTCCAGTGTCTCACTACCCTCATAGTAAATAATTTCTTCCTTATGTCTAATCTAAATCCACCCTCTTCCAGTTTAAATCCATTGCCCCTTGCCCTATCACTACAAGCCTTGCTAAAAATTTTCTACCCATCTTTCTTATAAGACCTATTTACGTACTGGAAGGCTGCTATAAAGTCTCCCCAGAGTCTTCTCTTCTCCAGCCTGAACAGCCCAAACGCTCTCAGCCTGTCCTCACAGGAGAGGTGCTCGAGCCCTCTGATCATCTTTATGGCCTCTTCTGGACCTGTTCCAACAGGTCCATGTCCTTCTTATGTCGGGGGCTCCAGAGCTGGATGCAGTGCTCCAGGTGAGGCCTCACCAGAACGGAGTGGAGGGACAGAATCACCTCCCTTGACCTGCTGGCCATGCTTCTTTTGATGCAGCCCAGGATGTGGATTCAAGTAATAAGACAAACTAAAATGCCTTTGACAGATGCTATCAAATAACAACCGTGTTAAGCACTCATATGATGTTATGATTTCACTTTCTAGTGTGTTGCAATATATCAGCTGCTAGTTCCTACAAACAATTTGTTTATTTCCTAAACAAATAACTCTCAAAAATGACATTAATTCTGCGTCAGGTTTTACAAATCGAAAAAATCTTCAGACAAATAAAAATCTCACCTCTCTTTGGTCTATAAACCCAGAAGTGTGTACACTATCAGTTCACTTCAAATTACCTGAGTTCTATTTGAACTTTAGATGATGTTAACTTCCACTATAAGGATTTATCCCAGACTTTACTTCTCATTTGTGCACTGTATCGAGCTAGAATTGAAATGGTGTTGCTACTACAAAGCATGATTTCATGTTGTGGAGATGATTTAAAATCCAGTTTAGGTATCACTGTATATCAGCACAGCAGTGGAGTTGTTCCAGGCTGATTATGAATCATAATGACTTACCTCCAGGAACACAGAATCTCCAGAAACATGGGAAACTACTTTCCACAGTTTTTCTATTGTTTTTCACAATTCAACATGGACCATAGATTAAGGTAATACGTGTATCACTGAAATGGCAGAAATTATGTTTATGTACCGTTAATTTTTACCAGGTTATTAGCACTCATTGTCAGTGTTTGATTCCAGACAGTATGTTGTGATTAGAGAGTAAGACCACTTTTCTTTGAACTCTTTGTTAGCTCATATCCGGGGCAAATGGATGCAGTGTTGAAGCTTGTGGAGGGAGATGTGGGAGGAAGTCCAGCTACATGCTACAAAAAGCAGCAGGAAGCCTAAGCTCCACACTTAGAAATCAGAATCCCACTCGCCTTTGTACAAATCACTTGCACTCTTGGCCCAGCACGGTTGTAGCAGGAACCTGTGCCTTGACCAAAGACAACTTGCTGCATTCAGGATGTTTTGTTTTTTTTTTTTTTTTTTTTATGTCTGTGATTCAGCATTCACTACAGCTGACAGATACAAGTGTTCTTTTTCCACTTGCTGTGGTGCTGTGAGTACTTTACTGAAACCTACATTTGCATATTTATTTGTCAAGGTCCTTGCCATTCAGGCAGTAGATAGTTCTTTGTGTACTGGGCAGTCTTAAGATGCAGAAAGCATCAGACCCTGGCTGATTCACATACTGAGTGATGCAGGCCACTGCTATGCAACAGGAAACTTCAGTCAGAAAGCTTCAGTGATGCCTCAGTGCTGAAGCAATTTCCTTGTCATGCATCCAGGTTGTGGATTTCTCATGAGCTATGATGGATGTGTGGTTATATGCTACTGCCTTTGTCACCTTTGATATAGGCCTGTGTCTATTTCTTGAGGAACTTAAGAAAATGAGGAGACAAGTAGGCAGAGTGGAAAGCTTAAACATTGGGACTGTTGTTTGTGGAGAAAAGCAGTAATTTATTCTTTGTTAAGAAAAAGTTAGAAACGAGAAAACAGTACATGTCAAATACAATAAGAATCTGTCTGAGGTTCTTGAAGAATACACAGAATAGTCTGGGTTGGAAGAGACCTTCAAAGGCCACCCAGCCCAACCCCCCTGCAAGTTGCAGGGACATCTCCAACCAGATCAGGTTGCTCAGAGCCCCGTCCAACCTGGCCTGGAATGTTTCCAGGGATGGGGCATCCACCACCTCTCTGGGCAACCTATTCCAGTGTTCCACCACCCTCAGTGTAAAAAATTTCTTCCTTATCTAGCTAGTCTGAATCTACCTCTTTCTATTTTAAATCCATTACCCGTTCTCCTATCTCAACAAACCCTGCTAAAAAGTTTGTACCCATCTTTCCTGTGGGCCCCTTTAGGTCCTGGAAGGCTGCTATAAGGTCTCCCCAGAGACTTCTCTTCTTCAAACTGAAAGCCCCAGCTCTCAGTCTTTCTTCTTTTTCTCTAAAATAAGGCTCTTTTAGAGGAAAAATACCTGTGGGAATCGTACACTGCACAGCTTTAAAGCCTTATCTGCTTTTCTTCCAAGTCTAGATGAAGGATTGCTTTTCTGTGTAGTTACAGTCTCATAGATACTGTCCAACACAGCTAATGATACTAAGAACTTGGAAATTTTGGAGACTCCCCTGTCAGTATGCTAAGCACTTTCTCATACCCCATCTACAGTAACATGTTATGAACATTAAGTGTATATTAAGTACATCTTCACAAAAACTATGATGTAAGCAGCTGTTGTCATCTCCTTTGTTTAAGGAAGCTGAACTACATTCTTCGTAAGAGAAATTTAAAGACATAAAGAAATGCTAAAACTTGAAAGAAACTTCAAAATAGACAGGCATTCCAAAACTGTGTCACATATTCAAGATATTTTACATTTTTAGATATTTAATGTAAATTAATGAGTGGGGCTGTGCTGGAACTACTGCTGGGCTTTTGGGGCTGTGCTGGAAGCTGGGCTTTTGGCATGCTCTAGCTTCTTTTGATATGGTACATCAATGATGAAAAACAATGAAGAATGAAAGACATATGGACAATATACCTGATTTCAAACTGAGATTAACAAAGTGGATTTACTTGTGCTACTGCTAGTATTGTATTGCAGGTTTGGACCAGCTTTTTGATTTTTAAAGTAAATGTTTACATTGTGCTTTATGTAAAGCTCCTGGAAAATTCTGTGAAAATAAGGACCAATACTTTACATACAGCAAATGGCCATTTAGAGTTACAGGAATTCCCCAAAACAAATAATGCAGAGTATTTTCAGAAGATAATGCAGACCGTGGGAAAGCATAATCAGTTTGTGCAAGCAATGCAATTATGCACTGATAGGGGCTAGGTGTCTCGGGATAAGTACACTACAAAATGAAAAATCAGAGGTTGATGAAATATCAGGGGATTTGCAGGCTGGAAATATTACTGCCCAGAAAGACATTACTGTACTTGAACAGTTTCTAGGAGACTTTTAAAATAACAGCAGCAGCAAAGATCAAAGCTACATGTACTTTAGGCTGTGCATTAATATTCTGGCATTTACATATATTTAGTTGATGGCTAATCTTCAGTCCGATGGCTCTGAAGTCAGCATAAATGCGTAAGATGTTTGTGTGCGTAATTTCAGAGAGACTGTGTTGGACACCAGGGGATTACAGACTGCATACAATGCTTTGGACCTCAAAGTCTAACTTCAAAGTGGTCTTCAAAAGACCTTTATAAATCTAGGCAAGATGGAATTTAAGAATTTTGCCAAATAGGTAAAGAGTTCCGAGTCTTTGAGAAGAGGTATTAGTCCAGTTTGCTGATTATTCAGTTGTCTGTACCTGACTGCCTTCTATCTCTGCACCTTGGGCACTTCCAGTTTTTGTGAAGTCCTCTCTCAACTGTTCAAGGCTGGACAAAAGTCCCTTTTGTCAAAGAGTTGTCAGTGATATCACTTTGCTTTTCTAACTACTGCTGGAGCACTTTATGGTGAATGTGGTATGAAAGAATGCATTGTACTGAAAGAAAGATGCTATTAAATGTCATAACTTCTTAAGGCAAATTAAAAGCATACAAATTGGCTTCCTCCAGCTTTTGCAAGGGAAATAATGGAGGAAAAAGTAAGATGAGTGCTTTACACATTTATGCAGAGAGCACTTTTCCAGCTCAGAGAGCACGGATTTCTCCTTCTGTAGCATTAGGGCTGTGGCAATATCACCTCTAGCAGTGACTAATGCATTGTCTTCTACAGATGACAACTGGGTGAGGAGGAAGAAAATGGTAGTATTATGATGTTGTTGGTTTTTGAAAGACAGGCTTAAGAAGGTTAAGTACTCCTTGGGTCTCTTTGCTATCCTAGCTGTGGGAATATGTGGGCTGGCTCATTACTCCAACCTCCAGATGGCTGAGAGAAACAATGGAGAGAGTCACAAAGAGACCATAGAGCCATCCACCAAGTCACATATGCAAGGTCTGGGACTTCATAATAAGATCAGCTCTATCAACCACCAGATACCATAGAGCAGAGTTTCCTTTATAAGAAATAACTTAAAGAATGAAGTGTAGAAGATATGGAGGTAGAAGAAAAGCTGGAAGTAGAAAAATAAATTGTTTGAAAGAAACTGTCAAAGAAATAAAAAGCTTTTCATAATTATTATCTTTGCTCAGCAAAGTTTTCTTTTCTTTCTTTGTTTTTTTTTTTCTTTTGTTAATTCAGGTGCAAGTCTCAAACCTTACTCTTCATAAGGTTTTACCAATGCAACTAATATATTTCCAGGTGACATTCCCTTGTTTGTCTCTGAATAGAATAGAAAAGTCCAGTTCGAAGTGACTTACAATGATCACCTAGTCCAACTATCCCAGTGATGCTTTTTGGCAAAATGGGAACTTGTGCACAAGATCCTGATTGGACAGAGGGTACTCAGGAGCCATCTGAGCTTGGATTATCTGGCATTTTCTGGAGCATCACTTCCTGGAAGAAGAAGAAAACCAAACAAGACCACTGCGTGGTACCCCATTCCTTGTTCTTCTCCAGAAGCATCGAGAGGTTATTTGTCTATCCTAACCAATGTGGCTTGATCTGAATGTATAATCAGTGTTATTTAGCACATTACAGAAAGTTACTTGGCTCCCCCTAAGGTACGTGTTGCAGGTCAGGATGCCTAATTTTGCCTTAGAAGCTTCTCAGCAGCTTCTTGTCACCTTCCCAACATCCCAGGTTGGGAAGCATTCTTTGCCCTAGAGAGAAGAAGAGTAGAACAGGTAATTCCTTTGAGTAACTAATGATACAGCTTAAAATGAATACATATATATATATATTCTATTGTATTTTATTTCGTTTCATTCGTTTACTGAAAATACCAGTTGATGTCAAGCTTAGGACACAGCTTTCATAGAGGGATCAGGAAGCAATGAGGAATAAAATTCTATATACCCACTCTCAAGTTCCTCCAGGACAAAGAATATGTCTGTTTCTATGGTTGTGATCAGGGAAATAGGAGCACCAAAGTCTTTGCCAGGCTCAGACTCTTTCCTGAGGTAAGATAAGGTGGTGTCCCTAAGACCAAAAGACTTAGAGGAAAAAATTTGCTATGGAGTTATATTTTTCCCTAACAAAGCAAAAGAGAATTATATCTCCTAGGGAGAAAAATGACTTGTGAAAGATATCAAATCCAATTGCACAGTCAGTGTAGGTTTATCTGATGCTTCTGGCTACTGACCTAATCTATTATATACTGGGAATATAGTTGTATTAATATGAGTTTATATGACAATAGTTTACCAGATATGTTTGTGGTTTTTTTAATTGATGAAGGATCTAGACAAATATATTTTCTAATTTTAGAAGTTCTTTCAATAGTTCTTCTTCAAAGAAAGAATATTTAGGAAATTCTTTTTTTTTTTTTCCAAAATACTAAAATAATCATTGTAATTGATTTAATTTTCCCCATTTTACACATAGAAAATGGGCTAAATACAGTGACCAGGGTGGTAACGGAATCCTAATTCAGCCTTACACCCATGAAACTACCATGTACATACTACTTGCGTATTTTCTAAACAAGCAATTTATCTCACTTTTTCATCATCAAGTATAATTTAGTATTTGATAAAAAGACGCTCCAAGTAGGCAGGGGGGAGGAGAGAGGGACACTAGGACTCTGAGAATGCTAATGTAAACAGCAGAACCTAAGATTACTGTGGTTCACAGCATTTATAAGTTCTGTTATCATAGCTGTGGACTGTGACCAGATTTGCCATCTTTGCTATTAGTCCAACGGGAAAACTGCATTTCACAAGAAAGATAGTTTCTGATTGAAAGGAGTGGACACACTACCTGAGTAACGATGGATATAGTAAATATATTATAGGAGTGAAACTCAGTCATGATTATCAGGCTATTTGAGACAAACAACTTCATTTGCTTATTGTGATGGGTTACTTATTTCATTTTCTGAGAAGTGTTTTGTATGGAGTAACCTGAATTGATCATTTTGATTTTTCATGTCTGTTAACTTTAATATGCTGCTCCAATACATAGATTTTTTTTTTTCCAAGCAGATGTGTAATCCAAAACAAAGTAAAAAAACAAACACCAACTAGCAGTAATATTATGAAGCTGGAGTTCCAGCTGCATCTTCCAGAGGAACGGCCACAAAAAGATTAGCACACAAGTAGTTATTTATATTTCTGTATTCAAATAATGGTTAAAGTCCAAGAATTTAGCAACCACCAAAGATGTTTAGGAGAAAGGGAGTGTAGCTAGCCTAGCCTAGGTAGGTAGCCTAGTCTTTCGAGAGGGACACTTCACACTGCATGGGCTGTCTCCATCAAAATTGCAAGTTAAATACTATTCTAGTTACAGAAGGAAACTAGACCAATCTGTACAATCCCAGAAAAATATAACAGATTTAGCTAAAAATTCAGATTTTTCCCTACTTGTGTGTCGTAGTTCAGCCCCGATCGGGACCAGACTACGCAGTCTCTCTCTCGCTTCCCCCACCCTCCGAGAGAATAGAGCGAGACGATATAAGGGAATACAGCTTGAGGTTTGAGATAAGGATGGGGAGGAATCCTTAAAGTTACCATCACGGGCAAAACAGACTCAACTTGGGGAAAAACTATTAATTTATTTCTAAAACTAGCAGGAGAATGAGACAGGGAACAAGATAACCTTCCCACTCCTCCTCCCTCTTCTCGGGCTTAACATTATCTCTACCTCCTTCCCCCCCGAGCAGCACGGGGGGGAAGAGGGAATGGGGGTTGCGGTCAGTTCATCAAGCATTGTTTTACACCGCTACTTCATTGTTGGGGGAAGAACTACTTGCATTCCTCCCCTGCTCGATCATGGGGTCCCTCCCACAGGCCACAGTCCTTCGTGAAACTGCTCCGGCGTGGGTCATCTCTTCCACGGGGTGCAGTCCCTCCAGAACAGCTGCCCCAGTGGGCCCTCCGTGGCCCACAGCCGCCTTCAGGCCTCCACCTGCTCTGGCATGGGGTCCTCCCCAGACTGCAGGTGGATCTCTGCTCCTCCGTGGACCTCCATGGGCTGCAGGGGGACAACCTGCTCCACCATGGTCATCACCACAGGCTGCAGGGGAATCTTGGCCAAGAGCGGCATTACTGCTCCCCCTCCTTCTTCACTGACCTTGGCATCTGCAGCCATTCCTCACAACAGGCTGGCAGACCCCTCTCAGGATCTTTTTACATCTCATTCACATCTCCTCTCCACTTCTTGCAGCTGGGCTGGGCTGAGTCACACCCAGTCGGCTGCCTGGCGGGAGGCCAGAGGGTGAGGCTTTCAAGGCCCACAAGGCTCGCGCCTCACCCTCTCTGCCCCCACTCAGCTGCTTCACATCTTCTCTCTTTTATTTTTTTTTGTTTTCCCCGTCTTGAATACTTTATTTACACTCTGATGGAGTGTAAAGTTATCATTATTTTGTGATACGCCACTCGTATAGTGGCATTGTTCCACTGGAATCCAGGATCTACCTCTTATTCCCCCATCTCACTTTTTCATGGAAAGACATCAAACAGAAATATTTGTAAGATTAGGATTCTGTTAATCTCTTGTGGCTCTAACTTATGGATAGCTAAGAGAGGAGTAGCATAAAATGCACTGATAAGACTAGGAAAATAAAACCTTCAAAACTGTACTGGAGCAACTCTTTAGTCTTCAAATACACTCATTCATTCAGTTTGGCTACAGGTAACTGCAGCAGATTATTATTTTTTTTTTTTTTTAATTTCAGGTTGATACATAGACTTCCAAAAAACATACTACTGACTGAGTGTGGGGACAGTTACATGCAAATTTAGCTGGGATCAAGCTGACTGTCTCTTTCTAAGATACCAGACCCGACAGTGTTTGAGTGATAGTGACCAAGACATAAATTGTTAAATTTTATACCTTGGGTCAGTACCTGTGCTCAACTAACATTGCTAGCAGTATAGATGATGTCTGATATAGCTCCACATAACTTGGTGAATATATTTGGCATACACGTTCTGGTTTTCAGTTTTATTTCAACCTTTTTGTTTATTTTTTTTTCCTTGTCTTTGATGATATAATACCTAATAAAAGTTAGCTTTGAGAACTCTTATTTGAGAAAGAACAGAGATAAGGGCAGAGAGATTAAATGACCAACTCAGGGCTATGATCATTGAAATTTATGTCTTCTATTCTATCTATTGTACTGCAACAAATATATTTTTCAACAGTGTCCACTGAAACATTTAGCAACAAAAGAGGCGAGAATTAAAAATGTTAAATAGAAGTACTCAAAAGACTATTGCAAACTACTGAAGTAAAAGAAATATTACTTCTTATCACCTCTATTTCTTCTGCTGCACTCCTGATGTCTAAAATTCATCTGAATTTCTAAGTTTCTTTGTGTGGAATAGAAAAAATTACTCTTAAATTCTATGAAAAGACTCTTTCATATATTTCATCTTTCATGAGCCTTCTCCGTTCAGCCTGGAGAAGAGGAGGCCCCGGGGAGACCTGATAGCGGCCTTCCAGTACCTCAAGGGGCCCTACAAGAAAGATGGGGAGAGGCTGTTCAATAGGGCCTGCTGTGATAGGACAAGGGGTAATGGCTTTAAATTAGAGGGAGGTAGATTTACATTGGATATTAGGAAAAATTTTTTTACAATGCGAGTTGTAGAACACTGGCCCAGGTTGCCCAGAGAGGTGGTGGATGCCCCATCCCTGGAAACGTTCAAGGCCAGGTTGCATGAGGCTCTAAGCAACCTGATCTAGTCGGGGATGTCCCTGCTTCTTGCAGGTGGGTTGGACTAGATGACCTTTGAAGGTCCCTTCCAACCCTAACCATTCTATGATTCCATGATTCCTTTATGTCTCATTTTCATCAGAGCTGATTGGGAATTTTTTTTTTCCTTAAAGATACTTTGGAGGAGGAAAAATGATAAGAAATGTACTGATTGAAAATAAAGTTATTTTAATATCTGTAGTTACATAAAAAAAATAACAAAAAAAGAGTTAAAAATTCAAGTCCATTTAAAATCTCATCCTGTATTTGAGATCATTGGAGTGTTCTTACTTAAATGATAAATTAATAATTGTTAATTTTTATGAAGTGATTCAGGAAGAACATGTGTGGATGGGAAGGATCACTATTCCCATTACAAAAATCTGCAAACTGAGGGAAAGGATGTATATTTTATTGTCCAAAGTTACTCAGCAGGTCACAGATGAAACCTAGTCTTTTAGCATTCCAGATTTTTCCTCTAATTGTACTATACACTGTTTCATCTGGATACTAATGTGTCATTCTAACATTAGCGTTAAACCCCGCTCCACCCTACCCCCCCCCAAAAAAGTAGCTTATTAAAAAAAAAAAAAAAAGCTCTGATTTCTAAATTGCAGAGGGTTCTTTTTAGCTAATGGCTAGAGATATATTCACTGCATTTTTACGCTGAGAAAATATATTCAGAATATGAACTTTTAAAATTGAATGAAAGGAAAACAGTTTTTTTAATATTGTCACCCGTATCTATGTGGGTGGCCTGTGCTATGCAACTGTTTTAAAAATGAAATAATGTCTTCCTCCTGGGGCTGTGCGGTGTATCACCATATTACATTTCTAATGAGCAAACATTCAGTTTAGACATGCAGAT
This sequence comes from Tetrax tetrax, assembly GCA_009806455.1. Lineage (NCBI taxonomy): Eukaryota > Metazoa > Chordata > Aves > Otidiformes > Otididae > Tetrax > Tetrax tetrax. The sequence continues at coordinate 87,705 of WHYT01017187.1, read as the reverse complement.
GACATGTTGGACTGATTATGACACAAGCTGCTATTTATGCAGATTTTTCCTTCAAAGAGCTTGGTGAAGTTGCTGTCTCATGTTCTACTTTCTTAGGAAAAAAATAGAGAACTGGGCACAAATTATATTATTTTATCAAGCACCCAAGCACCAGTTCTGCTAAACAGCTCACTCTTCTTCAGCACTGCACCTCTGTGTCTAACAAGGAACACAGAAAAGCATCTACACTCAACAAGAGGTTTGGCTTTCTTTTCTTTTTGACTGCAAATTGCTTCTCACCTGGAAGTTACCTGAGTGTGTGGTACATGAATTCCTCTTTAGGCTAAATCTGTGTTTTTCTGGAATTGAAGAAGCACTATGCATTCTCTCCAGAGATTTCCTTTCCTTTCACTGTTCTCCAAGTTTCTGTTCATGAAAATGTAATAAAAATATTGAGCTTAATTCTGTATTTTCCCTGAGGTGTGAGAAACTTTTTAACCTTTTTTTGAAAGTGTCAGCATTTTTACAATGGTAACACATGGCTTGTCCTGTTCTCTGGGTTTTACTTGAGTGAATCCATGTGTTAATGTCATTTCCTATTTGTGTGGGAAAACATGTCCACTGATTGCTCTGATTATCAGAGTGATTATAAATCCAATCATCCTTTGCCTTCGCCTTCCTCTATAATAGCTGTAATTCTTAAGATGTGAAGATTGTGATCTGTTTTCCAGGTCCTCAGTTTTGTTATCAAGATAGTATAATCTTTTTTGAATCACGTTAAAAACTCACTCGTAAGAAATACTAAAGTCTTTCACACAGCAGGATCCTTTTTTAGTTTATTCCTGTTTCCTGCAGTTACTTTTTTTTTCTGATTTCAGGAGTAAAATGTTAGGAACCTATAGTGACTTGTGTCAGATATGCATACTTCAGGCAGAAATTTTAAGACTTAGATGCTAAGGGAAGAAGATACAATTATCCTGATCTAGGCTGACCTTGTGTGAAATATAAACCAAAGAACAGCGAGTCTTGTAGTTAGGTAATATTTTTCTGTCTACGTTCCAGCAAGACCCATCCTTTATCTGAAGATCCAAACATGAGAAAAGAGGAAGTTGCTTTAGTGTTTAATGTCACATTTCAGGACTTAAATATTAGTGATCTATAGTGACTGATGCAACTCTAGGAAAAATTTAATGACTCAGATTTTGAAGTTAGAAGAATCTATCGTCATTATCCAGGCTGACCTCCAATAAAATGCACAGAAAAGGGCAGTAATTCTTGCATTAGGAATAAGAAATCTGTTTTCTGTAGTTTTTGACTTCTAAATAGTATTTAATTTTTAATTCACTCAACCACTTCCCTGGGCAGCCTCCACATCACTACCACCTACTTTCAAGTAGTTGCAGAGAGTGATAAGTTCTCCCCTCAGCCTCCTTTTCTCCAGACTAAACAACTCCAGTTCCCTCAACTGCTCCTTACAAGACTTATTCTCTAGACACTTCACTGCCTTTGTTGCTCTTCTTTGGACACTGTCCAGGGAAGTGGTTGAGTCACCATACCTGGAGGTATTTAAGAGAGATGTAGATGTATGACTATGTTTTAGTGGTGGACTTCGTACTGTTTTATTAATGTTTGGACACAATGATCTTAAATGTCTTTTCCAACCTAAATGTTACTATGGGTCTATGATTTTTCTCTTGAGGTCTTTATAGAAAATAATGACAGAAGAGCAAAACAAGACACTAAAATAAAATTTTAAAAAGGTTATAAATTAAAATACTGAATTCTCAACTGCAAAAGCTAGCATCACGCTAGTTTATCCACATAGAATGTGCTTGGTTCTTCACTGGCTGATGTCTTTGTGCTGTCATTCACACCTTTTCAGACTGTAAGAGGAAGGACACCAGATTAAATTATAGTGCTGTTCACGTTTGCAAAATATAAAAGTCTTTACAAAGTGTAAAATCAAAGAAGATGGGAGGTAGTAAGGCATTCCTGTAGAAAAAAAAAATTTAAAAGATATAATTTAAAATTAACAAATACTTAATGGCAAGAAAGTAAATTTTGAAAAACAAACTGCAACCAGAAGGTCTATACAGTATTGTAATTTCTGTGTTTTCTGAAAAGGCTAGATTCATTAGCAAAGTTAGCATGATACCTCTGTGCATACTGGCTGTAGGAAGAACGATGTACATGATGAAACAAGACGGGAAGGACATACTAGGTCAGAAGGAAATGCATGGAGAAGTACTGTGCTCTAGAGACTAAGGATATATGCTATTGTCTCAGTTTAGCTCAGTTTTTTTGTGCTTTCATATTTCTAATCCTTGATACTTTCTGAGCATTGACTCCACTGGACTTTTGCCATGGAATGACAATTTGTCAAGAGAAGTTAAGTATAGTTTGGCCACATCATGAGGGAAGTTTGTCTCAGGAGTCTTTTTTTATACACAGGCAAATGGAGACCACTCAGCTGCTAGAAGACAGCCAGATACCAGCAAAAGACCTAACTGACACCTAAGTTGCAGAGTTAAAGGTCATGCAGACTCAAGGCTTGATGTTTTACATTTACATTCACACATTTTGTGAAGTTTTCGAATACGTGCTATTGCTTCCTATCCCCTCTCTTCTTGCGACTGCTGATGAACAGGTTCCTCAGAAAGCCTGAGAAAACCTTACACATTGACTGCATTATGACCAAAGCTGGGTTAATCTTGTGACCCTGTCTTTTCTCTCCAGTGAGGTGGTGTCAGAAACCAAATCTTCAGAAGGCAGTATATAGTGATTTTTGTCTGGCTAATCACCTACTTGCAAGAGAAAGAGGACATACACTATATCCTTTGCTCTTCTCCTTCTTAATGTCCTCAACTACTTGTTTGCATAGTAACAGGTAGGTAGCGTTTTAAAAAACTTAAAAACAGCATGCAAAGATGCCATGACCACAGTTTTGAAAGGGAAATTTGACAGAAGAAGATAATATTCACTTCTGAGGACATTTTTATTTTCTTGAAACTTTCAATCTCTAGTGAAATTAAATAGAGACACTACAGCATGCACGTGAGTGGAAAATATATTTGGAAGGATGCACTTAAAAGCAACAGACCGTATCCCATTGGGACTAAGCCTACTGATCTTATTTTTGAGGTGATCAGATTCTTTGTAATCTCCAGAGAACCTTCAGAGCTTGCCTCTGAATGTGGAACTTCTTTTAAAAATGCATTTCAGGTCTTGCTTCTGCTAGAGGTGCTTAACAGGGCACTTTGCAATTTCCCGATTCAAGTTAACAATTGCCTTTAACTCATTCATGAAATAGCTTCATGGCACAAAAAAAAACCAGGAGTGACTGTCATTTAAGTGAAGGAAATGACAGTGCAAAAACCTCCATATTCTATTTGCTTTACAAATCTATATGAAAAGTGGCTTGGGGTTTTGTTTTTTTTTGTGGGGCTTTTTTGTTTTGTTTTTTTTTTAAACTTTCTTTGTTGTCAGTCATAGAAAACAAAGGAGGATGGCTTGAGCTGGCCGAAGTGAAGACAGCATATCTAACCTGAAAAAGACATCTTACAGGATTTCAAAGTGGAGAAGACAGGGTACAAAATTCAGGCCATATTAAATAAATAGTGGTTTTACATTCACCGACCTTCAAGAAAACCAAGTTCAAGGTCAAACAAATGAATTATCAATGTTATCACACCCTCTATATTGCCCTGGGTACTTCTGTTTCCCTATCAAAGCATAATTAAGCAATTTTTTTCCCAACAAAACCCTAGGTAGTATCACAATAAAAGAAAGCTTCTTTTCCCTATCACTTATATTATGTAAGTTGGTAAATAGAGACACCATCAACCTGAGTGTGTGTCAAATTATTCTGCGATTTGGGTCAGATCTCTGATTCTCAAGCCGATGCTGTACTGATAGATAAGACTTATAATTTTATTACATCAATATGTGTTTTCAGAGAAGATTATGTAGATGGAAATATTGCTAGCTTCAAGTTTTTAGATAATATAAACATACGTTTTGCTTATTTTTAATATAATATAGTATACCAAAGTCTATGATGACAGTCTAAAGCTGACATAGTTTTGTAAACTATTTGAGGATGGCTTTGTAGAGGTATACTCTGTTAAGAAGCTTTGTGAGAAATATCATTTGGCAAAGCTGGAGCATCTCTCATATGCCTTCAGCTGCATCTTCCCCATTTGTAGCTGGGGGGAGATGGGGTTGGACTCAGTGACACTTGCAGTTCCCTGGCCCTGTGAAAGAAAAAGTGGCTGTGGGAAACATCAGAAGTGTCAAATACAGTGGAAAAGGTTCGTGGGCGAAATGGATAGCTTGGTCACAGGTAGACAAACTTTTCAGTGAGAACAGGGGTTTTGAACTACTCCCTCTTTCTCATGTTTGTGCAGTCCATTTGAGGAGCAGCATATGTGCACATATGTAACTGGATACTCACCGCAGGGGATGCAGAAGTTTGCATTCTTGGGTTGGTTGTGTGTGGGGGAAAGTTATGGCCTCATAACCTTGCAGATCCTTCCAGTGTTCTTCAACTGATCAAAGAACAGATACATATTTTAAAGGATTTCTTTCTGTTTGGTGATCACTAAAATATCTGTTAAACAGATTTGATAGTAGCACTTAAAATTGGAAGATTTATTAGGTTTGCAGTCTCCCATTAGTTATAAAAAATATAGTCTCATTCATAAAAGATGTTCCTAGTTTCTTTCCTTCGCAATAAAGACACAGTTATTGAAGACAACTGTGAAATTTTAAACAGAAAATTGTTAAAATGTTTACACTTCCAGAAATCTGTCAGAGATTCTTTCCTGCCACCTCTGAACAATTGATAATCATTGCTGTTTCCCCTTCCCTCTATCTTAAATCTGGAAATGACAATTATTGGAGAACAGCAATGCAATGTAGAAAGAAAAATAGTTAGGGACAACAAAAACAGAGCCACAGATATGAAGAGGCACCTCTCTAGATCGCTTTTTTTTTTTGTCCCCCTCAAAGCTAAGAATTGGAAAAAAACCATAAAAAGACCACCCCTGCCGAGGTGAAGGAAGAGAAGGTACTGCTGCAACATCCTGACAGGCTTGATCTCATGAACATGGGAAGTGCCAGGGCTAAACTCTCCCTGGGAAAGGACTGCGCTGTTTCTCCATTGAAAACCCAAATGTGGACCTAGCATGTGCCTAATAAGCAAATGTAATGCATATTAGCATTACAGTGCTACCAAAGCCAAATGTAATTCCTGTGAGTACTGAAGTGTCAGGAAGTGTTTTAGTCACTTTTAGTAAGATATTATAATAAAAAACCTTCCATTTACATTAGCTTCTTTCTTAGACCAGTAAACCTGACTTAGTCTTATCTGAGCTGGTATTTTTTGGTATAGTTATAATTTCAATTAATTCATTCTCTTGCATTTAGTATAAAGAAAAGCATACATATTTTCAGATTTAATTACTTCTAAATCCTGAGTGCCTAAGAAATACCTTGAGACTTGTTTTTCTTTCAGTGCTTTTCCTTTGTAATTGCTCTATAGGCAAAACTGTCTGGTCACATAGGAACCATATTATAAAAACAATCACAGCAGCCAGCTAAAATCTCTTATTAAATATCATCAAAGTTGCAATCTCCTACCTGTTTTCCTGGAGAAGGTATGCAGCACAGATACAATCATATCTCACAGATACCTCGTCTATATTTTTATAAATTAAATATTGTCTAATGCTGCTTAAAAAAAAACAAAAAACCAGATTAAATAAATAAATAACAAACACAATTAAGATTCTGTGCTATCTACCAACATCTGGAACTTCACCCTTTGTCTTGAAAAACAAAAAGTCATATGAGGTACACAAATAATTTACCAAATTAACAAGGTTGTTCTCTGATGCTGTTCACGGCACCTGAGAATACAAGACTTAGAAATTCAGAGTAGGCTCATTTTGAAAGGAAGCAGTTTACAAAGTGATGAGAATCAATCCAAAGAATATGGTGCTCATTAGAGTTTTAAAAGGTTGCAGTTTCAAAGTTTCTCATGCTCAGTTGCTTCAAATCACCCATGCTTACAGACATCTAAAATATTCATGGTCTATGGATCTCTGATGGGATAATACGTATTAGGAATCTGGCATAAATAGCAATGTGTGAATTTTATTTATTTACTTAGTTGAAAAAAATACGATTAAATATTCTCTAAGGTATGTATTGGTAAATTAATACTGCCAGAAGTGATTATGCCCATATTAGAATAAGTAAGAAATGCATATCCTTGTAACATGTAAAACATTACACCTCTAGCAAGTAAGCTATTTCATATCATTAGTTATGAGCAGAAATAATTTTTCATTGATTTAGAGAATGGTATTTTCAGTCTTTATTTTGTTAATGAAGCAAAAATAATATCTACCTATTTAGAAATGTGTGGCCTTTTACAGCTATTCTACACACAATTGATACAAAAAGAGAATGAGGTATTCAGCTGATATTTACAAACTGTTCTGGTTTCAGCTGGGATGAAGCTAATTTTCCTCTCAGTAGCCACCATGTTTTGGATTTAGTATAAGATTTGGTATGTGAAGAACGTTAATAAAACAGTAATGTTATCAGTTGTAGCTAAAGAGACCAAGGACATTTTCAGCTTCTCAGGTTTCACTAATGTGCAGGCACAGGCTGGGAGAGGTATAGCCAGGGCCAAAGAGAGTATTCCATACCATAGATGTCATTCTCAGTATATAAGTGGGGGTTGGCCAGGGAGGGCATCTCTTCCTCTCTCTCTTTCTCTCCTCCCCCACTTTTCCCCACCCTTATCCCCGCTTTGGCTTGCTGTTCAGTTTAATTTCCATGATCTCTACTCCGGATTGGTTGTATCAGTCATCGGGATGTCGAGTGGTGAGAAATTATGCCTTGTTTGTTTTGTATAGTTTACTATTCCTATACTTTGTTATTAGTGTCATTTTCTTTGCTATTCTAGCAAACTGTCTTCATCTCAACCCAGGAGCTTTCCTTTCTTCCCGATTATCCTCCTGATCCCACTGGGAAGGGGCAGGGTGATTGAGCAACTGTGTGGTGACTAAGGTCTAAACCACGACACAAACTTACTCCATAGAGTAATCTCCTGTGGTGATTTGTATGTGTAGAGAACTATCCCTGCAATATTACTTTTGCAAAAGTTAAGTTAATTATATTTTAGAGTCATAGTAATATAATAATACGATGCAAAAACTTTATCAAAAGCCATATTAATTAATTCCAGCACTAGTCAGTGATCATTAGTTCATGCACTCTAATAATCAGTTCCAGAATCAACAAATTCTATGTTTTCAGTTAATTTCTCTGTTTTTAAAAAGGAGTCATCTCTAACATGCTTTGAATAAAATGAAAATGAATCACTGATATTTGATAGATTAGAAAATTTTAATCAATTTATACTTTAATAATGCCGGCTCTTCTGCCAGCTAACCTACCCCACACGCACCGGAGCCCCGCTCCGGGGAACGCAGAGCATCACACGGATACCGTCAAGCTAAGCCTTCTATTTAATGCTGCGCAACACAGGGTTAAATACCCGTACACCCGCTACGCACGCGAACGAACCCTCCCCCTGCACCCTTGGACCCATCCATGCCCACCACGTACACTAACACATCTACCCTCTGTGCCCATGGACCCATCCGTGCCCACCACGTACACTAACACATCTGCCCTCTGCACCCTTGGACCTATCCACGCCTAACGTGTGTATCGCAGTGGACAGCCTCTCCTGAGTACATGCAGCCCCACCAACATTGCCCTAAAAAATAAAAAAGGTTGACAAAACCTTACAGTCCTGTTACATTGCTACCGGAGTCTGGCAGAGGCTTGTGATAGTTCAGATTCTTGCCTTTTATCTGTACCCCTTTTATTTTCTTAACTAAATGAGAGTACATCCATGTCCTTTTGGGGAGGGGGGGGGGGGTTGGCATTTAAGCAGTGTTTTTTACATCATAGTAGAATTTAGGTCAGCATTTCTAATTATTTATTATCTAATTCTTTAATTCCATTTTGCCTGGGCATAAGTGACAGTGTAAATGCTAGGGTAACTTATAAGAATATTTTACAGTTGTATGTTACTTAAAATTTTACTGAAAGGTCAGGCCCGGCAAATATTTCCACATTTATTTTAAATATAAGTTACTTGAAGTGTTAGCTTAAAAATGCTTGACAGGCAGAGAACACAATGTCCTACAAAATAATTCATATTACAGAAGAGAAAGTTAGGCAAAGAAGCAGGCAGAGATAGTTTGCCTGTCTTAATCAGACACTTAAGAACTTTCCTTTTTTAAAAATCTAGCGTAGGATTGGCAAAAGTCACAATAACTTCAGCAAAGCCGGGATTTCAGCAAGCTACAGGAAGCAAGTAGCAAACAACAGAACACCTAAGAGGAGAAAAAAAGGAATAAAGCTATTTTGCAGCATGTCCAACAGTGGACAACAATTTCAGAATTCCTGAATACTTCAATATTTGGAAACAAATCCTTCACTGAATTCATTGGAACTATAGTTTTTAAAGTTAATCTTTCCTCTCCCCCCGTACCCCTCCAATATTTTCAACTCCTTTATTCCCTCCACAGCATTTCTGTCATGACTATCTCTGAGCCCTGTATAGGTACTGCTTTAGCTGATTTTCATGCATTTTTACAACAAACTGTGCAAAAATCTAAGTTGCATTTGAAGGTAAAGAAGTCCAGAGTTCTCTTTTTGGTTGTACCTTGCTAAGACATGGTTCTTACATGAAGAATTCAAATGACTTTTCTATATTTCAAGTATACACAAAGAGATTAAAAAATAAGCAAATATGTAGAGGTACACTTCCGGCTGGACAAAAAGATCAATCTAAAACCAAGATGCTCTTATACTAATGAAGTTACAAGGTATGCAACTACCTGAACACCGTATCCTGTCTTTTAGAAAGTCTTTACTTCTCATGGAATTCACATACATCAACTGCATAGAATTGCAGAATAGCTGATGGCAGATCATCTAGTTAAACCCTGGGTCAAAGAAGGGTCCTCTACAGCAAGCTATCTGGGACGATGTTCAGGTTTTAGATGTCTCCAAGGACAGAGACTCCACAGCCTCTCTGGGCAATCTGCACCCTCATAGTAAAAATATTTTTATGTTTAAATGCAATTTCTTGTATTTCAATATTTGCCCATTTTTTCTAATCCTTAATGCCTGAGAAAAGCCTGGCCTGCCCTTCAGGTATTTGTACACATGGACAAGATACTTCCCCTTAGCCTCCCTCTGGAGGTTGAAGAAGGCCTCCAGACGTTCAGGCCTCTCAGCCTGTCCTCATAACAAAGGTGCTCCAGTCCCTTCATGATCTTTGTGACTTTGTGATTCCAGGATCACCTCCCTCTACCTGCAGGCAATGGTCCTCCTAATGCAGCCTATGAGACTGTTGTCTGTCTTTGCTGCAAGGGCACCTTGCTTGCTCATATTCATCTTCCTGCCCATCAGGAAGCCCAGGTCCTTCTCTACAGAGCTCCTCTCCAGACAGTTGGCCCTCAGCATTTTCTTGTGCATTAATCTTTCTTTTGGTCCTGATGTACCTACAAAAGCCTTTCCTGTTGCCTTTTATGTTCCTTATCTAGTCTAAATTCAATGAAGATTGTCTTTCATATCTCCCTCACTGCATCTTCTAGCAATGTCTGTACTTCTCCTAGGTCATTTTACCTACTCTTCTTCTAAGTCTTGTGTGCTTCCTTTTTATGTTTGAGTTTTACCAGGAGATGCTTGTTCACCCAAACAGGCCTATCCTACGTCCTGTGCTTGATTTCCTCAATTTCTCCATTCAAGCTCAAGAACAGAGATAGACCATTCTTGAACATGGAGGAGATGACCATTGAAAGACGAATTATTTCTCCTGGGCCACTCCTCAGTCTAGAGATATTTCCCATTGAATTCTTCTACGGTGTTCCCTGCCGAAATCTTTTCCCTTGAAGTCTGAGATTGAGATCCTGCTTTTTGCTCTGCTTCTTCCTCTTGGGTGGTGGTACTCCACCATCTCATGATCACTACACATAAAGGCTGCTGGCAGCCTTCATTGACTATTCCTTCCTGGTTTGTAAGAATCACAGCCTGCAGGGCATCTGTCTTTGATGGTTTCTTGATCATGTTTGCTGGAGAGTTATCACCAGTGTTCCCCAGAAACCTCTTTTATTGCTTGTGCCCTGTTGTGCTGTCCCTTCAGCAGACATAGGGTTTAGAATCATCCCCATGAGAACTAGGGCCTGAGAAGTGGATGCAGCTTCTAGTTGTCTGAATAGGGCCTCGTCTGCTTCTTGGTTACGAGGTCTATGGCAGAGACTCACAACATCATTCATGTTGGTCTGCCCTCATAGCCCTAACCCATATGTCTTCGTCTGCCTCCGCTCCCATTACCAGGTCACCTAAAAGATTCTAATATAGAGCCCAGAAACTGCTGCACAAAATCCTGCTTCTGCTGGCTGCTTTGCTAGCTGTGCGTCCAATTTTCATACAAATAATAGAAATAGAAACTTTAGCAACCTAGGCACTTACTGATCCAAATATATTCTTAGAAGCACAGAGGTAATTACTTTCAGGTAATCCACTTTCATTAACAAAAATATTTTATAACAATTCTCTTAAATGGAAGTTTAACTAAAGAAATATGGATACATTGGATCCGTATCACGGGGGAAATAAGGTCATTCTCCTTAATAAAACAGCTCATCACCTGTTGTCACCTCTTAACTTCATGTGTAGAGCACTACAGCCTACTTTTCTGACTGCAAGCAAAAAACCCTGAACTTCCTTATCCACTTCTAATCACAGCTGCTCTTCGCAAAATAAATAATTCATTTGGAAAATATCAGTCTTTTTCAAGTAATTTGGAAAGAAATAGTATTGATGAGTTATTGTGCTGGAATCTTCTCAGTGAGAGTTAATTTCTTAAAATTCAAATTAGTCACTTAATAACTAATTTGCTTAATAATATTTGACTAGATAGTTACTCTTTTAATAAAAATCTAGTTTTTCCACACTTTCTCATTTCTCAAATATGAAATTTTAACACTTTATGATAATTTAGAAATAATTTTTTTTCACAGCAAGACCACATGTAGAATATGCCCAAAGGTAGTTGAAAGAGTTCTTTAACGTAAAATATACATGAATTTAAAGCTATTGATTAGATGCAAGACACCAATTAAATGCCCAGCTCTTATATTAAGGCTGCAACTACTTGTCAGTGCTACTTAGACAGCTAATGTCTACAGATGGGGTAAAAAATACAGTAACAGCAGAAAGAGAAGCGTTTATATTTTTTCATTGCTATATTTACTTATAAGTTGAAAATTACCATTTCTTAATGTAAAGATGAGAGAGTAGTTGGAGGAGGGAATTATGTATGATACATTTTTAAACCAAGATTATTTCTGGTTTTAGACAAAATAGTTAAGGAATAGCTATTTCTACATTGAGCTGCATACAGTGACCTGATATAGGAGGGAAAGATTGTGGTAGTCTTGTTCTATGAGCAGGAATCATTAAGCAGTTGCTGTAGTGAAAAAGAAACAAGAGTCAATGCTTATTTGTGATTTGAATTAGGCAGCCATTGAAAAATCAATTCTGTTTTCTACACTCTTAATTACAAAGCAATCCATCAGAACCAAACAGCACAGAGATCTTATGAAAACTGTAAGCTCTAGCCCTTAATTCCAGGTTTGCATCAGAGGTTTATGAAGTGACGTATTTAGAGATAAAATAATAAGGGAAAAAGTCCCAATCTTTTATATTCATTGGTCATATTAATTGTAAAAAAAATTGTGACATAATGTTCACCTTAAATTAACTTTGTAACAAGGGAATGGATTTTTTTTTCTTATTCTTGTATCTCTGCTATGACTTTCATCAGTCCTTGTAGAATAAACAAAATGTCTACTGCAGAATATAAACAACTAGTGGACAATTTATATTCTTGTGGTAATATCTTCCTTTTTTTTTGTTGTTTTTATGAAAGTACTTCCTCATTTTATAACAGCATATGGTAACTTTTTTCTGCTTGGCTTTGTCTTTTGTGCTACAGTTTTGTATTACCACAGGTATACAAATGCACCCATCTATTTCGGAAAGACCGTTATTTCACTACTAAATTGGGACATTGTTTCCTATTACTGCATATGGTGCAACTGTGGTTGTTATTGATTTAGTGGAAGTAACATTTACTACTACTATATTTACTACAACTACAACTTCTTTTAAAGCAGAAACTGTTTTGTCTGACAAGTTAACTATGTTGTGGTAGTGAGAAAAAAAAAAAAAAAAAAAAAAACCCTCTAGAAAATTTATGCAAAGTCACTTTATGTGAGAAATTCATAATTTAAATGTGACTGAACTTTCTCAACTCAGTCAACACACCTTATGTCACATGAGATGAACTAAAGATATAGTAGCCAAAACTTTTCAGTTCTGTAAAAGAAGAGTGTCATAGTTCAGCCCCGATCGGGACCAGACTACGCAGTCTCTCTCCCGCTCCCCCCTCCCTCCGGGAGAACAGGGGGAGACAATATAAGAAAAAACAGCTCGAGGTTTGAGATAAAGACAGGGAGGAATCCTTAAAGTTACCGTCATGGGCAAAACAGACTCGACTTGGGGAAAAACTATTCATTTATTACTAAAACTAGCAGGAGAATGAGACAGGGAACAAGATAACCTCCCCCCACCCCTCCCTCTTCCCGGGCTTAACATTTATCTCTACTACCTTCCCCTCCCGAGCGGCACAGGGAGGGGAAAAGGGAATGGGGGTCACTGTCAGTTCATCACGCGTTGTTTCATGCCGCTGCTTCATCGTTGGGGGAAGAACTCCTCACATTCCTCCCCTGCTCCTTCGTGGGGTCCCTCCCACGGGCCACAGTCCTTCGTGAAACTGCTCCGGTGTGGGTCATCTCTTCCACAGAGGCAGTCCCTCCAGAACGGCTGTCCCAGCGGGCCCTCCACGGGCCACAGCCGCATTCAGGCTTCCACCTGCTCCGGTGTGGGGTCCTCCACGGGCTGCAGGTGAATCTCTGCCCCTCCGTGGACCTCCATGGGCTGCAGGGGGACAACCTGCTCCACCATGGTCATCACCACAGGCTGCAGGGGAATCTTGGCCTGCAGCTGCATTACTCCTCCCCCTCCTTCTTCACTGACCTCGGCGCCTGCAGCAGTTCCTCACAACAGGCTGGCAGACGCCTCTCAGGATCCTTTTTACATCTTATTCACTTCTCATTTCCTCTCCACTTCTTGCAGCCAGGCCAGGCCCGGGTCGGGCCCAGTCGGCTGCCCAGCAGGAGGCCAGAGGGAGAGGCCTGCAAGGCCCACAAGACTCGCGCCTCCCCCTCTCTGGCCCTGCTCAGCTGCTTCACATCTTCTCTCTCCTTTTTTTTTTTCTGTTTTTCCCCTTCTTAAATACGTTATCGCAGAGGTGTTATCACAGGACATTCTGCTACCAATTGGCTTGGCCTTGGCCAGCAGCGGTTCCGCCGTAGGCCTGGCCGAGTCCACTGAACAAAGGGGAGTGACTTCCAGCAGTTTCCTACAGAAGCTGCCACCTTAGGCCCCCCCTCACCAAACAAAACCAGAACAAAGAGGAATGTTGCCAAAATGATCCAATTATGAACATTCTAGGACTGATTAAATTTTGAAGAAAAGCAAGCCTGTAAGTTACTCAGAGAGGTGCTAGATGTGTTTACATGGACTGCCCATGACCTATCTGAAATTTGTTTGCAATTTTGTCGTTCAAACATGCTTTGCCTCAATAATAGCTATTTATTAATAGCTATCTATGAATTCAACAAATCAAGATTTCACAGAGGAAAGCTCTATGAGCCTTTACTACAATGCATTGTGGCCAAGTCATAATCCACTGGTAACAGTCTTTGAAGACCTATGAATCTGTATTTTTTGTTGTTACAGCAGACCAAATCCAGACATTTACTATTTCAGGTCCAGATAAAACATACTAAAAGGCTGCAGCTTCCCTTAGCAAAGCTTGAAATAAAGGGACAGAAATTTAGAAAGAAAATGTTACTCCTAGTTCACAGGAAAGAAATGGAAGGAGAGAAAGACTACTCACTACTAAGCACTTCCTTTACACAGCAAGGGAAGACCCTAATACAGGTGGAGGTGGCAGCTCTGTATAGGAGGCAGCTCAAAAAGGTGCATTCTCCAAATGCAGATGAGTGAGAGTTAAATGCAGTCTCCCCAGTAGCCTTGGACCTACTAGGGAAAGGTAGAATGTCTGTGTGTGTACCCTCAAATCACAGGCAAGTAAAGAGAAGGTCAAAGAATAAGATCAAAGTAATGCGGCCAACACCACAGACCCTTAAACTACACCTTTCTATTTTTTCCTGGAGGAGAGTTCTCAGTAGAAATGGCTTCGCATAGTTTCTTCACCATTGTTTTTTTTTTGTTTTGTTTTGTTTTTTTCACCAGAACTTGCTGAGAAAAAGGAAATAATGAAAATACTTGAATGTAGCATGTTCTACATGTTTCCATCTTCCTAAAACTACATTTGAAATGTCCTTTTAAACACAGCAACACTTACAACAAATGAATGTATGTTTGCACTTACTACACTAATGGTCTTCAGAGGGTACACGGCTTCTGAATTTAAAACCTTATTTTAAAATAAGATTTTAGCAGAACAATTTTCAAATGTAAGTAAATTAATTACATTCTGGATAAAATTATCCAGAAGAAAAAATAATTAATATAAGAATAAGGACATGATTTAAAATTCTATTTAAGTTTTATTTCATCTAGATTTCATACATAAGATCTCCAATATATTTTATTTCAGTGATTTTTTTTCATACAGAGATACTGATCTAAGATACATCAATGGAAAAGACTTAACAGTCTAGTCTGGTGTAAATAGCTGCTGAGTTCAGTGCTGTGACTATATTTCTCAGCAAAACTGTGTGGTTTTCTGTTTTATTTCCGTGAATCATATGTTCCTTAGAGAATTTAATGCAGTTTCAAACCATATGCAGCTTCAGCTCATGTTCTGCAAGTATAAATATTCCTCTGCAACACACCTCAGTGGTAAGAATAATCATCATAAAAAAATAGACATTTCTGGTTTTTTAGGTAATTCCCAGTCTTCCTGCCATTCCCAACAAAAAACAAACAAACAAACAAACAAACAAAAAAGTAAGATCAAATCCTTTATGCTCACTGTTAAGGAGATTTACGTAAGAAGAAGAAGATGGAGGCTAAAAACCTTAATGCTTTTTAGAAAGTAGATAGTACCAATACTGTATACTGATGCTTCTAGATCAATGTCACAGGAGAAGACTCGGAGAGCTCTCAGACAGATCTCATCTAGTAGGTAGTTTATTGAGTTTTAATTAGTAAATTCAGTTGTGTAAAATAAATAATTAGTACAGATCAATTAATGGTCAATCCTCTACTGTTTATTAGATTTAAAATTAATATGGAATAGAAAGATTATTCCTCAAGCTTATTATACCTGTCTTAAATGCTACATACATACAAAAAATGTCATTTAAGGGATGTCTCAGCCCTGAATGGTGAACTCGTGAGTTGTTCCTACTCAAGGGGAGATCACCAACATGCAGGCAGTTGCTATGGAATGATAACTCAACAGACCCTGATGGATGTAGATATTTATAGCATAAAGTGGTTGATTTCTACTCAGATTTTCTGCTGTGTTTATACAGTTTTGGCTGCTTATCAGACTAGTTTACAGCTAAACTTGTTTTTTTGTTTGTTTGTTTGTTTGTTTTGGTGCTGTGTTCTCACCAATAGCCTCACACAGTAGGATTAACTTTGGTTAGGCCTGCTTGCTAAGCATCCGTCTGGATCAAAGTTCAGTCAGTTCAAATGGGAGGAGTGCATCCATCAGAATCATATGTGGTGGTAAACACTTAGGATGCTCCATCAATCCCATCAGAGCATTTCCAAGCCTCCCCCCAGCCCCTCCAGGAGCCCCCTAACTACAGAAGATATTTAGAATGAGGCATGGTCACAAGAACAGGATTATTGTCCTATTGTCCTCTTCTGATGCACTGATCAGGAATAAGCTTCAGAGGGACCCCAAACCTTGTACCTTTTTATTCCCCCTTTTCCTCCTTTCCAAATTCTTCCCAATCATCAAAGTAATTTCTTTCAAATGGCTCCCTCCTATTTATTCTTTCACCATAGATCCTCATTGTACTGATTTATACCCTTACTACTTGTGATATAGTTGCCCTGGCAATTTCTGTCTTGACCAGCAATTCATGTTAATTTCTCCTTCTGTTACACTTTTTCTTTTTTTCTGTCTTTTCCTGTGTTGCTCTCTGCCATTAGTTCAGCCACTAATCAAGGTTGCTCATGTTGTATATCCTGTGCCTTCTCTTTGCTGTCTATAACACCTTGTAATTTTTCATTCTGTTATCTTCTTAGTGCAGCCACAGTTCAGGGTTAGCATTAGTTAAAAAAAAAAAACAAACAACCCAAACAGCAAAAAAACCCTCTTAAAATTGCTTGTCAATGAATAGCTTTAAGAACTGTAGGACCAAATTGTTCTACGAGCAAGTCATTCTTTCCTCCACCAGTATTCAGTTTCCTGTGTTTGAAAATTTTCTTCTCCATCAGAAACGTGTTTCAATAGAATGGATTATAAAATAATATTTTCACTTTCACTCTGTCAGCTCCAGGATTTCCTTGTTGGTGACCATTATTGCTGTCAGTAGAACTGAATTTCTGTGTAATATTTTTCATAAAATACAAAATCACATTCAAAGGTCTTTGAAAGATGTCATCAAGTGACACCAAGTTGTCACAATGTCTTTTCAGGAGCTGCTAACACACAGGCACTAAGTAAGCAGCAATAAAATGACAGGATGAACAAAGTTTTGTCATTAAAATGTCTTTGTCTTCCATAAGACTATTACCAGGAAATCTAATAACCTTATAGCTAGTTTGGACAAGAATCAAGTATTTTACTCCTGAATATAGCTATTTCAGATCACTGTTTCTGACATTGTTTATGTGGACTGCTAAAAGATTTCTATGTTGTCCTTTTAAACAAATGAATCACTACCAGCATCAATATCTACATCTGCTGAACAACAGATGGCATTTGTTCTCTTGGAACAGATTCCCTGTGAATTCCTTGAAAGAAGATACTGTGTGTGAAGGAAAAATGGGCTTTCTGAGATGGTCTGTCCTTGGCATATGCCTTGGACTCCATTTTCTGTCTTTTTATCTGTTGATGTATTTTTCTTGTGTGAAAGTCCCTCTTTCTTGGAAGGAAACTACTGAATTCATTGCCATAATTGCATTTTTCCACTTCTCCTCCTCTTCCCATCCCTAGATGTTATGAAACAGATAATTATGGGACACTTAGCACACAGAGAATTCTGGCCTGCAAAATAAAATTATAATACTTTTCGTGAGAGGCACCACATAGGCTATCATTGAGTAATGAAAATGTCCTAGCCTCAGATTTTCTTGTGTGTTCATGCAGCCTATCAGGCAGGAAACTCTGTTTGTGAAATAAAATTGTTGTAATACTCATATTCAGAGAGACAATCAGTATTCAAGAGAGACAATGACTAATTAATGTTGCTCAGGGTTCTGCAGCAGGGTCTGCATGACTTGGGGCCCAAAATACAGATGGAGAAAAATGGTGGGTTTAAATAAACAATGCAAGAAACACTAATTCGTTCCTGCTAAGCACTTCAGCAGCCTTTCCCACTGAGGCAAGAAGAGTGAAAAACGACACTAGTACAGAGTGGAAGTATTTGAATCCCTTTTACCACTGCCTTTTCTCACTCAGAACTATGATGGGACAAAGCATTAAGCAGATATAATCTTCCATTTAAAAATGTGAAGTCATTTCCTTAGTATTAACTGGTGAAGATCTACTGAATTCATGGTATTCTGTGTTTAAAATCACACATGAGAACCTGGGCCACAATTTTGAAGCTATAGCTAAAAACCATATTTGGCTTTATTTCAGCCAAGTAATTAATTACAGACTGTATAAACACTTGCATACACTCAATCTGAATCCAAATTTTAAATTTTTTTTAATGTGCTTTACTCATGATATCTCCAAACTCTAAGCCCATAAATCATAAAACTCAGAAAATTCGGATGGAAAATGTCCATATCAGATGAAAAGATTCTTACAGATTCTTCTAAAGTTTCAAAATTTTTAAATTTATCAGTTGTTTTTAATATCCAGTTACGTATATACTTTGTCAATCAATCTTGCTCTAGAAGTCTGTTGTTGACGTTCATCGGAGCCTTCTAGAAACTTTCAGAGGAACTCAGTTAAACCTCAACCTTTTAAAAATATTGACCCCAGACTGGTGCAATCACTTTATCAGGCCAGCTTACATTCTTTTTCTGAAAGTTGATGTTATGCTGCTGGCCATATACCTTTTGTTTTTCTCCCCGGTTCTCTGGTACCTCCATGTGGTAGGAGTAGCTCATCCTAACTCCTAGTTTGTGTATTTCAGAAATTTCTACTGAATATCCTTACCATGTTCGTGCCTTCATTAAATATTTTCCTGTAGGAAAAAAAAAAATGTTTTATTTTTTAGCCTCAGGAGTCTGCTACAAGCTTTTCCTTAATGCACTAATCTTTCTAGAATTAATGTTCTGGTTTTCACAACTTCTGGTTAATTTAAACAGTTTTCCCCTCTTCTACTGGGGATAACAGATAGAATATACATTTCTAATTCATGTCTTCTCCCTCGAGATGGCTGCTAACATTTCCTTTCTTGGCTGTGTGGCTGTACCATCTTAACCCTGCAATAAGCTTTTCTTACATTCAGAATTTTCAGTAATATTTTTCTTTCAACCGATTTAAATACAAATTTTTCTCAGTATCTGTGACTGAACCTCTAAGGCACTGGTTGTACATACGACCGCATTAGACCTCTCTCTGCTTGCCTACAGCAAGTGTGGTCATAATTCTTGAGGCAATACGTAATCATAGTTGTGTTCAAAGGACTGCCTCATGAGGCCATGGAATGGAATGGAATGGAATGGGATGGAATGGAACGGAATAGAACAGAATATTTCAGTTGGAAGGGACCTCAAATGATAACCTAGCCCAACTGCCTGACCACTTCAGTGCTGACTAAAAGCTAAAGCAAATTGTTAAAAGCATTATCCAAATGCCTGTTAAACACTGACAGGCATGAGGCATCGACTACCTCTGTAGGAAGTCTGTTCCAGTGTTTGACCTCCCTTTGGATAAATAAATGCTTCCTAATGTCAAGTCTGAACATGGAATCATAGAATCATTGAATGGTTAAGGTTGGAAGGGACCTTCAAAGGTCTTCTGGTCCAACCCCCTGCAAGGAGCAGGGACATCCCTGACTACATCAGGTTGCTCAGAGCCTCATCCAACCTGGCCTTGAACGTTGACACCAAATTGGCTGGGAGTGTGGATCTGCCTGGGGATAGCGAGGCCCTGCAGAGGGATCTGGACAGGCTGGAGAGCTGGGCTGAAGCCAATGGGATGAGGTTCAACAAGACCAAATGCCGAGTCTTGCACTTCGGCCACAACAACCCCAGGCAGCGCTGTAGGCTTGGGGCGGAGTGGCTGGAGGACTGTGTGGAGGAAACGGACCTGGGGGTCCTGATTGATGCTCGGCTGAGCATGAGCCGACAGTGTGCCCGGGTGGCCAAGAAGGCCAACGGCATCCTGGCTTGCATCAAAAACAGTGTTACTAGCAGGAACAGGGAGGTAATTGTCCCCCTGTACTGGGCACTGGTGAGGCGGCACCTCGAGTGCTGTGTTCAGTTTTGGGCCCCTCACTGCAAGAAAGACATTGAGGCCCTGGAACGTGTTCAGAGGAGGGCTACGAAGCTGGTGAGGGGTGTGGAGCACAGGCCTTATAAGGAGCGGCTGAGGGAGCTGGGATTGTTCAGTCTGGAGAAGAGGAGGGTCAGGGGAGACCTTATAGCTCTCTATAACTTCCTGAAGGGAGGTTGTGGTGAGCTAGGGGTCGGCCTTTTCTCTCGTGTAGACAGTGATAGAACTAGAGGCAATGGCTTCAAGCTGCGCCAGGGGAGATGCAGGCTGGACATTAGGAAATATTACTTCTCGGAAAGGGTAGTCAGGCACTGGAATGCACTGCCCAGGGAGGTGGTGGAGTCACCGACCTTGGGGGTGTTCAAGAAATGTTTGGATGTTGTGTTGAGGGATATGATTTAGCTGAGAAGTATTGGTGATGGTTGGACTGGATGACCTTTTAGGTCTTTTCCAATCATGATAATACTATGAAGTTCTATGAAGTTCTATGAAGTTTCCAGGGATGGGCATCCACCACCTCTCTGGACAACCTCTGCCAGTGTTCTACATCCCTCAGTGTAAAAAAATTTTTCCTAATATCCAATCTAAATTACCTCCCTCTAATTTAAAGCCATTACCCCTTGTCCTATCACAACAGGCCCTACTGAACAGCCTCTTCCCATCTTTCCTGTAGGCCCCCTTGAGGTATTGGAAGACCACTATCAGGTCTCCCCGGAGCCTCCTCTTCTCCAGGCTGAACAGCCCCAACTCTCTCAGACTGTCCTCATAGGAGAGGTGCTCCAGCCCTCCGATCATCTTCGCGGCCCTCCTCTGGACCCTCTCCAACTGGTCCATGTCCTTCTTATGTTGGGGGCTCCAGAACTGGACACAGTACTGCAGGTGGGGTCTCACCAGGGCAGAGTAGAGGGTGAGAATCACCTCCCTTGACCTGCTGGCCACGCTCCTCTTGATGCAGCCCAGGATGCAGTTGGTCTTCTGGGCCGCAAGGGCACACTGCCGGCTCATGTTGATCTTCTCGTCCACCATCGCTACCAAATCCTTGTCCTCAGGGCTGCTCTCGATCCATTCTCCAATTCTCTCCATTCTCTTCATCCCAGATGCAGCTTTGAACCCTATGTATCTTATCAGTAGATGGCAGTGGAAGAGCTCAGCATCTCCCTCTCCACTTCTGCTCCTCAGGATTCTGTAGAGAACAATCAGGTCATCCCTTAGCCTCCTTTTCTTCAAACTAGACAAACCCAGAGTCCTCAGCCTCACAGAATACATCTTCCAGCCCTTCCACCAGATTTGCTGGCCTCCTCTGGACTCATTAGAGTACCTTCGCATCCTTCTTAAATTGCAGGTCCCAGAACTGCACACAGCACTCAACATAAGGCTATACTGAAGCTAAATACAGCAGGATAAGCACCTCTTTCGGTTGAGTGATTATGCTGTGTTGGATGCACCCCAGGACAAGTTTTGCCCTCTCAGCTACCAGGACACACAGCTGACTCACACTGGTCCTGCTGTTGACCAACACACCCAGATCCTTTTCTGTAAGGCTAGTGTCCAGTCACTCCTGTCCTAATTTATACTTGTTTCTGGTGTTACTCCTTATCAGGTGCAGAATCCAGTGTTTGGTCCTGTTAAATTTCATGCTATTGATGATTGCCCAGTGCTCCAACATATTAGATCTATCAGCAAGGCCTCTTGTCCTTCAAGAGATTCAACGGCACCTCCCAGTTTGACATTATCAGCGAGCTTGCTAACGGTGAATTTAACACTTGCATTCCAGTCATTGATAAACATATTGAACAGAAGTAGAATTGAGAATTGATCCTTAAGGAACACAGCTGGTAACCAGTCACCAGACAGACATAGCCCCATTCACTGCAACCCTTTGAGTTCTGCTGTCCAGCCAGTTCTTCAGCCCAACGGACCGTATATCTGCTCATCTCATAGTTGGTCAACTTGTCCAGAAAGATGTTATGAGGGATAGTATCAAAAGCCTTACTG
The DNA here is from genome assembly GCA_009806455.1 of Tetrax tetrax. Taxonomy (NCBI): domain Eukaryota; kingdom Metazoa; phylum Chordata; class Aves; order Otidiformes; family Otididae; genus Tetrax; species Tetrax tetrax. The sequence continues at coordinate 65,900 of WHYT01017187.1, read as the reverse complement.
AAATACAGAAAAACTTCATCCACTGCCTTCTCTTCAACCATGAGGAAGGTGACCTTTTCTAGAAGGTTATCAAATTAGTTAAACAGAACTTTCCCTTTGTTAACCAATGTTGACTGTGCCTGATGATTGCATTGTTTGTTAAATGCTTTTCAATAGTACCCAGTATGATCTTCTCCATATTTTATCCAGGAACTGTAGTTTCCTGGATCTTCCCTGATCCCCTTCTTGTGGATTGGAATAACACTCACTAGCTTGCAGTTGGCAGTTGGCAGTGACCTCTGCAGACTCCCAAGACCTTTGGTAGATTATCAAGAAGAGTCCTGCTATAACATCCACAAGCTCCTTCAGTACCCTGGAATGAATCCCATCAGATTGCAAGGACTTAAGAACACTCAGCCAATACAACTGGTGCCTTACAATTTCAGTGTCCATAAATAGAATGTCACTGTTCCCACAGTCATGGTCCTCCAACTCAATGGACCAAGAAGCCCAAGGTCTGTCAATATTATTAAAGACTGAGGCAAAACCCAACATTGACTGCTTCCATTTTGTCTTCATTGCTATTTGTCAGGTGACCATCTTCAACAAGTACGAGACCAAGGTTTCCCCTGGACCTCCTGTTGCTATTAACGTACTTTAAAAAGCCTTTATTGTTATCTAATACAATACTAGCCAGTTTAAACTCTAGCCTTATGTGTCTTCTCCCTACATAAATGAACCATGGCTCTGTAATCTTCCTGCAAAGCCTAACCTTACTTCCAGAGAACGCACAATTTCTTTTTCCACTTGAGCTTCACAAGCAGTTCCCTGTTCAGCCAAGCTGGTTTCCTGACTTGCTTGTTTGACTTATGACAAAATGGGATTACCTTCTGCTGTGCTTTTAAAAGGCGATTCTTAAGAACTGACCAGCACTCAATTACTCCTAAGCCCTCAAAGGCAGATTCCCAGGGGACACTGCTAAATAGCTCCCTGAATATCTTAAAGTTTTCTCTCTTGAATTCCAGGGTACCAAGTCTGCTGACCTTTTTTCGCATTACATTGAAAATTTTTAAGTAAATCATTTCATGATCACTGTGGCCAAGACAACCACCTACCGTCATATCTCCTGTTAGTCCATCTCTATTCACAAATAACAAGTTTAGGACAGCATTCTTCTTGGATGACTCACTGAGTAATTATGACAAGAAGTTATCTTCAACAGAGTTAAGAAGTTTCACAGGTGAGTTTGTCACAACAGTATGGTATACCCAGTTGACGTTTGGAAAGTTGAAATCTGCCCTAAGTACAAGGACTACTGATCCAGAAATTTCTCCTAATTGCCTATAGAATAACTCATCTGTGTTATCATCTTGGTTGGATAACCAGTAGTAGACATCCACTACAACATTTCCTTTGTTTTCCATCCCCTGATCCTCTCCCAGAGGATCACATCATTGCTAACTAAAAAGGCTGTACAAACCACTCCCTTACACAACAGTGCAAGTCCTCCAGCTCGCCTGCCCTGCCTGTCCCTCCTGAACAGCCTGTGGCCCTCTATCCCAGCACTCCAATCATAAGACTGATTCCACCAAGTCTTGCTAATACCAGGGACATCATAGCTCAGGGAACTGACCAATGCTTCCAGTTCATCCTGTTTGTTTTTCACATTATGTGCATTGATGTGTAAGCACTTCAGATGTGTTTGTAAGCCCTCACTCTGTGCTCCCTTGAGCAGTGTAAATGCTGCCATCAGCATTACCATCCTCAAGTGATGCCATGCCAATCCTTTGCTTACCTTCAGCTCTCCTGATGGTGTCCCCTTCCCCCACTGACTGTAGTTCAAAGGACTCTCAATTAGTCCTGGGAGCTTAGGAACACAGAAATGCTTCCCCCATTGGGACAGACGGATCTCATCAGGCCCCAGGGGCACTTGAACTGGCCCATGCAATTCTTCATATTTTTGGTGTTAGAAAGTTGTTAAACCTAAATTTACAAAATTAAAAAAAATATTTTTCTACTATCTGCACAAATTCTCCAAAATGTTTCTAAAACTGACACAACCTGAGACAATGCTATTTTTTTCTCTGTGCATTCTTATTATACACTACTAATATACAGAATTCATCTACTAATTACTAATATGCAGTAATTCATCTTCTCCTGACTCTATAATTCACCTTCATTTTAAATCTTTCTTGAAGTCTGCCTTTGCTCTGCTGTTTTCTAATCGTACCAGGGTAGGAGAATGGCTGGATAGGACACCCTAGCAGTAATTGAAAATACATGTTATCATATTGAGAACAAAATCTTTTATTGGTAAGACTCACCAAAAATTAAATCTATCTCAGTATTTTACTTTGGGATGTTTACCTTGACCATGTCCATTCAGAGAATAGAGCTCACTTATGGATATTTTTCTACAGAGACATATGGAATAGTAAGAGCAGAGGTGATTAGATGTAGCAGAATCTTTTCTGCTGAGAACCATCCATATGTGAAAAATTTCTTACAGAAAAGGAGACACTTACAGAAAAACTAAATAATACACTAATATTTCAAACATCCAAGTTTAAAAACCTGTAAACCACAAAAGCAAATAAATAAAATAAATAATCTTATTCTGGTACAATTGCTCTGAAGCCTGAATGTTCAAACACATAAAAATAATTTAAAATTTAACCTTTGTTTCTACTCTGTTACAAAAAAAAATGTGATATGACACTAGTTGCCTCCCTCTCCCATTTCAGATGTACAATTGTTTTATGTTATTCATTTTTATCCTGTTTTCTGCTTGTATGAGTGAAATTTATTGTGACTGAAAAGAGAAAAATCTCACCCTATTTAACACTCTGTATTTATATTGTGAAATCCAGAACATGATCAAGATTTGATACTCTGATGGGACTCTGCTGAGTGCAAAAGAGGAATAGGGCCTCAAGAATGGGCCAGCCCTTAGGGTAGTTCTGCAGCATTAAATATCTGTCGTTGTTTAGCCCCGATCGGGACCAGATTACACAGTCTCTCTCTCACTGTCCCCACTCTAGAGAGAACAGGGAGAGATAATATATGAAAAGAAAAGGCTCGAGGTTTGAGATAAGAACAGGGAGAAATTCATAAAGTTACCGTTATGGGCAAAACAGGCTTGACCTGGGGAAAACTGTTTATTACTAAAACCAAAGCAGGATAATGAGACAGAGAACAAGATAACCTCCTCCCACCCCTCCCTCTTTCAGGGTTTAACATTATCTCTACCACCTTCCCCTCCCAGAGCAGCACAGGGGAGAGGAAATAGGGGTTGCAATCAATTCATTACACAGTGTTTTACACTGCTGCTTCCTCCTCGGGGGAAGAACTCCTCACATTCCTCCCCTGCTGCATCGTGGGATCCCACCCATCAACTGCTCTGCCGTGGGTCATCTCTTCCATGGGGTGCAGTCTCTCCTAAACGGCTGCCCCAGCGGGCCCTCCACGGGCCACAGCCTCCTTCAGGCCTCCGCCTGC
>WHYT01017187.1:24028-61700 GCA_009806455.1 Tetrax tetrax | reverse complement strand
TTTTTTTTTTTTTTCCTGTTTTTCCCCTTCTTAAATATGTTAATACAGAGGCATTATCAGGGAATATTCTGCTACCAATTGGCTTGGCCTTGGCCAGCAGAGGATCCACCCTAGGCCTGGCTGAGTCCACCAGACAAAGGGGAGCGACTTCTAGCAACTTCTTACAGCAGCTACCACTGTAGCACCCCCCTCAACAAATAAAACCAGAAAAATATCCCATCACATCTGCAAAGTATCAGGGGCAGTTCCTCTTTCTTACTCAACTGATGAGGTCTCTGAAAACAATAAGTTCAGTAAACGGTCCTGTTGATGTACCATATACACTGAGTTCATACCCTAGCTCTGACTTTCTCAAATACACTATATTATTAATGGCTTAACTGCAACTTCTGTTTTTTTCTTAAGGAGACTTGATGTCTGTTAGGAAATTTTAATTTTTACTGCACTTAGAATCATAGAGTCATTGAATGGTTAGAGTTGGAAGGGACCTTCAAAGGTCATCTAGTCCATCCCCCCTGCAACGAGCAGGGACATCCCCAACTAGATCAGGTTGCTGAGAGCCTCATCCAACCTGGCCTTGAAGGTTTTCAGGGATAGGGCATCCACCACCTGTCTGGACAACCTCTGCCAGTGTTCTACAACTCCCATTGTAAAAAATTTTTTCCTAATATCCAATCTAAATTACCTCCCTCTAATTTAAAACCATTACCCCTCGTCCTATCACAACAGGCCCTACTGAACAGCCTCTCCCCATCTTTCCTGTAGGCCCCCTTGAGGTTCTGGAAGACTGCTATCAGGTCTCCCCGGAGCCTCCTCTTCTCCAGGCTGAACAGCCCCAGCTCTCTCAGCCTGTGCTCATAGGAGAGGTGCTCCAGCCCTCTTATCATCTTTGTGGCCTCCTCTGGACCCTCTCCAACTGGTCCATGTCCTTCTTATGTTGCTGGCATTAACAAAATCTGGCCAGAAAGTTGACCAATAAAAATCTGAATATATATAAATATCTGAATATTTTCTAACATTTGGTAACAGTTCTATCTTTTTTTTTTTCCTAGTGATGTGACTAAAAAAAAAGACACTTCATTATTTTAATGTTACCTATTAACAATGAGTAAAAATATGAGAAGTTAAAACGTTTGTCAAAAACACTGAGGATGCCAGGTATACTCTGCCAGTAAAATGATAGCAGTGCAGCTTGCCCTTTGCTGAGTGAGAAGCCCAGACTCAGTTATTCCTTCTTTTCTTCAGTCATTACCACTTCCCAGAAATAAACACAGTCCTAAAGGACTTGAACAGGGAAGATATATAGAATATACTAAAGGACAGAGTAATTGCTTCATTGGACTTGACTCAAGAGGACATTCTGTGGTACTCAGTACAAAATTTCAGCTGTGAGAAAGGGAAATGAAAGTTCTGATACGTAATGAGTTATGGTTAACAAATAATTTTCAAGGGAAAACTTTGATCAGGAAAGTGGGAGACTGCAAGAGAAATTGTATCTTCTGTCAAGAAGAAAACAACCCCTGGCAGAAGACACCTGGTCAACAGAGTGAACCTCACCACCGTAGCTATTTGCATGGAAGCTTGCCAACAAGAGAGTCACTAGCAAGGAGTTAGAGAAGCTGAATGAATACAGATCTAAATCAAGCAGACACAAACAGCTTAATCTCACTTTCTGTGAGAAACTGTTGGCAAGTGCCTCTCTCCTTCTGCTCCCCTGGAAGGTGCTTGATAGTGGCTGCAGACACTCATACCTTGCTGTACCAGCTTCAGCAGGGGAGACCTCAGTTTCTCATTTTCCAAGCCTTGGTTTTTTTTTTTTCCTTCCTCCCATATCAATAAAGACTATTAATGGTAGCTTAAAAAATAAATCACACATGGTGTTACTACTCCTCTGCTTTTATCTGCTTTTGAGAGTAAGGTCAGGACCTCTGGAATGAGAGATGTATCCTCCCAAATGAATACAGGCTTATGCTACAGGGTACTTCTCTGCTATCTGAGAGAATAACATGTTATGATAAACCAGAGCAATAGATTGTCATGTTTTTCATTATTTATTCATTACATCTTTATAGTAAAAGTCTTCCACAGTTTGTCAGCAAAGATCCAACATTCCACATCATCCCTCTCCCAGCGGGTCTGGTTAATCTACTTCAGGAGCAGGCTTTTAAAGAGAAAACAAACCAGTATAGTATATAGTAGTCCTCTTTTATAAAGCACTTCTGATAGATGAACCAAAAATATCCTTCTTTCATCTTAGCTTTTCATTGTAAAGGACAGAATAAATAAATATTTTTAAAATGAATATATAAAGTAGGTCTGTTGGAAAAAATCAAGGTCAAGATTTTGCGAGGTTTAATTATACTAACTTCTAATGGTATTTTTTCTGTCCTAGGAGTAGAAATCCTCCACAAAATCTCTGTCCCTTGGGTGTTTAGTTTTTAAGTAGACTGAATGCATCCATACTGAAAACACACATACAAACACAGACATATCTTCACAAATGTTATATTTGACAATAATTTGCATATCCTAGCTATTCCTTAGGCAAAAAATTAATAAGAACATGGAAAAAACTATACTTCAGGGAGAACCAACAGGACAGAAAAATTATTTCTACTTTTGTGATTGACCATTTATTTTAAGTCACGAAATTATGTGATCTTTCTGCAATCCTCTGTTGTCTTTTGCCCTTGTCAACATTTTCAGTGCCTGAAGATGATGAACCCAAGCACAGTTTCTGCCCAGGAAGGAGCCCTTGACTCCTTCAACTCTGGTACTAAATCTTTAGCCCACAGCTCCCACGATTCATTCTTTTACTTTGTCTGAAAGTAACCTGAATTGATTCTGGAAGAGGATTAGGAATTTTAGGGAAACAGAAGCAGCCAGCACTAGACTAGGGTGAACAAAGTTTTTCTGGGATAAAATACTTGCATCCTGGTACAAGGTTGGATTTTATCCCATTCTTCCATTTGGAAAGAAAACTCAAAGGGAAACTGTGTGGGCTCCCATAACAATAAGGATCCGTCTTAGCTTGAATCTCTGCTGCTTTATCATGAAATAACAATAACAGCAACAGCAATAATTATATGCTTTTTCTATCCTATGAACAGATAAAGTGATTACAATTTTTTTTTTTTTTTTGTGACAGAAAGGGCTGGTGAGGGGGTGAGGGTTATAAAGGTGGGGGGCAGCCTTGGCTGCAGTGACCATGAGATGGTGGAGTTCAGGATCCTGAGAGGAGGGAGCAGGGGAAAAAGCAAGATCATAATCCTAGATTTCACACAGCAGACTTTGGCCTCTTCAGGGAGTCTTCTTGATAGAGTCCCGTAGGAAAAGGTCCTGGTAGGAAGGGGGATCCAAGAAAGTTGGTTGAAATACAAGGATCACCTCTGCTAAGCTCAAGAAGAACACATCCTTAAAGTGAGTAATCAAGACAAGGTGCCAGAAGGCCTATATGGATGAATAACAAACTCCTGGAAAAACTCAAACACAAAAAGGAAGTATAGCGAACATAGAAGCAGGGACAGGTAACCTGGGAAGGAGTATAGAGACATTATTTCAGCATGCACAGCCGTGGTCAAGAAAGCCAAGGCTTACCTGGAGTTTAAAGTATTCAGGGTTGTCAAAGTTAACAAGAAAGGCTTCTGTAACACAAGCAAAACACAATCAAAATGAAGACTAAGGAAAATGTGGGCCCACTGCTGAATGGAGTAGGGGTCGTGGTGACATAAGACATGGGAAAGACTGAAGTACTGAATGCCTTCTTCGCCTCAGTCTTTACTAGCAAGACCAGTCTTGAGAAATCCCAGGCCTTCAAGACCAAGGAGCAAAATTCTGGAACAAGGAAAGCTTATACTTGGTGGAAAAGGATCAGACTAGAAAATACTGAAGCAATTATGTATGTAGTGGACATACATAAGTCCTGACAGGATACACCCATGAGTACTGAGGGAGTTGGCTGAAGTCATTGCAAGGCCACTCTCAATAAACTTTGAATGATCTTGAAGACTGGGAGAGGTGTCTGAGAATTAGAGAAAAGCAAATGTCACTTTTGTCTTCAATAAGGGCACAATACAGGCCAGGTTGCTTCACCTCAATCCCTGAGAAGGGGAAGAATCCATTAATCCTTGAAACCATTTCCATACACATGAAGGACAAGAAGGTGGTAGGGAGTAGTCGGCATGGCTTCACCAAGAGGTGGTCACGCTTGACCAACCTGATCACCTGTTATGATGACATGACTGGCTTGTTAGCTGAGTAGAAAGTGGTGGGTATTGTATACCTTGACTTTAGTAGGATTTTCAAAACTGTCTCCGATAGCATCCTAAAAAACTTTTTTCTTGTGTGGTTGACTGAGCATAGCAAGAGGTTGCTGAGAGCTTTTATGGAGTCTCTGTCCTTGAAGACATTCAAGAACTTACTAGACATGGTCCTGGGTAACCTGTTCTTGATGATCCTGCCTGAGCAGGGGGTTTGGGCAAGATGACCTTCAGAGGTGTCTTCCAACCTCAGCCATTCTGTGATGCTATAACACTTGCAGAAGCACCCAACAGTGAGGAAGTCTCTCTAAATCTGAAAATGTGAAAAGCAATTTTCAGTATGCAGACCCAAATGAAAATAATCTTATGTGTTCAAAGAAAGAAAGCGTAAAAAAGGCTAAGATCCTGGAATTACTCTAAGGCTCCCTATAACTCTCAGACAGCAAATGTACAAGTATCAACGTTCAAAAGCATCAGGAAAATCTTGTCATTAAAGAACTACAATTGACAACAGCAATAGCAGTGAGAAAACAGAAGCAGCAAAAGTTTTAAAGCGCCATTTCTGTGATATTGAACCAGATAGATGTGCTGACAGAATCAAGGAACACCAAACAAAGCAGAGGACATCAGCCTCTGAAATGCTCAGTTGAGATGGTACGTAAATCTCACTGAGGGCCTCATTTACATAGGTTTACATTTTGGATGAAGACTGGTTTTGTGAGTTTGTCTGCACTGTATTTTGAAGAGTAACTTGCTTTGCCACCAAGCTTTAAGAATTATTAAAAAGAAAATTAAATCTTTTAGAGTTGAAGAGTAAAAGGCAATAGAATTTAATATTGTTAAAATACTTAAATTTAAATGCATAGCACTTGAAAATACTTGTCAGTAAAACAGAGTACCTCAAAATCTACAAGGTAAACATTTTTGAGTCTTACATTTACTTTAAAAGATTTTACTTTAAAATATTTTGATTATGATAAATGTAAACCAACGTTATTCATCAGATGCAAAAGTTGACTTTTAATGACAGCTGCCTGAGAGCAAAATTTTACTTGTTAGCTTATCTTTAAAATGTGAAGGTCATCCAGAGTTTTCAATATATCTCTTTATGTTATCCACTACAGTGTCTCCTAGACAATTGGAAAATCTGGTCTTGGTGCTGAACTCCAACTTGTGTTTTACAAACAAGCCCTCTTTCCTAGTCCTCAGCTTGAACCCCTCCACACCTCTCTTAACAACGTTCAAAATATCAAATCTGACATAAGATATATAACTGTTTCACAAAGGGTATTGTATTGCACTGTGGCCTCAAATCCAACTCTAATTTACAGAGGCTTCAAGATAACATACTGTCTACAGTACATTAAGAAATTGCAAGTGTGTATATAGACTATGTGATGTCTGAGTATTCTCTCCAGAAATACTATTGTTTCAACAAGCTGCAATTCTCTCCTCAACACGATAAAATACTCCACAGTGATCACGCTTAGCAGGAAACCAGTTCTATTAAGATTTTCTTGCCATACCCATATCATGTCACAGCTGCAGTCTCTGTAGCAACCATCAATACTGAAAGTCTCAGAGATCTGAAACAGAAGTGTATTTAATGGCCTTCTGAGCCATCATTTAAAGCATCAGGGAAAGAATTGCATTTTCCACATTACATGGAAGAAAATTAAAGCACTCTGTAGTATATTTGCTCAAGTTGAGAAAAAAAAAAGTCTCTAACAACTAATTCATCACTTCTTGTCCTATTTTTTTCTGCAGAACACCTACTACAAGGGCAGGACTTAAAGCAGGATATCCCACAAGTATTTGATAACTCTCTATGGTGTCCTGTAGTCAACAGAGGAGGCAGATACATTAGTAGAAAGGGAATAACTAGGCAGATAACAGTGTTAATGCAGAACAGATTATAATAATCTCTTCTCATGTTGGATAGTTACTACCAATTTTCTGGCTTCTAAGTTAGCTGAGGCTGAACCTGAAAGTTATTGTACTTACACAGACCCCAAGCATTTAATCTGATTATCTGTGCAACTTAAAATAAATATTTTTAAAAATATCTTTACAGATAAAGGTGGGTTGTGGTTTGTTTCTTTTTTTTGTTGTTGTTGTTGTTTGTTTGTTTGTTCATTTGTTTAAGATTTGAGGTCAAGCCTTGTTCTTTACTATGACTTCCAGCCTAAGAATGTATACATTTTTATAAACCTCAGAAAAATAATAGTCCTTGCTGAAAATAAGGAAAATAAGGAGCTTCATTCAGAATGCTGATCATGAAATACAACATGTGTAAACTTTGAGATATCTAAAAACACTTTAAACCCTCTGTCTGTTTAGGTTCGTTCATGACTACATTATTCTGATGGATGATGTTAAAAAACTGTTTATTTCTCATCACTGTTGTCAAAATTCTTGGCTGACTAGTTAAACTACTGGCAATGGTGAAGAAGCTCTAAAGGTTATTGCCCGCTGTAGTTTCCATGTGAAGAGCTTGATGTAATTACCATCTTTTTGGTCTTCGATACTGTATATGCGTTAATAAGAACCATAGAGGAACAACACATATCGGCCTGAATATGAATTGAAAGACTGAATTTTAAAATAGCCATGTAACTTACAGGGCCTCTGAGGACTTGTCTGTATGCTTGAACAGCACTGATCAGTTCTGTGTGCAGGTGGGTGTCATCCAGGTCTGATCTGAAGGTGTGATGTGACAAACTATGTCAAGAGATTTGACCTTGTTCTGGAAACTACAGAACCTTCGGGTCCTTTGTATTTCAGATCGTTCTTACTGCATTCTGACTGAATGCACCTGCCAGCTTAAAAAGACTGAGGAGATATCAATTATTTAACACTAAAGGATGCTACTTCATACAACAGTGTTGAAATGCAAAATCCCTTCTGAGCTCCAGGACTGACCCATAAGCCAATAAGATAACAGTCCCATCACACCTTTTGTGGGAGAAAGTCCTCCAGTCCTAATGTGATATTATGATGCTGCCCTAGAGAGCCTTTCTGCCTCACTTTCTCTCTGAGGTGAGGTTATATCCAGTCAATTAGCTAGCAATCCCTGCAAGAAATCAAGAAGCCAAGCTTGGACAGCAGAAGCTGATGTTCCCTGAACGAGGATGATTTCCAGCTTGATCAGCCATACCTTCACTGTGCATTGGCTTATAGTAGTTTAATCACCATAGAACATTATCATAAAATATAACTTAAGGAGTAAAGGAGTGCTCAATCTAAGTCTGGCTATTGTAGGCTAAACCTTCCTACAAAACTACAGAAAAAAACTAATATTGTGGGATGTAAAAAAGTTCCAACACTGTCTTCGTTTCTGTCCTTTAACGTTTTTGTCAAAGTTTTGGCATTACTCTCTATTGGTTCACGCTTAATTTTTATGTTATTAAAGTAAAAAAAAAAAAAAAAAGAACAATTACAATGAAGATCTGCCTCTGATGTACATGCCTCTCATATACATATTTGTATACATTCAGTTTCATGTATATGCACACAAATGTATAAATATTTGTATATCATATAATCATAGAATAATTTGAGTTGGAAGAGACCTTCAAAGGTCATCTTGTCCAACCCCCCTGCAAGGACCAGGGACGTCTCCAAACCAGATCAGGTTGCTCACAGCCTCATCCAGCCTGGCCTTGAACGTTTCCAGGGATGGGGCATCCAGCATCTCTCTGGGAAACCTCTGCCAGTGTTCTACAACTCCCATTGTAAAAAATTTTTTCCTAATATCTAATCTAAATCTACCTCCCTCTAATTTGAAACCATTACCCCTTGTCCTATCACAACAGGCCCTACTGAACAGCCTCTCCCCATCTTTCCTGTAGGCCTCCTTGAGGTACTGGAAGACCACTATCAGGTCTCCCCGGAGCCTCCTCTTCTCCAGGCTGAACAGCCCCAACTCTCTCAGACTGTCCTCATAGGAGAGGTGCTCCAGCCCTCTGATCATCTTTGTGGCCCTCCTCTGGACCCTCTCCAACTGGTCCATGTCCTTCTTATGTTGGGGGCTCCAGAACTGGACGCAGTACTCCAGGTGGGGTCTCACCAGGGCAGAGTAGAGGGTGAGAATCACCTCCCTCGACCTGCTGGCCACGCTCCTCTTGATGCAGCCCAGGATGCAGTTGGCCTTCTGGGCCGCAAGGGCGCATTGCCGGCTCATGTTGAGCTTCTCGTCCACCATCACTCCCAAACCCTTCTTCCCAGGGCCGCTCTTGATCTAGTCTCCACCTAGCCTATATTTATGCTTATTGGGATATATGTGTATGTGTACAGACAGACACTCTCATAAATCTGAAATGAATCAAGCATGTACTTGCAATGATTTTGTACTGAGTTTATAAGTCAAATACTTATTTGCAAATTAAACTGCCTGACCTTGACAGCAGCAGCTACACTTTCAACTGTAGAAAACCTTAAGAAAGAGTTTGAAAGTGATCCTTTTCCGTCTAAAATGATGTAAAATGCATATTGTTGCTGTAACAGGCAATCCAACTAAGTTTATTCTATTTCAAAATTGATTTCGCTTGGCTAGACTTCAATGCTGGTGCTAGAGGTTGCCGGAAGGTGGGTTGTATGTCCAAGGACAAACCTAATGATTTTACGAGATTGGAGCTCCTCTGAGTGTGTGGTTATGGAAGAAAGGTGGGAAAAGAAATTTTCAATAGGATTGTGAAAATAACAGGATAGGATAGGATAGGATAGGATAGGATAGGATAGGATAGGATAGGATAGGATAGGATAGGATAGGATAGGATAGGATAGGATGAAATAGAATGGAATAGGATGGAATAGGATGGAATAGGATAGGATAGGGTAGGATAGGATAGGATAGGATAGGATAGGATAGGATAGGATAGGATAGGATAGGATAGGGTAGGATAGGATAGGATAGGATAGGATAGGATAGGATAGGATAGGATAGGATAGGATAGGATAGGATAGGATAGGATAGGATAGGATAGGATACAATGGAATGCAATAGAACAGAATAGCATAGGCTAGGATAGAACAGAACAGAACAGTTCAGTTCTGTTGGAAGAGACCTACAATGATGATCTAGTCCAACTGCCTGACCACTTCAGGGCTGACCAAAAGTTAAAGCGTGTTATTAAGGGCATTGCTCAAATGTCTCTTAAACACTGACAGACATGGGGCATCAAGAACCTCTCTAGGAAGCTTGCGCCAGTATTTGACTACCCTCTTGGTAAAGAAATATTTCGTAATGTCAAGTCTGAACCTCCCCTGATGCAACTTTGAACCATTCCAAAGCAACCTGTCACTGGATAATAGCAAGAAGAGCTCAGCACCTCCATCACCTCTTCCCTCCTCAGGAAGCTGTAGAGAGCAATGAAGATGCCCCCCAGCCTCCTTTTCTTCAGTCAAGACAAAATGCTAGACTAGAAACAGGAGGTAAGATCTCCATGGTCTTGAATCTCACCGAGAATATAACTTCAGGATTTCTGGAGAAGACACTTGCATCATCTTTGTTAACTCTTACAGTGTTCAGGGAATGTGACCCCTTAGGAAGGTCTAGGAAGAGGAAGAGGGTAAATGTATCAAGAATTCACTTGTCTCACATGAACGGCTTCTCATCTGAATAGAACTGTAGTCAAAGGTCAGTGCTATTAAGCTCCTTTTTGCCTTTCTGGGAAAGACAAAATCCTTAGTAGCAGCCTATCAGTCTTAAGCATAAGCTTTCATCTTAAAATAAAATTGAGCTGAGGCTGCAGCACTAGCAGACAAAAAAAGATCTATTAATTGAATAATGTGTTTCTTAAAAAATATTACATTGGCTTTGCCTGCTTTTGCTCCTTAATTGGTGAATGTACCATATGTACATTCCAGCTTGTACCTGTCATTATCACAAATAGAGCTCGTAACACAGTTTGCATGCAACACTGAGCATGTTTACAGTACTTACCACACAGGCTTTTAGAAATTTCTCTGTGACAGAGAAAGGCATATTATTCTGTAACATGCTTCTAAGTCATGTAGCTTTTCTAATAACCTTCACCCACAACAGATATTTAACTATCCATTAAATGACTGGAGGCACAAAGAAGTCATGGACAACCTTTGAAAATTTGCCTACATAAGAGATCTGAAGCTTCTGTTTCAGAGGCCAAAAAGCAGTTTTAACATTGCTGCCCTAATCAATGCTTATTGTCAGCATACTGAAATAAGTCCTAAATTATTTCCAGAAAAAATTTAAGACAGCACTCCAGAGACAATTCTCAGAGAATCGTCTTAAAGACAGCACTCCACTTTTACAGAGAGGTTTTATGCATTCAGGCCATCTCTTTTCCCTTTCTTATTCCTTTGGCTTAACAGAACCAACAGGGAAAGTTCCATAAGACTCCTGAATTTTGTTCCTGGTAGATAATGTTGCTATTGCTGTATATTGTGAAGAGAGTGACTGAGGATTAAATAGCCCACTATACACTATCTCCCCTGGAATCAAATTGTTTTGGAACAAAAACACGGTGCCAAGTCTGCAATGAAAAAGCATCAGAAACAGAAAAATCATGAGCTGCTTATTACGCAAATAACTTAGACGTGCTCTTCCCCACTTTAGGTTCCTTACTTCTGCATTTTGTCCCATAGTCATGGTCAGGAAAACTGAGAGAAAGAACAACGTGAAAAAATTGTAGGATTTGCTACAAGTTTATTTAACCCAGGTCAAGATGAACTCTCTATGAGCACAGCATTTTTTGGCTGAACAATATTTTAAAAATGAATTTGTGTTATGTACCCGTACAGTAATCCTGTAGCACAGAGAAATATGCCATCTTCTTCTGACTTTAAACACAGATATCCAGTAGAAGCTACACAGTCATCCTGGGGTTGGAAGTCTTAATGAAAAAAGCAGAGGGATTTTGCATTAATTTATAGACAGAGGCACTCTGAAGGACAAATGAAACCCTGCTTCTTTCACTGCTTCTCTGTGCTGGTAGCAGAACGCAGCAAGGGAGATCCGTGGGCAAACTTTAATCTTAAGCAAATACACCAAAGTATTGCAACAGTAAAATAGATACTGAAGATAGCTAAAGTAGCTTGAAAATGTCCTTGCCAGCCTGCTGCAAATTAAAAGCGAAATGTCTGGAATTCATGTTGTAGCAAAACCACAACCTCAATATATTTAGGTCATTCGTCAATTTGATTCAAAATACTAAATATGTTACATTCATTGACATCAGATCCTAGTTTTCAATTCTATCTTTGTATTTTATTATCTAGAATTCACAGAAAAATGTCCACAGTCCCCAAACAGTAATTACTGGTATTTCTGAGAACGAGGTCAGCGATCATAGACGCACAGTGGCTGAACAGACTTTCAAGGACTTGAAAAAGAATACTGTGAAGTAAATATGAGAGAATAATTTCTGTACTGATTGGGTTTCCAAAGGTTGTTTCTGACAGGTTGTAGGTATATTTATATTTATCTGCAAGGGTAAAATCAGCATGAGAATAAATACTGAAACTGAGTAGGATGGTGAGGTCACAGAGATTGTCTTCTAATGAGCCTTGCCTTCATTTCTTTGTGTTACCATAACAGTCAGTCCTCACTTTTTTTACTGCTGGTTTTTTACCATTATTTTCCATAGAATTTTATATTCCTTGAATTTAATGCAATGATTTTTTCAAACAGTGATTTTTTTTTTCAACTGAGTATTTAACCTTTCTGTAGCAGACTGTGCTATGGTCCTGCACTGGTGAACTGTGCTGCTGAAGAGTGATGGTACCCTGCACCAGCAGGAAATCCATGCAGGTGCAGTGCCTTCTGGAGCCCTGGACAAGTCACAGCTGTGCTACTGCAGTTTTTAAAGTTTCCTTGTTGGGCAGGCCCAACAGTGACCCTTTACTTTTCTCAGACTCTTAGGAGTGCTATTGATTACATTACAAGTACTGTAGATCTCCTGAGTGCTGTGGTCAATAAAGAAATTCCAAATAGATGACAGCTTGTTTAATCAGTTGTATTTCTTGTCAGTGCATCATAGAAAGGTATCGTGGTACATGTCATGGTACGTCATTCCACATGTGATGAAACATGTTAAATTGAAAAGAATGAGGACATGTATTAAGTATACTTGAAAGTAGGCAATGTCTCCAGTGCATTTCTTTATGTCACCATCTGTCAGAGAAGAGTAATCAGTTTAGTCCAGTAGACTGTGGAAGTTCCCAAAAAACTTGTTTTACTCAATTTTTTTAATGAGTCACTGATATGTACTCACTTCAAACTCATAAGAATTTTTATATTTGACTGCCACATTGTACTACTGGAATTGTCTTTTTTTTTTGTCTAAGACTCATTTCCATGTTTCACGCTTTGTCTAATATCTTTGGTTTGTGGTTTAATATTATCCTTTTTCACAGTAACTAATGCCTACCCTACTTCAGTGAAATATGGTGTATTATGTAAATGAATAAACAGCCCAGAGTCTGACACTCTCTATCCTTGATTTTGAAAGCCTTATTCATCTCAAATAATAATCAAAGAATATGTTAGTGGAACTCAATCAAAAGATAACATTCATCTCATCAGAAATAGAGCTAGGTTCACTGTTGCATTCAGAGCTGTAATGACAGCGGAGATTGGACTGCAGACTCCAAGAACTCTCTCAGGGTCTTTGGCAGGTTTTTCTGCACCTACTGCTGCCCTTTTTACTGTCCAGTATTGACAGCTTCCTCTTCTGATACCTGTGATTGTTAGGTGTGTCTCAGACATAGCTGACAGGATAAACTGTTGAGGGCAGTAAGTACATATTCTTACTTCCTGTAAAGTAGGATAAAAATTTACAGTGCTATTTATGTATTTGTCATTAATCTACTCTTTTAAAATATGTCAACATGACGTATATACAGTTTGAGTTTGATTTTCAAACAAGAGAAAAAAAGTTATCTTATTTCTTCCCTCAGTTGAGTTGAACTTCATCTTATTAAAGTGACAAAATTTAGCACTATAATCTACTTTTGAGAATATTTCACATTTAGTAGATAACAATTTGACAGCATTTGATGCTTCAGGAAGGCAGAAAATAGAGAAAAAAAAGGAAAAAAAAGGTTGGTATATATATCTATATAGTATCTTTGAATATACACATACAGTATATCTAGTCATCTTTTCTTTTTTTGGAAGTAACTCAGGATACCTGCCAAGTAGTTAAATTTGATCTAGTTTCAAAATAATAGATTAGGTCTAACTATTAACAGAAGCCTCTTCAAGACTCAGCGTAGCATTGCACTGCAAAAAGACAAATCAGCACTCTGGAGATTGTAATTCACAACTGGAAAAGTCCAGGAGAAAGAGCTCAGAAGAATTCAAGAACATCCTTTAAAGGAAAGTATACAGTAATCAACCAGAGTTAGAGAGGTAATTGTTAACATGAATATAGCTATAGGTCTCCTCAACAACATGTTAAATCTTATTCCAAGACACAAGGACAAGAAATAGGCATATATATGCATAAAGGAGATGCCAATTAGTAGCACTCTCCGTACCACTTGTAAATAGTATTTATGTTAATTCTATGCACATTCAGTATTTCTCTGCTTGTGGGTTGGGGTTTTTATTTTGTTTGGTTGATTGTTGTTTTGAGTGAGGGGTTTGGAGTTTTTCTCTGTTTTGGTTATGTTGGTTTTTTTTTTTTCTGCAGGGAAACCAGTCAGTTACATCAAAATCTCCAAACCCAGAATACAATCTTGATGTAGCAATGGGAATTGGAGAATTCTTGTATTTCACCTATATGTAGAAATCAGGAAACAGGTCTCATTCCAGTTTTTAGGGACAGGATTTTCCTTGGTATCCTTACATGCTGACATGTACACAATTATTCATGATGTACAATTTTGGCTCTCCTGCCAAGATCTGCATTTCTACGTCAATAAAAGTTGTTTCTCTTCAATAGCACCACAGAATCACAGAATGGTTAAGGTTGGAGGGGACCTCTGAACCTTCATTTTGCCAATCCTAAAGCTACTTGTCCAGGACCGTATATATGTAGTATTTTGACATCTCTAAGGAGTGAGACTCTACAATCTCTCTGGGCAACCTATTCCAGTGCTCAGTCACGCTCACAGAAAATAAATTGTTTCCTGATGTTCACACGGAACCTCTTGTGTTTCAATGTGTTCCCATTGTCTCTTGTTCTGTCACTGGGCATCACTGGAAGTAACGTGGCTCTGTCCTTTTTGCACAGTGTCTTAAGGTATTTATATATATCTTGATGAGATCCTCCTGAGCTTTCTCTTCTCTAGGCTAAATAGTACCAGCTCTTTCAGCCTTTCCTCATAGAAGAGATGCTCCAGTCCCTGAATCAGTGTTGTGACTCTTCATTGAACTCTCTCCAGTATGTCCATGTCTCTCTTGTATGGAAGAGCACACACCTGGACACAGCACTTCAGATGTGCCCTCACCAGGGCTGGATAAAAGGGAAGGATCACTTCCCTCAGACCTACTGGCAATACTTTGTTTACTGTAGCTGAGGACACATTCACCTTCTTTGTGGCAAGGGCACATTGCTGGCTCATGTTCAATCTGGTATACACCAGGACCCCTAAGTCCTTTTCTTTTTATCTACTATCCAACTGGGTGGCTTCCAGCGTACAGCTATGCATGAGTTTGTTCCTCCCTAGGCTCTGGACTTTGCATTTCCCCTTGTTGAACTTCATGAGGTTTCTGTCAACCCATTTTTCCTGTCTGTAAAGGTCCCTCTAGATGGCACAGATACGATCAGTGGTGTATCAGCCAGTCACTCCCCCCAGTTCGGTGTTGCCTGCAAACTTGTTGAGGGTACACTCTACTCCATTGTCCAGAGTGTTAATAGAGATGTTAAACAGAACTGGACTCAGTATTGATCCACTGAGGTACACTGCTAGGCAGTGGCCTCCAGCGAGACTTTGTGCCACTGATCACCGCCCTCTGGGCCTGGTAATTCAGTCAGTTTTCAAGCCACCTCACCATCTACTCATCCAGCCTGTATATCAACAACTTCTCTATGAAGATCTCATGGGAGACAGTGCCAAAAGCCTTACCGGAGTCCAAGTAGACAATATCCACTACTGTCACCTCATCTACCAGGCCAGTTACTTAATCATAGAAGTTTACCAAGTAGCTTGAGCATGACTTCCCCTTGGTGAAGCCATACTGATGCCCTTTCTGTACGTGGAAATGGTTTTAAGGACTAGATGCTCCGTCATCTTCCCAGAGACTGAAGTGAGACTAACTGGCCTCTACTTCCCTAGGTCCTCCTTCTTGAAGGTGGAGGTGACATTTTCTTTCCTCCAGTCTTTCAGCACTTCTCCCAGTCACCATGATCAATCAAAGATTATCAAGAGTGGCCTTGCAATGACATCTGCCAACTCCCTCAGCACTTGTGGATGCATCTTATCAGGGCCTATAGACCTGTGTACGTTCCGTTTGCTTAAGTATTATCTGACCTGATCTGCTTCCCCTAGTGGTACATCTTTCTTGCTTCAGCTTTTTCCCCTGAGTATCTAGGTATCTATGTTTGATTTTTTGGGGTTTTTTTTTTGTTTGTTTGTTTTGGGTTTGTTTTTTTGGGGGGGAGGGCTGGTGATGTAGAAAAATTTCAGCATGAAATACAGTTTCAAGACATGTCTCTATAGAAATAAAGAAACATTCAGCTTTTGATGATGCAACAATATATCCTGAACTGAATTTGGGAAATATAGCCCAAAGATAGTCACTATACCCTCCATAATATTCAGTCTAATCCCATGCATAACAGAATGACAATTATATGGTCTCATATAAATACATGATATGACACTTAGACCCACATTTCTGTACTCTATGGATTTACAGCTACAGTTCAGTGATAATTTGGCAGTCTCTGCGCTGTGCTTCGTCACATGATAAAGGAATACCCCTAGGCAGTAAAAAGAAAGAAACCGAGTCATATCTGAATGACACCAATGTCTGTCTGACTGGTGTCAGTCAGACGGTTTGTTTTCTTGCTGAGACTGCATTCACTGCAAAACACTGCTTAGCTATTTGGCAAAGCATAACATAAGACATGAGCTAAAATTTCAAAGCAAAACAAGATAAAACCCTCCCACCCTGATAATCCTCTGCTTCTTTTCTTCTGTAGACCTAAAAGTATTGTGCTGTAAGTCATTAATTTCGGGTTTTAAATAGAGACATGGTGTGTTGATTAAAAAATCTGAAAACCTGCTTCTTTTACACATTCAGTAGTACATATAAGAAAAAAAAATAACAGTGGTGTTTGTTGAAAGTTGGAAAAGTAAGATTTAAAATTCTTGAATAGACTTCAGAGAGGAAGAAGTAAGCTGATTTGACACTTCTTCATAGAGATGTCTTGTTCATTATGAAACTGATTTGCCTCAGGGTTATGGCTGCATTATTTTGGGCAAAAGTAAACATGACTGTGTCCTGACCCACTTTTTTTTTTTTTTTTTTTTTTTTTATTTTTGGGACCTGATGTTTCCTATTCTATCTGCAAATAAATCAGACTAGCTTTTTATAACACTGTTGTGGTTTAACTCCAGCCAGGAACTAAGCACCACACGGCCACCTGAGCACTGACTCCCCTCTGGTGGAGTGGCGGCAGGAATCAGAATGGTAAAAGTGAGAAAACTCATGGGTTAAGATAAACATGTTCTAATAGGTAAAGCAAAGCTGTGTACAAAAGCAAAACAAACCAAGCAATCTATTCACTACTTCCCACTGGCAGGCAGGTATTCAGCCACCTCTAGGAAAACAGGGCTCCAGCATGCATCGTGGTTAGTCGGGAAGATAAATACCTTAACTCCAAATGTCCCCTGCTTCCTTCTTCTCCCAGCTACTTATTGCTGAGCATGACATCATATGGTATGGGACATCCTTTTGGTCAGCTGTGGACAGTTGTCTTGGCTGTGTCCCCTCTCAGCTTATTGTGCAGCCACAGCCTGCTCGTTGGTGGGTGACAAAAGCCTGGACACTGTAAGCATTGCTCAGCAATAGCTAAATCATAAATAGTTACTATCAACATTGGTTTCAGCACAAATAAAAAATATAGCCTCATAGTAGCTACTATGGAGAAAATTAACTCTGTCCCACCCAAAACCAGCATAAACACACTCTTTAGTACTGTACCAAATCACTGAAGAATTGTCGTGCATCTTTTTAGTAAACACAGTTCATGTTCAGAATTTGTTGCCCAAATTAAAAAAAAAAAAGCTGGAATAAATGATTAAATATTCATTTTTTTACCACTATTTTAATAATAATATTATAAAATTTAAAAGATTTATAAGCATTTAGAAGAAAAAAAAAAACCTTAAACTTTTTTTTTCAACCAAAGCCCTGCACTAATAGGTAGAGGGAAAGTAATATAACTGGTATATTTTTTGAGATAGTTATGTATGTTCCTTGTCAGTGCTAACTAGGAAAATATGGAAAGCAGACAAAAGTACAGTAAAGCAGGGTATAAAACTAACAGTTACAAGATAGCTGTAATTAATTCAATTGCTGACATACTAAACAAAAATACTTAGTATATAATTAATATTTCCTGTTAGTGATTTGGATGATGCAAAAGAACAGGTGCCTATAATATGTATGTATACGTAATTTGTATTGGGAAGAGTTACAAGCATTTTGAAAGAAAGGTTTGAATTCAAAGTGATCTTGATAAATTGCCAAAACAGTTTGAAATCAAGAATACAAAACTCAGTACAGATAAGTGAAAAATACTACACACAGAAAGGAAAAATCAAATGCAAAATACAAACTTTCACGTATCTGGAAAACACACTGTAGATCATGGAGGACAGAGGCTGAATACTGTAGATGTGCTCATGTTGCCAAAATTCTGGACCATATTATGGGAAGATCTTTGTAAGCGGAAGGCATTTTCTCTGCTACAACATCCAATAAGAAGCTGATATCAAAGACTCTGGTTTCCGTTATACAAGCCTTTTGCTACTTTTTTTTTCTCAAAGAATGAAGGGATGAGGACTGAAAAAGGCATTCCAAAAGATAAATTCAGATGTTGAGAGAGAATATAGGAAGTAACAAGGAATAAAGGTATAGTTTAGAACAGAAAGTGCTGCATGGGCATGGACGATCATGTTGAAAATGTGAGCAGTCCAATGTGATGTAACACATAAAATAATTTTAAAACATGGCTGTTAACAAATCTTGATTTATCAAAGTATTTCTGTATCTTAAAGAAATAACGTCATGTATAAAAGTAAGATTTTTTACAGTAAGTTTAAACAAATGTCCATGTACTCAAACTTTTGAGTACACTCTGTTAAGTACGCTTAACATCTGAATACTTAAGATCTGAAAACAAATATGCTGCTTACAAAGCTCCTGATCATGGATATAAACTGAATATTAAGTTTTCCAGTTCTTATCCAGCTTGAAAATTTAGGGTAGAGCAGCTGATTCTATCGTGACATAAACCAATTCTAACCTCTTACAACTTCACATAATCTGTACAGCTCTTGAACCATGGTGGGGAATATTTTCTGCTCTTTTTAGCTTCATGGAATTTTCTTTTTTTTTTGGTTTATTTCCCTTCTGATATTATATTTCCTTTCCTTTTTATATTTTTACTGTTCTGATCTTACTTTTCCTTTCCTTCCTTTTCACTGGTCCCTTGTTTGACAAAACAGTAGTAGAGAATAAGTTCTTTTTACAAAGTCTTGGGACTAGATCTATTAAAATATATCATCAACGACAACAACAAAAAAACCAAACCAACCAACAAACAAACAAACAAAAAACCCTCAAACCCACAAATGCCTGTATGAAAAGCATTTGATTTGAGAAGAACGAGCTAGTAAATCCTTAACTTTATGCATATGATTCTGCCCCTCTACTCTGCCCTGGTGAGACCTGACCCGAAGTACTGCATCCATCTCTGGAGCCCACAACATAAGAAGGACACGGACCTGTTAGAGACTGTCCAGAGGAGGCCATAAAGATGATCAGGGGGCTGGAGGACCTCTCCTGTGAGGACAGACTGAGAGAATTGGGTTTGTTCTGCGTGGAAAGAGGAGATTCCAGGGAGAACTTATAGCAGCCTTCCAGTACCTAAAGAAGGCTTATAGGAAAGATGGAGACAAACTCTTTATCAGGGCCTATTGTGATAGGACAAGGGGTAAAGGTTTTTAAATAGAGGGAGATAGATTCAAACTGGACATAAGGAATAAATTTTTATAGTGAGGGTGGTGGAACACTGGAACAGATTGCCCAGAGAGCTGGTGGATGCCCCATCCCTGGAAACATTCAAGGCCAGGCTGGATGAGGCTCTGAGCAACCTGATCTGGTTGGAGATGTCCCTGCTCCTTGCATGGGGGTTGGACTAGATGACCTTCAAGTTCCTTCCAACACAAACTATTCTTTGAGTCTATGACTCCATGCATAACTTTTTAAATATTTAATATTTCCATAGATTTAGGATCTATTTATGGGAATTTTGTTCCTTCTTTCCTTCCTTGCTTCCTTCCTTCCTTCCTTCCTTCCTTCCTTCCTTCCTTCCTTCCTTCCTTCCTTCCTTTCTTCCTTCCTTTCTTTCTTCCTTTCTTCGTTTCTTCCTTCCTTTCTTCCTTCCTTTCTTCCTTCCTTTCTTCCTTTCTTCCTTCCTTTCTTCTTTCCTTTCTTCCTTCCTTTTGTCCTTTCTTTCTTTAAGTATGAGAAGGCTAAATGAAATGTTTCCTGGCAATCCAATCATATTAACTTTCAAATTTTCCTCATTAGAAATTTTATGTCATAAAACATGTTAATCAGATTTCTGAAATTATATATGTTCACTAACACAGACTGAAAGTATAATTACATCAGGACCTCTCCTATTAGGAAAACATAAAGCTAATTGTAATATTATACTAACTCAGTATGATAAAAACTGGTAATAAAATCTAATATTTAAATTGTATTAGTGCTAAGATACATCAAACTTCCTGTTCATTTTAACAGGACTGGGATCTGGTGTCTAATGGCAATTTAAACTTGTGACAAATAGGTATTTTATATTATTCAAAAAGGATATAAGTAATTCAATAAAGTTCAGATCCAATCATAGCAGTACTTCTAGGATGGTGATGATAGTGCTGCATGTTTTATTCACATGTTACATACATGCACACACATACAGATAAAACTTTAACCTATTTATGAAGAAAATGGTAGATAAAAATATATCTGCACAACCTAATTTCAGCATCTATATAAATATACATCAGACCTATTTTTAGCATACATTATATTTGGTTTTGCCTACTGATTTTCCCTCTTTCTCTGATGTCTTCCATGGAAAAAGGAATAAAAATACGGACCTTTTCCCAGAACTCACCAAGAAAATGAGTGTAAAAATAAAAAAAGCATACCATACTAGTAATAACTTAAACTGCTCTGTAGCACAGTTAGAAGAACTGAAAGCAAAGAACATGTCTTTCTACCTGTCCCTAAAGGCATTCAATGTAAAAATCCATCTACTGATACTTTAATTACAATGTTACTTTGCTCTTTCCGTGTTTTTTTTTTGTTTTTACCATTTTTTGTCTTTACAATTTTACATAACATACCCTCAGTGTGTATCACCTACAGTGTAAATAGCTCTTCTAATAAAGTTTACATTATGTAACTATTAAAAAAAATATATAGAAGAAATACTGAATTTGAATGAAACTTTCTTAGGCAAATTTAAGCAAAAATGAAATCAGATCTCACAAACCAAAGTAAACTCAATATTTCTTTCCAAGGTGACAATCTGTCGCTTTATGTAATCTTACACATTTGAGTCTAAACTAGGATAGAGGCCTCAAGTGAAGACCTCAAATGCCTGTGTGCAGCTGATATAGCTTGTTTGAGTTCAGTTCTCAAAGTACAACAAAAAAACCCTACACTTTATTTTACTGAGGTATTCAGCAAAATCAATTAAGAAACAGGAGAAAGAAGAACATTATGTGATCTAACCAAAATACCTAAAGCATTGCCTTCATTGCTAAGTCAGTACAACTTTCAACCAATCATCAAATACAGATTAGTTACATATTATAGCTGTTGGCACATGTTTTTTTAAATATTTTTAAACATTAAAATATTTTTCACACGAACCACTCATTCTCTCTAATTTCTCTTAAAAAGGGATCAAAATAGTAAAAAATAGTAAAAAATGCCATCAGTAAAGTATTTCTAAATAAAGACAAAAGGCCAGTGACTAGGAGTACATGTCAATATTCTATGTCTAAAATAAAAAAGAGAAATGTAGCTGCTCCTAAAATGCATGTGAAGATTTACTCCATTGACAGTTGCTGGATACTCTGGGCAGAATGGCATTTTTCGCATGCTGAACATAAATAAGTGAATTCAACACTTAAAATTCATTTCATGGAGCTCTGAACTCAAAAAACTTTAAGCATTCTCCAACGGCTGAAAAAAGTTTTGAGTTACCTCTTTTAATTCTGGGTTTGCATTTTTAAAGATAGTGCTTAAGGAATACAACTTATAGTTGATGGTTGTAACAATGTAGGTAAAAGATTTCCTACCTTATTTTGGTTCTGAAAACACCAGGATGAGACCAGTTATGGAAACATACTGTTACTGCTACATCCTGGCAAGTTGTAATCTCGTAGTATGAAAATTCTCATACTGATGGACAGCGTAGAGAGATACGGCTGAGTCTGGGAATTACTATGTCTGAGATAGACCCTTGGATTCAATCCTGAGGCAATTTTGGATTTGATAAAAACACAGACATTCTCCTACAGAAAGCTCAAACAGGGACATGTATTACAGAGACTTGATTTGCTTACGAAATATCTCCACACTCTGCCTCCACATCTCAGAAGGAAATCCAAAACAACCAGAAAACCACTGGAGCAAAAGTCTGATAGTCTTCACTAAATGATGATCTATAGCAGTTTTACTGCTGAACAGCTTTTTAATTTTTTTTATTTTTTTTTTCCTTGACCAAATTTATTGTTTAGCTTCCATAAATCTCTCCATTCCCTACAACGTGGGTTTTCGGCACCTAAACAGAGTAACCGAAAAGCAATAGTTGGATTATAAACCCTGCTCAGTGATCTGAGTCACTGAAGACGGACTTAAATGACATTTGGAAAGATCTTTACATGCCAAGTCTTCCCTTGCATTATTTAATTCACACTATTGAGCATAAGCTAGCAATTTAAACAAATGTCCCTAAATTTATTACCAATCTTAAGTACTCTTTCCTTGTAACGTAACATACAAGTTCCAACCTTTAAATTCAGTTTGAAGTTTAGAAGCAAGCACATACTACATTTTTGCATGCTGACAGTTTATAACAAGGAAAAAAAAAACAAAACGAAACCCCAAACAACTATCATTCTAAACAGATACTCCTATCAAGCTTTACGTAAGGAAGATGAAATTTTTTTCCTCTTCTGTAAAAATCCTTTCACATAATGCAAAACAGTAAAAGAGAATATAATGCAAAATAAGAATGCAAACCGTATTTTTTTCCAGCCTTTTGAGGCACGGTGATATTCAACTAAATTTAAATGACTGCTAATGAGAACATACAATCTGCTTAGAACAGAGAATTCAAATAGTTTATTGTCCAAGAATTAAGTCAGCTCTTGAATTCCCTTAAGTCCGTGAGACCAAAACGAAAACCTTGTCAGAAAGAGGGCCTCTTAAAATTGCTGTTGCTTTTATTTCTAATGGAAGTCTACACTAACAGGTAGTGCAGTTTGGAAAAAAATTATCTGGAAAAAAAATTGCAGTCATATTTCATGAACAAATTTAACTTCCAGCTGTGCACAAAGATGCTTATTTTAAAGACAGAGAAAGGGAAGACAATGGCTATAAGAAAATCTGTTGTTTGTATTTGGTTGCTGTTTTATTTCTATTCTTCAGAAAAGGCAGACTACATAATTAAAAGGTGAAGGAAACAAAGATTTTTACTACATGATGTGAAAGAAATAGACATTGTGCTACACAGCCTTTGAGTAGTGCTTCTAGGAACTACCAGCTTTGCTGGATGGGTAACAGTGGGTTTGTCAGCATCGGCAGCTTAGTTTGCAACTAGGTTTTTAAGGCATGAACCCTGTTCTGTCTTCCTGTGCACCTTGACATACCACAGTAATGCAGGCAAATTTCCTCATGATGCACATGAAATTTTTTTTCATTGCTAGACAGCTGTGGTTCAGGACACAGGCTTTCCACACCCTCATTTCCATTTTTCTCTTTCTTTTTCTTTCAGTATGCATAATTGAGAATGGCCTTTCAAAGTGAGTTTGAGAAAAACTCCCCCAAAAAACCAATTCTAAAAGTATATGAATATTTTCTAGATTATAAAAAGTTTTGTCAAATAATATCCAAAGCTTAAACCAAAGGCATGTCTATTGCTTTTCCTAGACCATCTCTTTATTTTAAAATATTTTTCCCTTTTTTAAAAAACTATAGTGCAATTTCTCACAACTTAGTATATTTTGTAGTTCCACAGATTTTATTAGACTTTGCTCGAAGATGAAAAAAAAAAAATGAAAGCATCATGCTTTGAAATACATCACAAATATTGTAGAAACCTATAATTGTAGTTCAGTGATTTGATTACATTGTGTTTATTCAATTATTTTAGCTTACTGTTATACTCCCACTCCAGCACACTGATAAGTAGCATAACGTTATGGCAGGCAAGCCATGGTTAATAATCCTCCAGCATTACAATTACCTTCATGATGTTTTGAGGCTGAGGCTTCTATTACACACTTATCTGAGTGCAAAATTTCCCTTTAGGTTGAAACTTGCCATACATGATCATCTCAGTGTATGAAGCACTTTCTCCTTTACATTTTTAAATAATAGCTTAAAGACCCATTCAAGTCAGAAGAAAGGTTCTGAATAGCTTCACTGGCGTTATGTATTACACTCCAAGTAAAACCCACAGCCTAGGATGGTGTTAAGTTATGTGACAAAAGGTCTGTCTCCACAGCCATAGAGGAGCCCAGAGGCACTGCAGCAAGGAGGGGCCCAGTAACCCACCCAAGGGAATGAGCTCCCGCTCTGGTACCCTGGACTGTCGTGTGTATACAAGCATGTATGTGTATATATGTATATATATGCGTATTCCTCTATCACATGCATGTGTTAATCTGTGCCCCTATTGAGAGCACACGCTCAGCCCTCGCTGTCTGTTGGACCTGGAGATGTGAAGCCGCTGTCAGACTGCTGGATCTGGCAATTTCCTGGCCAAAAGCAGCTGCAAACAGAGATGGAGTTGCCCTCTCCTCCTGCCATATATTAGAGGTTTCAGTGATGGGGATGGGGAAATCTGCAAACACCTCCCCTGGCACTGGGCCGGGAGCACTGGGAGCTCAGGACAGTCCTAAACACAGTGCATGTGCTCTGCAACAACTCTGTGATCTAGTCATGTGGCTTACTACCACTGGCATGACATAGCTGGCTGATTTTAAGCAAGAGGACTGTAAGAAAAATTAGCAGAAAATGAAGTAACGACTCCAGAAGAGACATTTCTCTGAGGGCTGAGTAGCTCATATAGCAAAACAGAACTACCATTTCACCTTCATGTTGTGTGCTGAGACCCTATGGAGCCTGCTGAGCTAGTTTTAGGGGAGAAGAAATGCTGAGAGGCACACTCAGGAGAGCTCAAAAGAGAAACCGGAGAAGGATCTGAATCTCACTCCCCAGAAAAAGCAGGCTTGAAAAAGTGTTCAGACTGACAACAGAGTGGTCTGAAGACATTGAGTCACATTAGAGTGACCGTAATAGGACATCAAGGTCAGATAGCCTATTGCTTTCTGAAACAGACAGCAACATTAGAGAAACATGGTAAGAACATTTTTTAAAAAATTATTTTCTTTGTTCTCATTGTTAGTGTTAAACATTAGTTTGGTTTAAGAGGGTTGTCTAGTAACTTTGTCTGCCAGGAAAGGATGGGACAGTTGTACCATCAGAGTAAGCACAGAGGATGAAGATTAGAGGGTATCCTGGGTCAGCCTGTGAGCAGAGGGTCTGCAGCATCTCAAGCCAAGGATAAAACTATGTGAGGTTTGACACCTGAGGGGCTTCAGTCAGGTGTGTAATGACAATCAGGCAGTTCTACATTCTTAACTGTTGCTTCTAGAGGTCATGTTATAGATTGATCTACAAAGAAATGGAAGAATGAGAAATCTAGTAAAAGGGGAAATAGACATTAGAGTTTAAAGAAGACATAATTAATGTAACAACAAAAGGAAGGAAGTCCTATTACTTTTAAGACAGACTGAGACAAATGAGATATCATTTGGGATTTCACTAGCCAAAAATATAGCATATATAAGGACAATATATACTATATATATATATATATACTATATACTATATATACTATCTCTGTAATCCACAATAAAAGTAGAAACAAAAATAACAATATCCAGTATTCTAATTTTTTTTTTCAACTTATTTTTCACAGTTGGTTTACCTAAGTATTACTGTTTGCACTATAACAGAACTGCAGACTGGCACCTTACTGGGTTTTTGTGCAAACTGTAATACTTTCTTAATTTGATTCATTATGTGACTTGACTATGGTGTTTGGATTCTTCTCAGCCTCTGGGAAAACAATGCTTCCACTAGAAAAAAAAAAAAAGAATGAGGGAAACTAGCAGTCAAACTTATCCAGCCAAGGTAAAACTAATAGGAAAATGATAATTTGTAAGACAAAGCAGTAAAAGGTGGCAATTGAAATACAGGTACAGAAAGAACAAATTCTGGCCCAAACTTGACATTTTCCCTTTCCAAAACTACAATTTTCCATGTCATTTGTAATCTCTTCCCTATGGTAGGAACTTAAAAATTAGTTAATTTCTTTTCTGTACCTTGTTATTCCCATCGTTTTGGTTTTCAGAAAGGTGGCATTTTCTCAGTGAAGGAAGCTGTATTTATTCACTCATGCCCTTCTCTATTATCTTCTCAGTAAGAGAGAAGCTAGACATGAATAAAATCTCTGCATGTGTGAAACTAGCTAAGCACTGTAATGGGTTACTAAGGAGTCTGTGGGACTTCACTAGTGGAGGATTGTTGTGTTGTTGGCTGGGATGGAGTTAATTTTCTTCTCAGTAGCTGCTGTGTTTTGGATTTAGTACGGGATTTTGTATGTGAAGAATGTTGACAAAACACTGATGCTATTAGTTGTTACTAAAGAGACCTCAAACATTTTCCACGTTCTCAAGTCTCGCCAATGTGCAGCTGCAGGAATCTAGGAGAGGCATAGCCAGAACAGTTAACCCAGACTGGCCAAAGACAGTATTCCATGCCATAAACATAATGGTGACTACATAAGTGGGGACTGGCCCGTGGGCAGCCCTCTGTCTCTCACTTCTTTGCTTGCTGCTTGGTTTCACTTCTGCGATCACTGCTTAGTATGGGCTGTATTGGTCATTGGATTGTCAAATAGTGAGATATTGTGCATCATTCATTTGTATGGCTTAGTATCCATATATTTTGTTACTGTTATAATCTTCCTTTGCTATCCTAGTAAACTGTCTTCATCTCAACCCACGAGTTTTCCTTTCTTCCTGATTCTCTCTCCCATCCCACTGGAGGTGAGGGGAGGTGAGCGAGTGGCCATCTATTGCTGATTGAAGTTAAATCACAACAAGGATACAAAGAAAAAATTAGATGAAACCCTGTGGGATTGCTACAGATGGAGGGACCCTAGGTTTGGAAGATAAATCGATTGGATGGATTCTCAAACTGCCCTTGGTGAAGGAAGGAAACTAGAGATTTCCTCAAAGAAGAAATGGTTTTGTCTGTACTTTTTCAAGTTGTAGTTTGTATATTCCAATATTCTAACCTTCAGTAATATAGTAGTAAACATTAACAGAGCATTGGTAATTGTTGCTAATCTTTGTGTCTCAACAGTAGATTTTGTCACATGTAAGGTCACATATCTAAGGACACTGTAAAATTTAATATCTTTGTCATTCATAATTTCATTCCCTCATTTCCTTTTACACATTAAACCTTGAATTTTCCTTGAACATTTGGTCCTTATATTTCATAAGTCAGAACATTTAAGATGTGTATTGCCATAGAAAAACATAAAAAAGGTAAGATACTAGTCACATAAGTAACTTTCACTAGTGAGTGAGTATGGTGACTGCCTTTCGGATCTTTGAAGATCCAGTGATATAAAGTGTTGTGTGATCACTAAATCTGCATCTATCACAGGCAATGTAATTATTATTATTATTTACCTACTCAACCTACAGCGATAATGATCAGGACAGATTGTAATGAGTGGTAAAGTCAAGAAAACTTAGATATTAGCCTTTTTTAAGACAACTAAAGATTATTGTGCTCCAAGCTAGAAATGTTTCAAACAGTTTGTCTACATGTCAGTATTATAGGAATATTAGCCTGTGTATATGAACCCTGAAATGGTGTTACTTTAGCTGAGTCATTCTGAAAACATTTGCATTTCCTTCTATTTTAGGGCACCTTTTCAGACAGAATCCTCCTATTGTTGCTCAAGAGTTACAGTTGCATATCAATTCCTCATTTTGCCTGAAAAGAGCAGTGAAACAGAAGTGTTAAACTGATATAAAATAAATCTTTGAGATTGCAGATAAGAGGTACAGACAATACTGCTGGAGGTGTACAGAAGTGACACTCTTAGTATCAAAAAAGTATTAATGTTATCATACTATTTACTCAAGCCACAAAAAATGGTTATTATATCCTCTGCCTTATGTCACAGATAAAACTGAACAAGGTATACAGGCTCAGTAAAAGTGCTAGAAAAATGGCACAGACTTGGTAAGTATAATAGAGTAGATCTCAATAATTCAATAGCAGACAGTGAAGGAATATCAAGTGGGTCCTTTAGACCTTTGTCTTGTATCTGACAAATGTCCTGTACCATTTAATATTTTCATTATAAATTTGATAGGTGAACAGAGAGTGTGCTAATAAAATTTGCAGGTGATATTGAGAACCAATGAACTGGAAGAACGTCAGTGTAGTAGGAGGTGGTGATGGAACTCAAAATTGGCTCAACAAGAAAGAAAGTGCCCTTAAAACACCCATTATAAAGAGATTTAAGGTGTTTTTCTTGGGAAGAAAAGCTAGCATGCACAAAGATAGAAAGAAGTGTAACTGGAAAGGTGTCTATACTGCATAAGTGTGCATGGATGTTACTTTAAAGTAGCAATTTAGTAGTGATGCAATCCTGTTGACAAAATAGCTGGAGTTGGGATAAGGCCATGGGGCCTGTGAGGAGCAGGAGTGTGGTGTACATCTCAGGGCAGTCTGTCTTCAAAGAAAAACTATCTCAATTCTTCTGGAGGGAAACTGTAATGCAGTAGATAATACACTACAAATGATACATTTATATACATAAACAAACCCACAGTTTTTGCACGTAAAGGTTTGTTAATGAAAGATCTAATTAAACACTTAACGATCAAAATGTACACCAGAACCATATCCTTTATTGTTTATCAGTACAGACCCTAACTGTCCATCTATATATTGCATTCAGTTAGTTAAATGCATTCATATTTTGTAATGCTTTTCTTGTGATTTTATTTTTAACACTTAACATTAACTGAAAGAGATGTTCCAGCTTATCATGGGAACAACACACTATGTGCTGCTTTTAAGTATGAAGTCAGTCGTTAAATTACCAAACACACTTTTCTGGGAAAAGGTATGTTTCTTTAGTTATTAGTGCATTGAAAGGATTGCAATGCAGATTTAAATATTGATGAACATCCCACACTTTTATTTTTTTGCAATCTAGCAGAGAGAAAGTCTACGAAAGAACACAATTACTATAGACCTGAATCTAGAATTCCTTCATCTGTATGCAAAACCCCTACTCATAAAAATGTGCCCAGAGAAATTAATGGACTGAGGTGGACTTGAATGAATTAACGCTGGCCTTAGTTCTATTGAATCATTCAGATGAAATATACAGTGGATTACTTTCCTGATGGAGAAAACCTGCACTTTACTCTGAAGTAATGGAAAACAGGTATTGGACCTTATAAACACAGGCTTATATTTCACTCAATCAGCATCACAGTATTATTTTAATTGATTTCCAAAGAGCTCAGTATACTTGATTTTTGTGGTTAAATGAATATTTCACCTCATACCATTTCAAGGTTTCTGTTCAAAAAAGATGACAGATTGCAGAAAAAAAAATACAGTAATTAAAGAAGACTAAATTAATAAAGCCTCTGGTTTTGTCATGACGCTCTCATTTTGGAAAGATTTGAGAAATCTGATCTCCCCTTGTTAGCTGAAACATTCTATATTATATTATATATTGTATTAATATAAAATGTATTATTATGTTATATATAATATTAATATTACATATTATTTTATTACCTCTATTTTAAATTACTTTGGCCCTTATGTCTGAAAGTTTCAAAGAATTTTAAGGGACTTCAAGGGTTTTTATTAGTCTATTAAATCTAATTAAGAGGACGTCACCATACTTCAGTAATTTCTTACAGATTTCCTATGAACTCTGTCATGAATATGATTGGTATCATTACTTATTTCCTTTGGGAAAACAACTACATAGACTATGCCTGTAAAAAAAAAAAACCAAAACAGTGGAGGAGAGGGAAAGAGGAAGGAAATGTCAGTGAGAAATGAAAAATAACAAAAGCTCAAGTAATATGCACATTTACTAAGACTGAATTAAATATTTATGATGGAATCAGCTCACTTAAAAAAAAAAAAAAGTGATTACCTGAATTTGATGGCATAGCTTTTCTGGCACCGACTATGTTTGATCTGCCTTCAGGCAATTTTAATAGTAATTTAAAAGTACTCAGTACTCATCATTTTTATGGCAGGCACTCATTTGAAGACATTACATAAAATGATATGAAGCTCTTATATCCTCATCTCAAAATACATTAGTGATTTCTGCTTAAGCATTTATAGTGGCAGATTTTTCCAATTTGTAAAATACAGAGCTGAGATGAAAACAACTTATCCAAAGCCCTTTTTTTTTGCTATGGGTTACTTTTCTATTTACCCTCTGGATACAGAAATACATTCTTTCATTTAATAAATAGGTTAATAATAATTTTACTCCCTTTCAACCACCAGCTAAGTTGCAGTAATATAGAGTGATATGTGGAGACCGTGTATCAAAAGCAGTAGTTTAAAAAATAGTGGACGAAGTGTTTCTAAAATGTGTCTTCAGATTTTTAAAATGAAATAAATTAATATACCACATTTTTATTGATAATGCTTACCATCTGCTCTAAGTCAACAGAGTTCCAGGAGTAAAAAAGCAAACTCATATATATCCAGTGCTGAGAGCTGAGCCATAATAATCCATATGATATTGAAAGGAGTTTAGAAGAGCAAATCAGTCTCATAACTTCCAGCACTTGGTGTGTGCAGCCATACTGCAGGACTCACAGGAACCCTAATAACTATTTAATTTTCATTAATGCCTTACTCCAATTGTTACTGTGCTTGCTCTGATTTCCTGATCTGAAGTAAGGTTTACTGAGGAAGCAAAGCAATTTATGTTTACAGATAGAAGCAGTTAGCTCAGTGTGGTTATCTTATCCTCTTTTTTTTTGTAGGTGTTAGCATAGATAATGTGGTTGCAATGTTTTAATCACAGTAGATTATCAAAGCCGACTTTGAATCCAAATCCCATTCAGACTGCTATATTTCTTTCACATACCTGTTTCTCTTTTTTGTTCCCTACTCCCTTCTTTTTCTGTTTCTGACTAGTCTCATAAGCCACACGATTAAAGCAATCAAAATTACATTATATATGATAATCTTAGGAAAGGCAGCTATGGGAATGGAAAAGAAAGGGACCAAGACGAGATGTGGGTTACCAGACAGTAGCTGCAAAGACAGTAATTTTTGGTATCTATTTAACATTATCAAAGAAGGGGATTTTTTTTTTCTTACTGAAAGCATTTCACACACACACTCCCCGCCCCCCCTTTCTTTTTTTTTCCTTTTTTTTTTTTACTCCTGTAAATGCTTTTAAGAATTTTTTTTGAAAAGCCGTCTTTTTCAAAGTACCCATAAGAGCATGTAATCCTTACATAATTTTTAAAAATTGCTCTTTTCTAAAATAATGGCAATTTTCCAGATAACTAGTTTACACAATAAGGAAATGCCTTAGACTTACTTTGAAAAAGGTAATGCAGTAGAAAAGAACGGTTTATGCCATACTTTGGAGTGAGTATATTACCAGCAAAAAGAGATATACTCAAATTAATGTGCATTAGTGAGTAATCAATACTCTTATCAGAAAAAAAGGATAGAAAACTTCCTACTATCAGACTTCTGAATACTGTTGGGAGGAAAGTGCAACATAGTACTTCAAGACTTCCCAAGATTCCCCAGAATCATCAGTATGAAGGAGAGCTAACACTTCTGTTAGCGTTAAAAAGAACACAGAATTTAGAGGGGAACAAAAAGACAAATGGGTCCTGAGCTTAGTGAATTAATCGAAGGGAATTCCATTGAGTCCAGTGACAGAGTTTGGAAATTCGTATTGTAATGATTATAGGACTGGAATGTATCAAATTTAACATTGACTTAGCATCACCTTTCCAGAATTCATTGGCAATTTGCTGGACTTCTTAGCATTTAGGTATAAAATAATGTAATTTTCAACTGTAGAAAATAATTGTTTTGTAGATAAGTGTAACTGCATGTAACAGGAAAAAAAATAAAAAAGGAAAATAGAGAAAATGAAGATTTGCTATCTTAATGCCTTAGTTCTGCTACTTTCCAAAATTTGGCAAAGTATTCCCTTCCAGGCTATGACACACAGACATAAAGGTTACGACCAGTCCAGGTTAACCCATGACTTATTGTTTCTTTTGGCTGAAGAACACTACAATGCTCATGTTTATGAAATTTAAGTAAGAAAATACATAGCTTTACAATAACATTAAAATTAATTCCAACAAAACAAAGGGAAAGGTCACTGAAATTTCCAACTGAAAACTCAGTCACAGCTACATTACAGTAAATGGCACTAAGCAAATTGGGGGGAGAAGGCAATAGAAAAGAATCAAAATTTGGCATACAAATACAAGTTTGACATCTGCTCATTTTATAGATTTTTCAAGGCAGATACTGAGCTTAGCATAGTGTAGGCAAAACGAGCTGTGTCTATAATAGAATTGCCATCATAGTTTTCTGGTAGCTGTCTTTATCTTTCTATTGATGTGTGTCATGACATTTGAAGATCTACTTGTAGTCTCATCTATCTAGCCATAATTTCTGAATGCAGGAGTTGAATGCATCATTAGGAAGTTTGCTGATGATACCTAACTGGGAGGTGCTGCTGAATCTCTTGAGGGACAGGAGACCCTGTAGATGGATCTAAATAGATTGGAGAATTGGGCAATCACCAATGACATGAAATTTAACAAGAACAAATGCTGGATCTTTCACTATCTGTATCTACACTTCATTATTGCTAAATTACATCTTTATGCTACAGAAGAGGAAGAAAACTCAGGGGCAAACTGAATAAGAGCCTCTCAGGTTAAAGCTACAAGTATTAAAGTAGAATGAAATAGAGGTCTTTCTTGCTAGGGAAATACTGAGTTTTTCAGAATTCTGTTATAAAGGGGATTGGTAGAATGAAGTTGCTCATCAGAAACATGGAATATATACCTTGGGATGAATCCCATCAGGCCCCATAGACTTATGTGCATCCCACTGGAGCAGCAAGTTTTGAACTAGTTCAGTCAGTTGGGAATTTATCTTCCTGTCAGTCATGAACTTCCAACACAAGGCTCCAGGTGTCCCAGAGCCCATCGTTGGTTTTGAAGACAGAAATAAAAAAAGGCATTAAATGTCTCCCCTTTGTCTACATCCCTGTTTGTGGGGTGACCGCCCTCATCAAGGAACAGGCCAGTGTTATCTCTGATTCTCCTTTTGCTATTAACATATTTTTAATAGCCCTTTCTGTTGTGCTGGCCAGCTTGAACTCTAATCGTGCTTTGTCCTCATGAATTTTCTCCCTACATTGGTTAACAGCACCTCTTTAATCCTCCTGTGTTGCCAGTCCTTTCTCCCAAAGCCCATACACTTTCCTTTTCCATCTACATTCTAGAAGATTCCTCCTCATTCAAGTCAGCTTTCTGCCTTACTTGACATCTGACACTTTGGAATTGCCTGCTTCTGCGCTCTTAAGAGATGATTCTTAAAAACTGACCAGCATTCATGGGCCTCAACACATTCAAAAGCAGATTCCCAAGGGACCTTACTAACCCTAAGTCTGCTCTCCCCGTATCCGGCATCCAAGCTTTGCTGTTGATTTTTCTCTGATAGCCAATGTTTTGAAACTTAGCTACTTTGTGGTCACTGTGACCAAGACAGCCACCAATCACCACTTCACCCATTAGTTCCTCCCTGTTTACAAACAACAAATACAGGAGGGCTCCTTTCCTAGTCGACTCCCTTAGTACCTGCACCAAGAAGTTATCTTCAAAGTGCTTCAGAAATTTCTTTTACCTGTTTGTGTCTGCTGTGTATTTTCAGCTCATGTCTGGGAAAAATCACCCATAAGGACAAGGGCAGCCAATCCAGAGCTATCCCTTAACTGCTTGTAACATAACTAATCTGTGCTATTTTCCTGACTGGGTGGTTGATAGCAAACTCCCACAGCATCCACTTTATTCACCTTCCCCTTAATCTTTACACAGAGGCTCTCAACTATGTTGTCACCAACCGTAAGTGCCATACAATTGTTAAAGGAGAGTCCAGGAAGAGGCCCTTGTGCCAAGTCGCAAGACTTGGACTGGACTCCCTTGCTTTCTAAACTCCTTCATAGGAAGGAGTCTAGGTGCAGCTGGATCCAGACTTAGCCCCAGCTTTAATGAAGAGTTCAGACCTCAGTTTCCGCCACAGAGTCAGTTTATTTTAGCTTGAGCTGTGCCGCTCCCACTAGGGGCCCCAAACAAGAAACCCCTAGGCAATTGCACCCTTCACAGTTTAAGTCTACGCTCACCATGCACTCTTCATGCGCTGTCCATGTAACAGTTAGTCCAATGACATTTCAGGACTGGAGTCTCCTCACTCCTCATCAATTCCTCTCCTTATTTCTAGCCAGGCCATCTCCTTATCTTCCAAGTTTGCAGCTGTTCACTAATTTCCTTGTCTCCTGGCTTGAGTCCCTCTGTTATCAAGGTCTTTGTCCTTTGTGCACTACCTGATTTGAAGGTCATTTTTTCCTTGAGTCATAGGTTTGGTTCTCCTTATCTTGTAAATTAGGATGTCCTGTACTCCTTTGACAACTTCTCTGCACAGCCATTCATGCTGATGAACAGGGTTCATGTAAAATTCACTTATTCTAAGTTTTAAACAAGCTACAATTCAACCACACTTGATTCTAATTTAGTTTACCTCTAAGCAATCACACAATTAATTCTACTATTCTATAAGTAAACTTATTTTAATGCCCGACAGCAATCTGACCCCTCACTTACATGTAGGGCCACCCCCAGCCTTGCCAATCCTGTCTGTCGCTCCTGAAGAGCCTATAGCTGCCCCTGCACAAAGATCTTTTTCCCCTTTGAGAAAGGTGCACCCTATCTGTCACCAGCAGGGCTAATGTTGTGTAAACCAACTCATGATCAAAAACCTGAGCCAGGTGTTGATCAGCCAGTCACTGAGCCAGGTATTAATGAGCTGGGTCTTCCTGTTTCTTCTCTCACCATTCCCTTCAAATGATAGAGGAGAACATTACTTGTGCTCCTGATCCCTTAATCAGTTGTCCCAAGGTCCTGAAGACTTGACTGCCCTTGGACTTCTTATTGCAACTTCATTGCTGCCTACCTGAAAAATCAATAAGGAATAATTATCTGAGGGCCGTATGAGGGTAGTCAGTCTTCTCGTCACATCTTTAACCTGGGCTCTAGGAAGACACTAAACTTCTGTAAGAACAGGGTCAGGCCTTGCCATTTGGCAACTTGTAAATGCGAACTGCGGTTGAAGACACTTTAGTGCAAGTAACTGCAGCAGTGTATTTCCTAACATGTATCTTCCCCAACAAGGTGTGAAGGTTGCTGTCTTGAACGATGCTACTGTTCGTTCCTACATGCTATCAGGCAATGCACGACTCCACTGAAGTATCTTAATGTATCTCCTCCATATCTCTCTTAATTTCTTTTTTTAAAAGACACAGGTTAATCCTTACAGATGTAAGCACAAGAGAAACTTCTTAAGACTTCAGTAATAACTTGTGGCACAAATGTCACATGCATCCACATATGCTTGTGGCAAATTAAGCTCCTTTTGCTTAGAGGTCACCTATAAACAAAAGTGACTTATGGACTTTAGTTAACATCATCATTCGAAGATAACATGATGCTATCAACATATTTGATTGTTTCCATGGAGACGAATGGATTCTAGCAAAACAGTCCTGGTCAGGAGCTCAATAAAAATCACGTGAGATATTGAGATAGGTATGAAACTGACACAGGTCAATAAAATTTAATTTGCAATGTCACAAACCCATTTCTCACTTTCTGTTTTATTAGACATCATAATAGACTCCTTATAATTCTTCCTTGGGATCTATTTAAAAACCACAACTCTGCAATACTCATTAACTCTTATTGCTTTAACTTCTTCAGTCCTAAAGATCCTGTAAAGCTTTGTTTTGGACTATTCTGGTGGCTGTTTCTTTGGGACAGGAGACTTGTTTCCCTTCTCATCTCCTCCCTATCCCCATTTCCCTCACACGCAATGAGACTTGATGATGTCTTACACAATCCAGACATGTTCTATTTCACTTTTGTTTAAAAATTGAAGGGGACTGGGAAAAATCCAATGGAGGAATGAAAGATGTAACACTCCTCTGTACATGCTGTTAAATACACATATTGTAAACTTTATTTTTTATTGCCATTCATCTCCACTTAGGAATAATTTAAAATGGACATATTATGTTATTTTTATGATAACCTCAGCAAACTGTTCACATTCCAAAATTTATTGCTAAAGATGTTAAATAAAGTTCAATAACTGGAGAGTTATAATCAACAGGGGAGAAATGATGCACAGAGAATAATGTTAAATGGTTCTAATGTGACTGTTTTCTTCTACAATGCCTCATTCATCCCATTTTGGTAATACAGTAAACGAGCTGCTGTAATAGATCGGGAAAAACAAAATGTGAACAATTCAAGAGTTAGCAGCTGCCAGTAGACTTTGTGACCAAAAAAGAGATAGTTTTGAGATACCAGCGTCTGCTTATGCCTGATGCATTCAGCTCAGGAAAGTTCTACCACTTCCAACAGACCTGGGGACTTTGGTTTCCTGGTGGGACTTCAGAGCTGTTCCACATTTGTCCTTATGATGCACATAGCTGCACATGAAGTGCTGCCCCACAATGGGTACCTGGCTTTTAACTACTGAAATGGGCTGGATGAGTCTTCCAACGAAGCTGAGTCAGCTTTGAATTGAGGGGATGATGTCCAGATCCAGAAGTTCCATATTGACTGACAGCAGGTAATGAATATTATTGTTACTTCGATACAGGCTGAAAATTGACCTGTGCTTCTGTCATAGTTCAGCCCCGATTGGGACTAGACTACGCAGTCTCTCTCTCACTCCCCCCACTCTCCGAAAGAATAGGGGAAGATAATATAAGAAAACTGGCTCAAGGTTTGAGATAAGGACAGGGAGAAATCCTTAAAGTTACCATCACAGGCAAAACCAGACTCGACTAGGGGAAAACTATTCATTTATTACTAAAACTAGCAGGAGAATGAGACAGAAAAACAAGATAAACCTCCTCCACCCCTCCCTCTTCCAGAGCTTAATGTTATCTCTACCTCCTTCCCCCTGAGCGGCACGGGGGAAAGAGGGAATGGAGGTCGTGGTCAGTCCATCATGCGTTGTTTTACGCCACTACTTCGTTGTTGGGGGAAGAACTCCTCACATCCCTCCCCTGCTCCAGTGTGGGGTCCCACCCATACGCCACAGTCCTTCGTGAAACTGCTCTGGCGTGGGTCATCTCTTCCACGGAGTACAGTCTCTCCAGAACAGCTGCCCCAGCGGGCCCTCCACGAGCCACAGCCGCCTTCAGGCATCCAGCTCCCCCGATGTGGGGTCCTTCACGGGCTCCAAGTGGATCTCTGCTCCTGCGTGGACCTCCATGGGCTGCAGGGGGACAACCTGCTCCACCATGGTCGTCACCACAGGCTGCAGGGGAATCTTGGCCAGGAGCCGCATTACTCCTCCCCCTCCTTCACTGACCTTGGTGTCTGCAGCTGTTTCTCTCACAAGAAAAGTTCTTCACAACAGGCTGGCAGATGCCTCTCAGAATCTCTTCACATCATCCATCTCACCTCCTCTCCACTTCTTGCAGCCAGGCCAGGCTGAGTTGGGCCCAGTC